>OZ038485.1:21262447-21304947 GCA_964036315.1 Acanthosepion esculentum | reverse complement strand
TAGTTCGATAAGTTGAAATTAGCAGGTGATCTAAAAATAGCTTCTCTATTAATCATCTATTTCGAGTTACTGATTTTCCTATAAAGTAAAAAAAAATAGTTTTTGGCTTCAGAAATTCTTTGGCAAATAAAACAAAATTGACATCTGTATCTTTGAAGGTACAGTTAAATTTCAAAAGTTATATTTCGCACAGCCAAATAATTATATTCTCGCAGGTAAATTAGTAGGTGTGGGTAACTTGGGCAGCCGAGCCTAAGGTGAAAATGTATTTGTACAATGTAAGTTTCAGATTTTAAAACTATTAAATTTCTTTAATACTCTAGATTATTCAAGCGGAACATTCTAGCATGTTCAAACAATGTCGTCAATAGTTATTTTTAGCCTAAAAATACAAACAGTATTTTATAACAGATATCCGTGCAAGAAGGTTACTATCATGGCAAGAGGTAAAGAACTGACAAATTCGCAAAAAGAACTGCTTGTTAAGCTCTGGAAAGAAGATAAAAGTTACAGGAAAATCTCAGACAACCTGATTGTTCCATTTACTGTTATTAGTTTATTCACTGCAAATTATAAAAACACTCAAAACTGCAGTAAACTAAAATAGAACAGGTCCTCGACGGACGATTTCTTCAAGATCTTCGGGGAAATTTATGCGTCAAATTAAACAAAATCCAATAGTTACTTGTCAAAAGTTGCAGGATGGTTTGCTTTTATCAAGAATCTGTGTCACTAAACGGACAATAAAGAATGAAATTCATAGGAACAATCTAAAGTCAAGCTTCCCTCGGAAAACTCCATTGCTATTGAAAAGACACAGAGATGCCAGATTGACATTCGTTCGTGAACATAATAAGGAAAAATCGTATTGCGAAAGTGTATTATGGACAGATGAAAGCAAAATTGAGTTGTTTGGTCGAAATTCTAGAAATCATGTATGAAGGAAAAATGGTGATGCCTTCAAACAAAAGACCATAGTTCCAAGAGTGAAATTTCGTAGTGGAAGCATTATGCTTTGGGGATGCTTTTCTGCAAAAGGTACTGGCAGCATTTCAGTAATAGATGGTAGAATGAATGCCGCAGCATATCAAAATATTTTGGAAGCAAATTGAACGATTTCTTTGGAAAACCTTGAAATTCCTCCTGATTGAATTTCCCAAAAAGCACACTGCAAAATCTACAAAGAAATGGCTTGCTGAAATAATGTAAGTATCCTGAAATGGCCAAGACAGTCCCCAGATTTCAACCCAATCGAGCATCTGTGGCGTAATTTGAAAATTCAAATCCAATCGAGAGCTCCAACAAACATCCCGGATCCGAAGACCATATGGTCAAATTACCTACTGAGTCTACGGGAAGATCTAAGGCAGGTAATGTTATGTTGTTTTGGATACATTTCATGATTTGTTTTTCTAAAACCCATAACATCACTAGCGTTACAGGGACAAAGTTCTTCTTGGTGTGTGGGCTGTACTTATCAGGCAATTTTTGGTATTTCTCTTACGTTGGAATTTCCAGGGATTTTTTTCAATATTTTGTTGCGTTCTTTCTTTTTCTTTTTTTTTTTTTTTCTTTTTTATCATTTCAAGCGTACCAACTATGACTTCTACTATTCTTGTTTTTTATCTTCACATATTTTCGATTTCGATTTCCAGTCTTTCCACTTCGATACTTATTTTCAAATTCCTTGGTTGTTATGTTACAGACCGCTGGGCAAGCCATATCAATTACTAGGCAAGGTTTTTTCTTTTCGGTTTTTCACAATTATGTCCTACCTATTTGCTTCAATCTTCATGTCTGTAAAGATGGTGAAATCCCATAGAATTGTATTTCTGTAACCGGTACTGGGTGGTGTTCATACCAGTGTTTATTATTATTATTATTATTATTATTATTATTATTATTATTATTATTATTATTATTATTTCCTTTGATTTCTGGCGTGTACACTTTTCTTTCCGGGTCCCGCCCAGGAACCTAAGGTTACAAATGGCATCATGACACTTTCCATTTACATAGATAAAGCCCTTCGTAAAATGTGGGCTGTAATTTTTTGTATCTCTTTGAGACATGGACTTCCAGGAATCCCTTCAATTAGTCTACTGGAATCTTTTCCAACGAATCCTAAGGCTCCAACTACAACAGGGATTGTTGATGTTCCCATGTGCCACATTTTTGAGATTTCGATTTCAAGGGCCTTGTATTTTGACAGTTTTTCGAATATCTTCAAAGATACATGGCAGTCTGCAGGGACTGCCATATCAATATGTAGGCATTTTTTGTTGTCTGTATTATTATTATTATTATTATTATTATTATTATTATTATTGTTATTATTATTATTGTTATTATTTAAACATATGAAATATAAATAATATATCCATAAATATTTTTACATATACCGGGTGTAACAGCAAGATTATCGAATTGTTAGATTAAGCTTTGAACCGTTGTACTTTATAAATGATTAAAGATATCTTACTGGAATTCTCCGAGGCGTTTTTATAACACTATTGGCTTCTACTTTGAACAATGTATTTAGCTCGAAGTTGAAATGGAGATACTTCTTCCTGTCGTGACCTCCTGATCTAGTTTTCCTCTCAACTGTTCCCTCTTTTTTAAACTTATTCACCGTTCTCTTGATGGTTCTTGAATGGACTTTGAAGATGGAAGCCAGTGTATGAATGTAGGTTCCATTACTGAAGGCATGAATGATCTTTTTCGTCTCAACATTGCTCAGTTAGGGGGCGGCCACAAAATAATTTTAATTTTTAGTACGGACCCAAAATGTAGATCCAGTTACCAATACATTGAAACTATTATCTCCGGATGCTCAATACTAACATTGATTTTAAAATTGCGGATAACCTATCTTATGATGATGTTTGTTCAGCTGATTTTGTTCAAGTATTTTCTATCGCCTCCGTCATTATCAAGAACAATGTGCTGGCAGTATTATAGGTAAGCATCTGTTGGATATATATCCTGGTATTTTATAAAGAAGTGAAATTTTGAATGCGTCTAAAGTGACGTTTGTGTAACATATAAAGGAAGCGAGGCCGCAGAATAAGGAATTCCTCGTTTATTATTTCGATCCTGATATCATCATCAGGTCGTGAATTCTTCTCGGATTCTCCTGACTCGTTTCTTCCACCGACCCTTGTCAGGCATCGCCGTCGGCAGGTCCTAAAGATAGCATCCAGAGTCATCTACAAGTTGGTCAATGTAGGCGTGATGAGTTCTTTCAACCGATCTTTTGCCGCGCAATGGATTCCATAGTAGGGCATACTAATCAAGTTCTGACTTACTTCTCTAGGAGTGACCGGCTAGCCGAAGCTTTCTCTCTCTTAGCGAAACTGAGATAGAAGGAATGTATCCATACAGGTGTTTCTTTGTTGCGTATTTATTCCAGTTAATGTCCTATGAAACTTGTAACATCCTTGTCTGTTCCGACAAGTGATACTTTTTGGTGTTTCGTCAGTGTTCACGTTGTTGAGCCGTAGAGCAAGACAGCTTCTATCGTGGCCTCTTAAGACTGCCAGAGAGGGAGCACATCCAGATGGTGCTCAGACCATCAAGGACACTCCAGGCCGTTGCGGATTTTGGTGTCTCTCTCCGTTGACTGCATGTTGCTGCCGAGGTAAACAAATTTCTGGACGGATTTGAAGTTGTCGCCGTTATGCAACTTAATATCTCCTTTTTGGTTGTAGCTGATAAATTCTGTTGTGCCAGCATTAATTTATAGACCAAGCTCGCTGGCCGCTTCTTCGATAAGCTGGAGAAGCTTGGTAGCCTTATCAATCGTGTCTGACAACAAGGCAGGGTCATCTGCGTAATCAACGTGTATTATTGTTTTTATGGGTGACGTGAACTTCTTGCTTTTTAAGGGTGAACCCCAAGTCGGTGTTTTGATCAGTAGATGTTAGCAGGGCGTAATCTAAGCACAGAATGAAAAGACACACACATACGTGTATATATATATATATATATATATATATATATATATATATATATATATATATATATATAGTCAAACCTAATGAGCCAGACACACCTACCAAGGTTTCACTTAGGCAGATCGTCAGGGTCGGCTGGCTAAAGAGGCAACAGAAACTGGCATATATATGGAGACGACCACCAAGACAACACCACGTGACCAAGGAAGAGAAAAAAAAAAAAAAAGAAAAGGGAAAAAAGAAAAAAAGAAAAGCGACAACGGGGGGTGGGTATAGATTTATTCAACTAACTAAAAGGAGAGGGGATAATTAAAAAAAAAAAAAAAAAAACCACGATTATTTTCGACAGACTTTCATGTTCCTGGCTCTTTCTTTTTTTAAAACCTTCTTTTCCTTCGTGATTGATTTGGCTGTTGTTAAATCAAGAGTTCGAAGGTTTTTCGACACGAGTATAGTTACCTATATTTATATATATATATATATATATATATATATATATATATTATTCCAGGATCTTATTTCAACTTACTCAAGATGATCTTCGCCCTCTCTACCCTTCTAACTTTCTGTCCTGGAGTAACAAAGTGCCTCACACGTTTCATGTACGATTTCATTTTCAAGTATTTTTTTCACTGCTCTTTGGACTGTCATAGATGAAACTCCTCTCTCACGTGCCAAACGTCTTGGGAACTGAGTTGGATCTTTTCTAATTGATCTCTTTAGATCTAAGTTCGAATGATGATCCCTCTTCCTGTTGTGACCTCCTGACCCAGTTTTCCTCTCTAGCGTTCCCTCTGTTTAAAACTTATTCACAGGTCTCTTAATGGTTATTGAATGGACTATGAATGTGGGAGCCAGACTATGAATATTCGTACAATCATTGAAGACCTAAATAATCGTTTTTCTCTCACCATAGCTCAGTTGGGAATACAGTGGGTCTAACACAAAATAATTTTAACCTTTTCTCTTTTTAGCTGAATAACTAAAAGGTTTTTTCAGTGATTTTCTTTCAGATGGCTAAGCGTTTTATCTGAAAATCTGGAAAACAAAAAAAAACTTAATTAGTTATCTTTAAATATGAAACATTTGTGGGGTGGATAATTATGCTGTTACATCCGTTATATATATATATATATGTATATATATATATATATATATATATATATATATATATATATATATATATATATATATATATATATATATATACAGTGCTGTTCGATAAAAGTGACTCAACGAAAGTTGAGCTAAACTCAAAGTATAAGCGATCGAAAATCCAAAGAAGAAGCTTTGAAAGCTCTTTGAATTTAGCAGTAAGTACTGTCAAGCATCCGTTCAGTATAATGTTCTGGGGATGCTTTTCTTTTCATGGAACTGGTTTCTTAAAACCTATTGAAAAGACCCTCAGGAGTGAGCAGTACAAGAGAATTTTAGAGTCTTGTCTGCTCTCTTCTGCTGAAAGGGTGCAAATCGATCACACCAAGCTCATTTTTATGCAGGATAATGCTCCCTGTCACAAATCAAAATTGATGAAGGAATACTTTGATGAGAAGCAGGTGAGTGTTATAACATGGCTGCCCCAATCTCCTGACCTCAACCCCATAGAAAACTTATGGAGCATTAAAAGTACAGGCACTTGAGAAAGCAGTTGAGCAACAAAGGAGATTTGATTGTGAATTTCATATCCGAATGGAATTCAATGCTTGGAGATGAGATTTGCCAGAACCTAATCAAGTCAATGCCAAAAAGGGTTGAAAAGGTTATTCAAAACAAAGGAGGACCCATAGATTATTAAATATTTCGAACTATATTACCTATTATAAATAAATTATACCTCTATTTTTCTTTATTTAAAGCTGTTCGGTTATGTTTCTATTGATTACTAGTTGCAGGAAATAGTTGAGTCACTTTTTTGCACAGAGTTTTTCCCTAAATCTCATTTCTATCCAAAATTATAATTATCAATAGAATACCTTAGGCTGAGTAAAACTTTTTTACTAGGTGATTGGGAAGGGGTCTTTATATTAGTAAGATTAAAAATTAGTTTGACCCCAAAAACAATAGGCAAAAAAATTTTCAAGTAAAAAAATCAGGTGAGTCACTTTTATCGAACATTATTGTCTTTTACATTTATAAATATTGTCTCTTTTCTACAGGTTAACTCTGAGAACTTTTTTCATATATATATATACAGATATATATATATATATATATATATATATATATATATATATATATATATATATATATATATATATATATATTATAAATTAACTGATTTAAAATGTTTTTTCGCTAAACAGTAATAATCATGTTTCAAAAATGGAAGCTAAAAACTTCAAATTTAATTATATAATTAAATTAAAAACATTAGTTCCATTTCATCTTCAAGCGAATATTCAAATAACTTATTTTTTAAAAATTTACTGAGTTTTAAAGGCACACATAAATTCAAAATTCCCTGTTTCCAAGGATACAGAGAAATCCGATTATTCAGACAAGGGGCGGTAGCGTGTTCATTTTTATTAACTATTGTTGTATCAATTATGAGTTATGTTCGAAAAAGAGGTTAAGTTTAGGGAGGGTAGGGGTGTATTTTTCAACGAATTCTGACATCCGTTAAACGCATGACGTCTGGGTTTTTTTTTTATTAACGGAAAAAATTCTTTCGGCATTTTTTCCTACTTGTATATTTAAAGATTTTTTTAGGGGATGTTTAGGTTAGAATACGTTTTATTTTATTACAATTTTAAAATATTTTTAGTCTTAATTACTAATAGACTATATTTCATTTTAAAACAAGTAAATGTAATAGAATTACTTAAATTATATAAAATTATTTTTTCATATCAAATATAAGTATGTATATTACCAGCTCGCATTTTTTAATTTTATTTTTAAATATTATTTAAGAAAAATTCTTGACAACGACGGAAAAATTAGCTATTTAATTTCTCTGGTTCAGTAAATTTTTATTTTTTATGAAATTAGTAATATATAGTTTCTCATGTATGCACAAAGGACATGGGTCATTTAATGACCTATATATTCTAGCTTTTCTTATTAATTTCCATTTTACTGTAGGTGTTTTATTGGATTCTTTTAAGTGCCAGAAGTACTTACATATATATATATATATATATATATATATATATATATATATATATATATATATATATATATATATATATGCGCACAGGCGTATACATGTTTTCGTGTTTGAGATGGAAGATTAATAGATCCGGGTGAGGAAAAGAAAGTTAGGAAAAATTATAAGACCATATTTATTTCTTCCCTGGCATTCGAGTTATCGTCTCTTATCAAACCTAACAAATTCGCTGTGTTGTACAAGTCTGTTCGAACGACGGGTTGATAGACGCAAAACACCTGATTGCATCCATCCACACCAAAGCACCTAACGCAGAAGGGCCAACAACCTAACACAAGTCCATACCAACAGCAGGGATGATTGATGGTTTCTTATTTGGTATCCTGACAGGGGTAATTTTACCTCACACGGTTTGCCTATAATGTGGGGTTTATTTTATTTCCAATACAGATTCAAGGTTTTTACCGATCTAAACTCAGAAATTAAGTATATGTCTTGGGAAAAGATGTATTTTGTTTCCGTATATATTTTTAAATGAGGTATTCTAATTATTTAAATTATCATTTCAACGGGCAATGATTCCAGGACACATGACCCTGTGGATAAAAGCGTTGGTTGGACCCAGTGACGTGACCCAAAGTGTTGTGAGTTCACTTCCTCGATACTGCAGAGGGGAACAAAAAATTAGAGAATTGAGCTAAATGAGATAATTATGACATCCGGAAGGGGCATGGCACGTGGAACTAGAACAATCTACCCTGGTGGATGAAATAAATGGTTCAGTGAAAATTCCCTTCACCTGAAGAAGGCGGGAGCGTACAACGGCCGAAACGTCGTGAATATGGCAATGGGGATGAGGACATCAGTTCGAACAAGGTAAGAAGTAAAACTGGTAAATTGTGATACGAAAATGATAAAATTCAAAATATACGAGTCGCTGAGGGAAAAAATGTCCGCTTTCGGTTGTACAAACATAAGAATCTAAAAGGAAAATTGCTGAAAAATCCTTGCACGATTACAACCCACCCCCCAATTTCGCTCACTATATCTTTATCTCGCTCTCTCTAAACCACTTACACCCAGACACACCGAGAAAGACACACATATAAACACACACACACACACACACACACACACACACACACACACACACACACACACACACACATATATATATATATATATATATATATATATATATATATATATATATATAAGTTAGGTTGAGTTATAAATAATTTAACTTTTAGGGAATCATTTGGAATATTTTGAAGTGATAAACAGAAACAGAAACTACTTATGACAACCTAATGCACACACACATACACACATATATACACACACAAACACACAGATATATATACACACATAAACACACAGATATATATACACACACACATACACACAGATATATATACACACACAGATATATACACACAGATATAAACCCACACACATACACACAGATATACACACACACATACACACAAATATATACAAACACATACACACAGATATATACCCAGATATATACACACACATACACACAGATATATACACACATACACACAGATATATATACACACATACACACAGATATATACACACATATATATGTGTGTGTGTATGTGTGTGTAACTTCGAATATTAATGTACATCTACAAACATATATATATATATATATATATATATATATATATATATGAAGAAATACAGTCTTAAAGTGTGCTATATTTATGGGATAAAATGATCAATATCAGAGATAGAGCGTGTGTAAATATAAAGGTGAACATAGAAGTCAACACTTAGAGGCGACAGTCTGTTTCATGCTAGATGCAATCGTCAGGCCACGATTGCATCTAGCATGAAACAGACTGTCGCCTCTAAGTGTTGACTTCTATGTTCACTTTTATATATATATATATATATATATATATATATATATATATATATCAACAAATGGAGTATAATTCCTCTGTCCGTAGCATTTAATTTTAAAGAAGGCCTCAATACGGAGTAGAGTTTTATATTATTTATTATAGAAGATTAAGAAAAATGTTTAAAAATGCTTAAAAATTTTATATAGGAAGTACTAAGAATTCTTTTTAAAAATAGGTGGTACCAGCATATCCTATCTTTCCCCAATAGCACTTATAAAATTAGAACATCTCTTTAAGAATAGTTTGGAATTTAAAAGAGGTTAAAAAAAATTCCTTCGGTAAAATGGAAACTGTTTAAAATAAGGTACAACTTGAAAATCCTTAAATGACCCTTGCTTCTTATGCTTACACGATGAATTGGAAATTATTAGATTTGTTGATAAAAATTCTCTATTAAACGAAAGAATTGAATTAACTGTAAATTGCAGACATAGTTTGCCTCTCATGTTACAACATGGTTAAACTTTGAAATTTGTAGTATTATTTCATATGGTCATAAGTAGTATTAAATTGGGGTGCAGATTCTAAGAGAGATTATTTTATTTTGTTTATTTAGATTTCATAGAGCTATGCATTGCTGTCTAGTCCGTATTATTAACATCTTGTATGGATGTTCTACGTTTTTTAATTTTAGTTTTAATTGAATTCACTGATTTCTTAAGGAGTCATCTAATTCAGCTACAAAATCTATATTACAATTAGCTATACATTTAATTACCTACCTATCCCTCCCATTAGCTTGTTATGGAAAACTGAACCAGTCATATTTGTCCACAATTATGATACAGGGTTGCAACTCGCTTATAGTTTGAATCAATTTCCCCTCTGCCATAAATGACCTTGTCTAGGATTCTAGTTCAGACTACATTATGACATGATCTAATTTTTCTGTTTTTCTGTTAATTTTTTAATTTAGCGTGGGTCTGACACCAGATTGGTTAATCAGGGTAAACCCACAAGCCTAATTTTAATTCTGAGCTGTGGTTTCCTCGCCTTCTCTTTCGAAAACAGAAGGGGTATTTTGCTTTTGAAATTAAAAATAATCGTTTTCTCACCAATTATTTACCAACGGCTGAATAGGCACAACTTAGTGCTAAAACAAGTTATTGCGTAGCGACTTTTACATGCTTTTGGTTTAATCTCCTAAATTAAATAATACACACACACACACACACACACACACACACACACATATATATATATATATATATATATATATATATATATATATATATATATATATATGTGTGTGTATGTATATATGTGTATATATATATATATATATATATATATATATATATATATATATATATATATATATATATATATATAAATTTCCAAGAAGATAGAATCCAGGTAGAACTCAATGTCCAGGACAGAGTAAGAATATAATGTAAAAGGCTCAAACACTAATATTCCATGGTTAAAATTCATTACATTGGAATCGTAGTCATGATCCAATTCATCAGACTTACAAATTCAAAAATAATTTTAATTTGTCGGTCAGATGATTTGGATCGTGATTACGATTCCATTGTACTAAATTATAACCATGGAATATTAGTGTTTGAGCCATTTAAATTATATATATATATATATATATATATATATATATATATATATATATATATATATATATATATATATATATATATATATGTATATATATATATATATATATATATATATATATATAATTTAAATAATTATATATATATATATATATATATATATAATTTAAATAATTTATATATATATATAATTTAAATAATTATATATATATATATATATATATATATATATATATATATATATATATATATATATATATATATATATATATATAATTTAAATGGCTCAAACACTAATTGAGTCACTCTCAGTCACGGTGTGTTTATCCGAATCTAAAAATAAACACGCTAAAATTCACCTTCATTCCGTACCGTACGCTGACGGCTTAGCGGGAGAAGTTCGGACTGACGCAAATTCAGTCGGGTTTCGATCCTAGCTAGAGGCACCCGGACGTCTAGCCACACTGATGAGCTGTGAAACAGCGAAACAGTCTGTCTGTGGATGACAAAAATATTAGCTCCTGAAAAATTAATTTCGGTTGAGCCCTCTGGTTTGGGGTGTGAATTTGTAAACAGTGACTATTTAAGCTAATACTGCACGACTCTTCGACATATATATATATATTTATTTATTATAATTTCATCATATAGACAAAACCATTTTACTCACAACAAATATGCAACTTGGTTTCAGTGCATTTTAATTGCACATCTACGGGTGAGGGTCGGAAATGGTTACCGAAATATTACTTTCGTTCTCATCGCATCAGATATATATATATATATATATATATATATATATATATATAAGTGAACATTGAAGTCAACACTTAGAGGCGACAGTCTGTTTCATGCTAGATGCAATCGTCAGGCCACGACGACATGCGTCTAGCATGAAACAGACGCTAAGTGTTGACTTCAATGTTCACTTTTATATTTACACACGCTCTATCTCTCATATTGAGCACTTTATCCCATAAATATACCACACCTTAAGACTATATTTCTTCATATATATATATATATATATATATATATATATATATATAGATAGATAGATAGATAGATAGATAGATAGATAATCTCTGTGTATATGTATATGTTTTCACCTTTTACTGTATTCACCTTCTACCCAGAAACGAGACTGCAGTATACAAAATGCCCAGCCCATCTGACAGTTTACAAAGATTTGTATGCAGTTAACAGCCCACTAACTTCGAGCACCTTCCTTGTTTACATGACTCTAAATAAGTAATAAATAAAATGTCCCAGTAGAAAATATGACGCGCGTTCAGTTTAAAGTCAGAGCATAGGGAGGCATAGTGAGCGGAGGGAGAATGAATCGTAGGATTCATTAAAGTTTACGACGTGTCGAGATTGTCCTTGTTTATATTACACTTTCCTGTAATTTCTCTTCGGTGTAACACCTCCTGAATGCCAGAAACACGGACGATCCTATCAAGCCAACTGATGGTTCGAATTGATAATGCTGTGTCCGGGAAATTTGCAAAAGATGGGGTAAAGTCGTGTAAATATACCGCTTTTATTTCCGCGTTCTTTTGATGGCCGACACGTGCCAATTAATGACTGAACAGAAAACGATTACGCATGCGCGCTTCTTTGCTTATACCCCGTTCCTAATTAACTTGTTCAATGATGAATAAAAAGGAAGATTTCTTTTAATTGATTTCCTTTGTTACGGTTTATCAACCCTTTGTGGGTTATTTAAACTTGAGGTATATTTTTGGCAATATTCATCTTTTTTTTTTGCCAGTTAATATTGCATTAAAAAATTCGTTGAGAATAATGTTTTTGATATGCAAGTCCTACTATTTAACATATGGATCGGAGGAAGTAGTGGTTTCCCAAGGGAAAGGGAGTGTAACGAATTCGACGAGAGTTCGAACTTATCTCACCGATTTCTCATTGCGAGCTGTTATCGATTACACCGCCAGCACAATCAACACAAAAGCTGAAGAAAAAAATTTAAAAATTACATTAATTTGAAAAAACTATTAATTTTTAATATATATATATATATATATATATATATATATATATATATATATATATATATATATATATATGTATATATATATATATCGTGGCCTGACGATTGTTTCTAGCATGAACCAGCCTGTCACCTCTAATTGTTGACGTCAATGTTCACTTTTATATTTCGCTGCATTTAAGTATTGAATTAATGTTTAAGCTTACCTTTTAAAAGTTCAACGATAATTCTTCTGCTGCCACTTAATTTCAAGACGATTTGATGTACGTAGGTCCTTACTTTCCGTACAAATAATTATATTTTTATTTTATGGGTGACAGAACAGGAGACAATTTATAAAATAAAATTAATATAATGTAAAGATGGGAAAGTAGAACTCAGAATTAGTTATACATTCAACATTTGAAGAGTTAGAGAAACATAATAGCTAATTAAGTAAAACCTATATTATGGAATATAATATATTAATATATATATTTAACCTTGTATAATCTGGTAACCCTGAATTTGAGCACAACGAAAATCGTTCCCTGTGCCTAATTTTTCTAGGGCTATGAATCATTGAAATCGGACCAGTGGGAGCGGAGGTGTTGCTTGAACACACACACGCACAAACACACACTGTACTTTATATATAAGATTTATTTTGTTTAAACGTTATTTTTTATGGATACTCATATTCGAGTAGAAGCTCTCTATTTTATTAAACCGAATTTTTTTATCCAACTACATCTACCGGTCTGAATATTCGAGAAATATTGTCAAGTAAAAATGAGATTGACCGTTCCCATACACATTCGGCATTCATTATCTGTGGGTGGTTAACGTCCGATCAGTGGATCAACATCGAGCTAATAACTCGGAATTATTAATCGGAGAGCCGAGTTCCAATTCCAGTTGGGTTCGTTAAATTCACATACGTGAAAATACCCTTGGAAAATTTCACCTCTTCTCCCCTTAGCTGTGGGTTAATTAGTAAGACTTGTCTCACTAAAACCATTATTATCTTCAATAAAATAAAATAAAATAAAATTGCGTACAAAATATTTAGATTTCGGCATTAAATAACCCATGGAGGTGTTGATATGCCGCTAAACAAAAACAATGTGAAATGTGAAACTAAGGAAATAAGGCACATCGGAACAGATATTTAAGTTCTTCCCAGATATTTAAGTTGTTATTATTGGTTGATTTTGTTATCTACAATGTGTAAGTTGACGGGGGAGGAGTTTGGCCCCCTTAACACGTGGCATGCAGGCCCACCGGTGTGTGGAAACGCCCTGGTGCTCATGAAACAAATCTCAGCTATGGGTTAAACAGCTCCACTGCCTTGTGGAAATCTTCGGGAGAAGAAAAGGCTAAGGAGTAAACCCTACACAAATCCGGAGTGGAGCCCCTAAGGCGGATGGACGGCACTCTGTGCTACCTTCCGGCAACTCCTGCAGTCACGCTGATACCAAACTGTATTGGTTGCATCCTCTCCTTTGGACTCTACTAGCAAGGCCGAGAGGGGGAACTTGACGTCCGGGCAGCCCTAGTTCTCCAGACATCCCTCCCAGGCTCGTGGCGCACTGGTGGGACTACACAGTCACCAGGAGCGCTGTAACTCCATCGCCTAGTACCTACAGGGCTACTCCATCGTCTCCCGAGACCGACGGTTGCCGACGACAACGACGACCACATTGTAACATATTATGTTTGTTCAACATCGCCTCCGCTGGACGCGGGTCAAGTGTCCAGAATGCGTCCCACTCGACTCCTATGTATCATCCCGTTTGGAGAACTAACCAGCGACAAGAAACTACGTGGAGGCCCAAAACGACACTTCAAGGATCAGTTGAAAACGTCCCTGGCACAGGCCAACATCGACCCTGAGACCTCTCGCTGCAAATCGGTCTTCCTGGGGTAAGACCATCCCCGTGGGGAGTGACCGAGGCTTTCGAATCCGAACCGTCAGCATGAAGAAGATCTGCGACGTGCTGTCAGGAGGGCCCAGGTTCGTCCACCACGACCCCTCAGAAATAGGCTGGGCCTTCATCTTCATCTCCGACACCTCCACCAGAGGGGAGAAAAAGAATAGAGGATGATGAACCCGATTCTCGGATGCGAGCGGGTGCCGACGATGGTTGATAACAACTAGGCATTCTGTCTTTTTGCATTTCATGTTTTGGTCCATTCTTCTCGCTTTCCGTCACTACCTTCTGTAGGAGTTCTTCTAGTTTCCTTTCTGTGCCTGCTATCAACACAGTGCCATCTGTATATCTTACGTTGTTAAGAATGTGGCCGCCGACAATAAATCCTGGTAGGACTTCTAGTTCTCTCAATATCGTTTCGCTGCAGAAGTTCTCCAGTGAGGAGACACACCTCTGTTTTTTGCACCTTTTTATTTTTTGTATATTTACTGAATTCATTTTCTATCTGTATGCAGACGGTTTGCTGCCAGTATAGGTTCTAGATTATTCTAATATCCTTTCTAAATATGTCATGTTGGGCTGTTCTTTTTGCTAACAACCATGCAGTCAGTCTTCTTGCAATTAGTCCTTTAGTCTCGCCTTCGTTCACTATCTTTTACAGGAGTTTTTGCAGTTTTCTTTCTGTGTCTGCTATCAACACTGTGTGATCTGCCCGTCATATTAAAATTTTGGCAATTAATAATGAATCCTGGTAGACTTCCTAATTCTCTCAGAATGACCTCGTTGTATCGGTTAATAAGTTCTGGCGAGAAGAGGTATCCTTGTCTTTCATCCCATTTTATTTTTGTATATTTACTGAATTTATTTTCTATCCGTATGCAGACGGTTTGCTGCCAATATAGGTTCTGGATTATTCTAATATCCTTCTTAAATATGTCAAGGTTAACGAGCAGTTCAAACAGCTCTTTGCGACGTACTTTATCAAATGCTTTCGGATAATCTATAAAACATAGGTAGGTATATATCTTTTGGCATTTGTATTGCTACTAAATTTTCTACACAGCTACACTGAAAATTGGATAAAATGAATTCTCAGCGAATTTAGTATTCAGGAAATCGTTATTAATAGAATAGATATAGCATATGTAATGCATTTAAAATTATTTTACTATAGAAATGCATTAGGAATCTGGAAAAGGGATTTTTTTACAGTATGGTTCACCCATTATAATGTAATGGAATAACCAGTCACCCCCATGAATGATTACACTATATGTAGTAAGTACCTATAAAGTCAACCGTCTACGAGAGACTCGAGAGAAAAGGAGTGAGAGAGACGACACAAGATCGTCCGACCTTCCAATTAGTGGCACTCACTACTAGATTGACCAGTGTGTATAACTGTACCGTATTTCAGATTGTACTGGTTGTGTACAATAAACCTTTCTTCTATTATCCAACTGGTGTTAAGTATTTATTCCCTTAGCACGGAATATAACATATACAGCAATTATTTCACTTTTTAAATCTCTCAATGTCTCGAAGTATCTCGCTTCTGTTCTCGCTGAAGTTCATTTTCTCTTTCAACTGTCTACGAGAGACTGGAGGAAGAGTGAGAGCGAGACGATGCAAGCACGTCCGACCTTCCAATTAGTGGCACTCACTACTAGGCTGACCTGTGTGTATAACTGTACCGTATTTCATATTGTACTTGTGTACAATAAACCTTTCTTCTAGTATCCACTTGGTGTTATGTGTTTATTCCCTTAGCACGGAATATAACAGTGGCGACGAGGATTGTTTGCACGGAACATAACACATTACAAGGCCTAAGGGCCACTCGAGCTAGTTGGTTAAGTTAGGAGACAATTTGTGCAGATAGGAGTGGAAGATAACGGTTAACTCAAGACTTGAACAGGTTAAGATTATAGTTATCAGGGAAGCATCCTCTTGGGAGTCGGTTCCACATGGCAGTGGTTCGCGGGAAGAAGCTGTTCAAGTAGAACTTATTCGGAGGGAATGTGGGTGGTTTACTACTATGTAAGTAACATGGCATAGCCTTGCTGTGAAAGTTTGAATGGGCAGGACCAGGAAATGTAGTTCGTCTGAGCACCTTCCGTGGAAGAAGCGATAGAGCAGCTTAAGGCTGGCCACATCCCGCCTGTGGGAGAGTCGTTGAAGCGTGGAGAATAATTCGTCAACCACAAGGGCTCGGAGTCGCTTGTTCGACTCTATCAAGGCTGGAGAGTGAGGCCTGGATTGATCAGGAATTGGAGCAAGGGTTAGTGACAGATAGCATGTTATGGTAATTTACCCACGCACGCATGGACTCTCGCAGCTATAAATAGGAGCAGGTACTGCCTTTTAAACGAGGGAAGTTTCCAGCAGTCAGCTCTGACAGTCGGACCGAACATTCTTGCTGTAACACTCTTATTTGTATATGTTTGTATTACTGTTTCTATTAATATATTTGTTTACCTCAATTCCTCTCTTTGTGTCTTTATTTCTGGCCCTAACAAGATAGCAACATTGTATATGACTGTCGTATGCATAATATCGATTGAGCATTCTATTAGGGTTTTAATTTTGTATAGTGCCGTTGTAGTAAATCATATCGAGCACTCATAAGCGCTATGGCATTTGGTTTATTGCACTTAAACAAATATTTTATCTTGATGGTGTCATGAAGCATTAGGCTCTTCCCTCGAAAACATCCAGTATTCTCTTTCAAGCAGAAACAAAATCACACCCTAACGATAAATAAATACAACTCAAGATTTCGGTTAGTACAGGCATGACCGAGAAGTATAAACTATTTCAGAGGCGTGTCGTGTGATCAGCCTATACCGACCAAGGGAAGATGGAACTTACAGGAACGATGCGCCAATGTAGAACGCTGGATTCGTTGTTATAAATGGCGCGATTGCGTGAAGCGGAAGTCTTTTGTTTCTCATTTAAAGCGACCTCCCCTGGGAAATATTCCGGTCATTTGATTCCACTTAATAACATTAAAGGATTCCTGCAACGCATCCTCTTCAAAACCGAATAGAATGCGGGCAGAACAAGAATGAGGCTGTTTCGAGCCCGACATATGATGTGTCTAGTTTGACACCGCCATTTTATGGCACCATTCGTATGGAAATATATGCAGCTCAAAGAGAGCCATTCAACTTTTGGCACATCTCTTTCTGTCTCTGTTATTTCGCTATCTAAATCAGATCTATCTATCTATCTATCTATCTCTCTCTCTCTCTCTCTCTCTCTATATATATATATATATATATATATATATATATATATATATATATATATATATATATTTAGTCTGTTTAAATCTATCTATCTATCTTAGTCTGTTCACATCTATCTATCTATCTATCTATCTATCTATCTATCTATCTACCTATCTATCTATCTATTTAGTCTGTTCAAATCTATCTATCTATCTTTGTTCACATCTATCTATCTATCTATCTATCTATCTATCTATCTATCGTTGTTCAAATCTATCTATCTATCTATCTATCTAAGGCTGTTCATATCTATCTACCTATCTACATATTCAGTCTGTTCATATCTATCTATCTATTTAGTCTGTTCAAATCTATCTATCTTTGTTCACATCTATCTATCTATCTATCTATCGTTGCTCAAATCTATCTATCTATCTATCTAAGGCTGTTCATATCTATCTATCTATCTATCTATCTTAGTCTGTTCATATCTATCTATCTACTTAGCTAGCTATCTCAGTCTGTTCATATAAATCTATCTCAGTATATTCAAATCTATCTATCTGTCTATTTAGTCTGTTCAAATCTATCTATCTTAGTCTGTTCACATCTATCTATCTATCTCAGTCTGTTCATATCTATCTATCTACCTATCTATCTAAGGCTGTTCAAATCTATCTATCTATTCAGTCTGTTTATATCTATCTATTTATCTTTGTTCACATATATCTATCTATCTATCTATCTATCTAAGGTTGTTCAAATCTATCTATCGTTGTTCAAATCTATCTATCTATCTATCTATCTATCTAAGGCTGTTCATATCTTTCTACCTATTCAGTCTGTTCATATCTATATATCTATCTATCTATTTAGTCTGTTCAAATCTATCTATTTTTGTTCACATCTATCTATCTATCGTTGTTCAAATCTATCTATCTATCTAAGGCTGTTCATATCTATCTACCTATTCAGTCTGTTCATATCTATCTATCTACTTAGCTAGCTATCTCAGTCTGTTCATGTAAATCTATTTCAGTATGTTCAAATCTATCTATCTGTCTATTTAGTCTGTTCAAATCTATCTATCTTAGTCTGTTCACATCTATCTAGTTAGCTAGCTATCTATCTCAGTCTGTTCATATCTATCTATCTATCTATCTATCTATCTATCTATCTATCTATCTAAGGCTGTTCAAATCTATCTATCTATTCAGTCTGTTCATATCTATCTATCCATTTATCTTAGTCTGTTCATATCTATCTATCTAGCTATATATCTATCTAGTTAGCTAGCCAGCTATCTAAGGCTGTTCAAATCTATCTATCTATTCAGTCTGTTCATATATGTTCATATATATCTATCTATTTATCTTAGTCTGTTCATTTGGTCTCTTTATCTTAGTTAGCTAGCTAGCTATCTCAATCTGTTCATATCTATCTATCTATCTATCTATCTATCTAAGGCTGTTCATATCTATCTATCTATCTATCTATCTATCTATCTATCTCTTTTACTGAGTTTATATATCTAGCTATCTAAGTCTGTTCATATCCATCTATCCGGCAAATATAGATTCTCATGCGGATGTCATGCATAGCATCAAGCTCATTCAAACATGTCTAAACTATCATCTATATACAACCGTATTCTCATATCAGTGATTAAAATTAGATTCAAGCAAATGCCCCCGCCTCTGTGGGACTTGAAGAGCACCGTTTTTCGTCCTGCCCTGCAGACTAGCCCTATAGATCCACAAAAAATGTGTAACAGAAGACACATCACTTTCAACAAGAAATTTCAATAACAGCAATGACAAAAATGAATAGCACATTTAACTTGATTTTCCACAGTACTTTAAATAAAAAGTTACGAAGGAAACAAACCAGTACTAAAAAGAGAAGTAACAATTAATGGGCTTGAGAAATCTATCTATCTATCTATCTATCTCTTTTACTGTGTTTATATATCTAGCTATCTCTGTTCATATCTATCTATCCGTCAAATATAGACTCTCATGCGGATGTCATGCATAGCATCAAGCTCATTCAGACATGTCTAAACTATCATATATATACAACTAATACTAAAAAGAGGAATAGCAGTTAACGAACTTGGGTCAGTGTTTGTGGCTAGCTAAGTTTAACGTTAGGACAGAAGACCTTCCTTTCCCCCATTTTGGCCCTGTGCCATATTTTGTAAATATTACAAATAAATAATGATTTTCGCTATGGTCCCTAGACTTTTTGAATTTAAGCGCAGTACTAGATTGGCGGCAAGGTCTCATCGATTTACATTGAGTTGGCGAGATGTAACCGTAAATTCTATGCTAACAGTTTCTTTTCTTGCACTTCTTGCTTGTGGAACTCCCTCTCGGCTCTATGCTTTCCAAACAACTTTACTCTGCAAAAGTTTCAAGACATTGCCAATCGTTATACCGTCCTCTTAATTGCTCCTTTCTCTTCCCTCTCATTAGTGATGTTTCTGTTTCTAATTCTGCCACACCCTGTAACCCGTGCATGCTAGTGGCTCTACTGCCTTGCTTGGGGTGATACCGATAAAAAAAATTGTGTATGGACGTGAAACCGTGCCAAAAACAATTGAAGGAAGAATGGAGATTTGAAGAAAGCCTAAATGCATCAAAGCGACGCTGGAGTCTGCGAGAATACTGAGGAGGGTGCTGGATATTTGAGAAGACTTGATGTTGCTCAATTTCAGGTGATATCATCAGACATCGGATATAGGTATGTAAATGCATGAAATAATAATAATAATAATAATAATAATAATAAGGAACTAGCGAAAAATGAATATACCCAGAGACATAACAAGGTTGCGACATATGTGTATTGGAAGATATGCAAGAAGCACAAAATCGAAACCTTTGAGAGATGGTATGAGCTCCAACCAGACACAGTTACCCAAAATAATGATGTAACTATCCCCCGGGATATGCCAATTCAAACGGATAGGGAAATGAAAGCCAAAAGACCTGATATTAGCATCAAAGACAATAAATTCCTGAAGTGTATGCTTATTGACATAGCAGGACCATCTGAGAGAAACACCTCCATAAAATTATCGAGAAATTGTCCAAATCCAGGGATCTTGAGATCGAGATTAACAGGATGTGGGGAATGAAGACTGAGACTGTACCAATAGTATTCAGAGCAGATAATTTTGCTAACAGGTAACATCAACATACAAGTTTCCCAGAAAATAGCCCTACGAGGAACATCAATATAGTTGGACGTACGAATTGACAGACGGACAAAGAGGAAGTCGAAGTACGCACTGCACGGTTTGACCCACCTTTCATCACCATTTTTTCTACCAGCTATTTCGGCAGTTATGGCGAAGATTCGCATAAGCAGCGACGTTATAAAACCATTTTCCGGCCAGGGCGATGTGGTGGCGTGGCTAAAAAAGATCAATTCGTACGTCCAACTATATTGCACGCTGTCCACTGAATGACTTCCCTTAACTCGTGCTGCTGGAACCCCGCTTTTTATGCTAATCCAATACGGCCAAAATTTGCATGTGTGCAAATATCCTCACGTTTTGGACGAGATAGGCGCACATAAATTGCGTCTTCACTAGTGGCCATATTTCTTTTTATCATCACTTTGCAATCGCGATCGTTTTGAATTCTGACATAAGTCATGTCTTTCGTCACAAGGGATTCGCGGGAAGATTCCCGATTGGAACTTACATCTCATCAATGGAATACGAAAGGAATGAAGCTGGTTCGCTACAATTGTAACATGGCGGTTCTTATCCAAGAGTGTTAGAACTGGTGGAACTAAGAAATGTCGGTATCCCATTGCTCAGAACTTTGCATGGCACTGCTAATTTCCTACTAAAGGGCGTCCTGGGTATGACGATAAACTACATCTGCGTCCTGGGCAAGACGATAAACAACGTACAACAGCAAGGCGTCTGATAATACGTTTTTGAAAAAAATAATATTACCAGCTATACGTTTTTGAAAAAAATAATATTACCAGTTATACATTTTTGATGAAAAAAATATTAAGAGAAATAGATTTTTAACAAAACAAAAATATTACCAGGAAAAAAAAAGTTGTCGGCATTAAATGACCCATTGAGGTTGATATGCCGTAAAACAAACCAAACCAAACCAAACCTACGAAAGGTACTCTCTGTCTGAGGTTGTATGACTTGATAGAAAACACCTATAATACGAAAACATGTGAAAGGAAATAATAATAATAATAATAATAACAATAATAATAATAATAATAATAATAATAATAATAATAATAATCGTGGCGTTCTGCCAAGCCCAATATAACTTAAGATAAACTCATAAGCTTCCATCAAAGTCCACCCCACAGAGAGGCATCTTTTTTTTAAAACCCTGAATATTGTTTATGTACACCGCCTCATAACATTCCGGGTACCACTGGAGTTCGTACCCAGAGGTGGACTGCACCTATTAACCTGACCTTGATTATGCGGAGCTGCGTTTCGGCGCTAATTACTCTGCGTGCGCAGAGTCGAAGCATTTGACGTGCATGCAAGAACCATTTTGCGCTTTCTTTACCTGCATGACACGTGACTGCCTGGCGGGTAGAGATGACACACAGTTTACATCCGGGACTTTAACTTCTGAGTCGGGGTTGGGCGTGATGATAGCGCACTTACATTTCAGGAAAGACGTATATTACTGGCGAAGCATGCCATATTGCGGTTGAAGCGACACTAGAAACCAGGCTAAGGCATATATGGCAAGTCTAGGAAACTCTCACTCTTTCTCTCGTAAAGAAAATACCGTATTTGTCCGAGGAGGGTCGGTGACGTAATGGATTGCGACTCGAATTGAGAAATCGGGGAGGTGAGTTCGTATGCCAGTCGAGTTCATTATATTCTCATATTTAGTAACGGTATTAATCCGCCCACAAGCTAGGACAGACTAGGTTCGATAGCTTTGAGTGGCAACCGGTGTAAGAGAAGGAAAACACTGTATGTAGCACTGGCGAATAACATACTATGCAACTAAGGAATGGATCCTTTGCATTGACTCGATGATCCCGGTTCGCTCCTTATATATATATATATATATATATATATATATATATATATATATATATATATATATATATATATATATGAGCCGAAAGATTAAATCAAGGAACAGCTTAATAAAAAAAAATATCGAAAGGTTGAACAATTTTTGTCTTTATTTTCACCCGAATTTAAAGCAAATATACCGAGATT
This sequence comes from Acanthosepion esculentum, assembly GCA_964036315.1. Taxonomy (NCBI): domain Eukaryota; kingdom Metazoa; phylum Mollusca; class Cephalopoda; order Sepiida; family Sepiidae; genus Acanthosepion; species Acanthosepion esculentum. The sequence goes on along the minus strand of OZ038485.1, from coordinate 21,281,972 downwards.
AGTACGGCTCATGATCAAACATAATAGACATTCATTGTCTGTTATATTCAACAATATATATATATATATATGACCGCTTATATTTGCTACTAGCAGCATGGCCCGGCGTTGCCCGTGCTTGATTCAAAAATAGTACGACTCATACAGCAATCATTAACACTTGACTTAAAATATTTTTGCCCTTCCTTGCATTTAAAGGAGTGCCTTTTGCCGTGCTGATGCTGCTACATGCCTTACTTCTTGCCTATCTCACACTGCGAATTTTTTCTAAGCTCTATACTAAACATTAAATCTGTTACGAAAAAAAGAACTAAAAAAGATGAACACAAAACGATCAGCTTTAAAAAAGGACTCGTAACTGGAAAAAACGAATGAAAAAAGAATGTTAACAAAACAAAATTCTTTCTCACAACCAACCCAGTTCTGCGGAATCAGAATCAACGCTGAGTTTAAGCAAGCGAATGAGCCAATTGGAGTAAAGTGCCATGCAGATTTAAATTTTTCCCACTTGTGACGAATCCTGCTATCGATTATTTTCCATGCTAGCATGCTAGTTAACATTCGTGTCGGTCAGCTGTTGGCTCTCACGCTGGCCAATAGAATCTTCCTGCCTATTCGTGGCAGCCAGCGATAAACTCTCACTCTGGCCAGTAGAAAATGGCCGCAAACTACATGAAAACTACCGAAGAAGCATGAAAAAATAGATTATTTCCACTATCGATGGGAGTTAGGAAACGCAAAGTCGGTCTTGGCCTTTCCGCTAACTTGGAGCATGTGCATGTAAATTTTTGTGCAAATCCGTCGAAAATTTCTGGTCGTGCATTTGTTATACACACACACATCCTACCTTTTATAGATAGAGATATATATTCAACAATATCTATATCTATATCTATATCTATATATATATATATATATATATATATATATATATATAACTGCGTATGTAAATATGAATATAAAAGTGAACATTGAATGTTCACTTTTAAATATATATATATATATACACATATATGAAAAGTGTATATATATGTATATATATATATATATGTGTGTGTGTGTGTGTGTGTATGTGTGTGTGCAATATATTATATTATTTATATATTATATGCGCAGTACTTATTGGAAAGCGCTCAATATCGGAGATAGAGCTAACATATTTAGTTGGATTGATGCGAGTTTGTGACTCTGGGTTTCACGCGTTGTTAAGCAACGTTGATCCTGGTCAGTATCTAGATAGTGCCCACTTGGGAATACCAGATGCTGTAAACTTGGATATGCGGTTGATGTAATGAATATCAATTCGTTATATCACTTTACTCGCAAATGACCTTCTGTTGTATAACCCCCTTGGGAAGGTCTTGGGGGACGGCATCAATTTCATAATAAATTTGCATTTTTCATTCACAGCCGGTGATCGCTAATTGTTTTGATTCCAGAGATAACAAAACTACAACACAGTGAATTTTAACATAACTATTTTATTAACGATGATCTTATTAACATATACATCTTCTAACTGTCCACTGGGGAGCCGTTTCAGTCACGAAAGGACCATGCCTACATTCCTTGCCATGCACGCTTAAGCGATCATGTATCTTTCGATACATGACTGACGAGGTAGATTTTTTCCCCATTTCTTTCTGCCGTAGACCAGTTGCCATCCCAGGCTATAGAACCTGGTCTGTCCCGGAGAAGAAGGGGATTCATACCTTTCCCAAGGATATTAGCACGTAAATGAATTTGACTGGAATTCGAACTCGGCTCTCCGATTCCTCAATCCCAGCCGCTATCCATTACTCCACCGTGTCTCCTCTGAGAACCAACTCATTGAAAAACCTTTTCTCTATCTATCGCCTTTACCACGCTCGTTCAGCCAATCAAAATTGAATTCTTTGTTTTGCCTTCCATCTGACCTGGATGTCCAGCCTCATGAAGTCCGGGCAGAGATACACTCCCTCTGAGAAACAATAGTCTATTAAAATTGCCTGTTGTGGTAGAGTAGGACTCAAAGTATTTTCTCCTATTTCCTACTAATGTGGCAATAGACTGCCTCTATTTATATGTAAGGCAAGTAGCCACATTAGAGTAGGATTTGAGCATAAGTTGATTTACTCAAGGACTAACAGAATTACGCACGCCTTGCCTCGTGACACACATTATTTTGCAAAAAAAAAATGATTATAGTCAGCTAAACTATTATTTAACACTTCAAAAAGGTATGAATCCACTTTACTCCCCCAGCTATGGGTTAATTAGCATGAATCTTATCCGAAATCATTATTATGTACTAAAAATTATTACAGTCTAAACAACATTTTCTGGCTTGAAATAACCTGCTACAGGTTGATAAGTCGTAAAAAACAAATTATATATGTAGTTGATCTAATTTAGAATTCAGAATTTTGGGAATTACTGACCTTGGTGAAAATGATACAGATGAATTCGCTACCCTATAAAGTAAACTTTCGTTCCGAACAGCACGAAAAGCCTCCTCCGATTCCTCTGTTTATTGGAAAAGAGAGAAAAGACGTTTAAAGAAGGAAAAAGCAGGAAAAAGGGAAATAAATTTCCACTGTTTGCTTCTGTTTTCGCTCGCGCGCACCTCATCGAAACCCAAACAAGTCCGCCTGGTTCATGTTTGTAATCTTCTTTTTCTTCTTTTTCACTTCCTTTCGCCCAACCCCTAAACAATAGTCAGACCTCCGGCGATGGAAATGAGCCTTTCGACATTAAGAACACCGGCTTGTTTCGGCCTCCCGTCCAGCAATGTTTGTGTATGTAAGATGGCGGACACCTGATGACAGATTCATACTTGCTGGTGACGTGAGCGGGAATTTTGAGCCATGGGCACGCCTGGTCGATAGTTTCTTCTTTCTTTGCATTTCCCTCTTTAAAATCCCCAAAACTATTCTCTTTACTTCCTTCCTATCTATCTATCTATCTATCTATCTATCTATTACTAAAACTTGTCTATTTTTATTTTTAAATATTCACAACATATGGCTTACATATATGTCACGGCATTAGATCACCCTCATATAGACTTACATTTATATATATATATATATATATATATATATATATATATATATATATATATATATTTATATATATATATGTGTGTGTGTGTGTGTGTGTGTGTGCGTGTGTGCGTGTGTGTGTCTGTGTGAGAGTGAGTGTGTATGTGTGTATGAGAAAGTGTATATATATATACATATGTAAACGTGAGAGGGATATATATATTTATTCATGCACAAACGTGTGTAAGTATATCTATATCTATACAGTTGCATGGTTATATATATATATAGAGAGAGAGAGACAGAGAGTGACACAGAGAGAGAGAGATAAAATTAGAGGTCAATATATATATATATATATATATATATATATATATATATATATATATATATATATATATATTCCGAAGAGGATAGAATTTGTAGGTCTGATGAATTGGATCGTGATTACGATTCCAATGTAATAAATTGGAATATTAGTGTTTGAGACTTTCATATTATATATATATATATATATATATATATATATATATATATATATATATATATATATGTGTGTGTATGTGTGTGTGTGTGTGCGTGTGTGTGCGTGCGCCTGTATGTGTGTATGAGAAAGTGTATATATATACATATGTAAACGTGAGAGGGATATATATATTTATACATGCACAAACATGTGTGTGTAAGTATATCTATATCTATTCAGTTACATGGATATATATATATATATATATATATATATATATATATATATATATATATATATATATATGTATATTCAGTTGTATGGATATATCCATGCAACTGAATATGTTAGCTCTATCACTGATATTGAGCGCTTTCCGCTAAGTACTGGGCATATATATATATATATATATATATATATATATATATATATATATATATGCGATTGTCACTGTGTCACACTTTATCAACTTTACTCCTAGAGGCCGTAGTCCAAAATATCATACTATTTTGAGCAAATGAAATGAGGAAATGAAATACATTCGGGGCCGGATCCGATACGGCAATTTTGGATACCCAAGTTTTTATTACTACAATTGTTTTCGAATTCCGTTATCTTCGTTTCTACTGATAAAAACAAATTAAAGGGACACAACTCTCTAACTTTCAATAGCTCATGTTCAAATGAAAAATTACTGTTCTCAAACTACAGTGTTTCAAAATAAAATTATCCGTGTTTTCAACTTTACTCCTAAAGACCGTAGCTCAACATATCCTACCATTTTGGAATCAGGCCGATTCCGTGAGCAAATTAAGGAACATTCGGGCACGGATCCTGACCCGCCGTATTGAAATTTTGTATTTCCAAAGTTTTCACTACTGCGATTATTTAAGTGATTTTTTGCGACGAATTTTTTTTTTTTTTTTTTGTGCGATAACAATTTTTATAACTAGGAAATAAATTTTGGAATAATCGAAATTAATTGCGAATAAGGACCGTCTGTCCTATCTTAGTAAGAGTTTACTTATCTATAAGTTTAAGTGTCAGTGTGAAGCTGAGTATATAGGACAGACTAGTCTTAGATTGGAGACAAGAATGGACCAACACGTTCCTAAATATATCAGATTGCATTCAAATAATCGTGTGTCGCAGTCGGGACATAATTCAGCAATCGGACAACAGCTATTGGAGAATGAGATGTGATCGTCGTGTTTCACAATGGACTCATTCTCTATTTTGCATATAGACTGGTCCAAGCACCATTTGTTAGTTATGGATGCCATTTGTCTTAAATTGCAGTAAACGTCTCTCTGCAGACAAAAGGGTAATTTTTTGCCGTCTTTAAACTTATTTAGAGGTTAGTGAGCGATTCTTTACTTGTTTTATGCTCTGGTTAGTTGATTTACTTATTCTCTTAAGTTTCCTTGCTTATTTTAATCATAAATCTGTTTTAGGCGTATTCCAACCTTATCCCCAAGAATTTTTCCCGCATATTTGCAGTCTAATTTTCATTACATCAGCTGTGCCAACGATCGGTCCTTGAAGAAGCGTTGGCTGAATGGCTGACTAGGTCTAAAAAATGAGCATAAAACTGTGTTTATTCAAATATATATATATATATATATATATATATATATATATATATATACAGGTAACTATACTCGTGTCGAAAAACCTTCGAATTCTTGATTTAACAATAGCCAAATCAATCTCGAAGGGGAAAAAAGGTTTTAAAAAAGAAAGAGCCAGGAACATGATGAAAGTCTGTCGAAAATAATCGCACAGATACTGGTTCAAGGTCCAAAGAAAAACCCCGATACGAGTAAACAACTAACTAAAGAGCTCGATACACAAACGTAGGGCAAACCTAGTCAAACCTAGTCAAACCTTGACTATATATATATATATGTATATATATATATATATATATATATATATATATATATATATATATATATATATACTATTTTAAAAACAAGGAATTTATTAATGGTAATAGTCCCTAAGGCCCTTTAATCCAAACATCTCATCAGGAGAAAATCGTTCCAAAAATTGATAAATTAAAAAAAAGAACAGCAACGAAAATGAAGAGCCAAAAAAAGGGGGAAAACACGCTAAAATCAATAAGTATATATACTTATAACGAGGGGAGGGGAAATTGCGTGTAAATAATTAGCGAGGGACAGTTAAAATAAAATATCCCCCCAACAAATTAAGTGACTTCACAAAATCCTTCTGCCGGCAAAGAGAAGGTTTCTGTAATCCTATACAGATTGATTCCAAAATCTTCAAATGATAACTGGAAACAGCTATGAGAATAATTTTGAACTATATATATATATATATATATATATATATATATATATATATATATATATATATCAGAGAAGATGGCATGTTCCACTCTACCACCTATTTCCCCGTAGACGTAACATTGTTAGCCTATTGGTACTCTATAGATATTACTGTATAAAATATTCAGATGGGTTCCATTCTTTAATGCACTCAGAACTTTATCTGCTACGTCCACAGAGTCGAATCACACACATTTCCCCCGCATGTGCATGTTTGTGTGTGTATGCAAGTGGACAATGAAGTCAAAACCGATCGGCAAAAGTCTGTTTCACGCTAGAATGTAATCTTCAGGTAAATCGCGTTCAAATATCAAACAGACTGTCCCAGTTGTTAACTGCGGCAAGAAAGGGTTTGTAAATTTTAACGCCGACTAAACGAAAGTGACATGTTTTAGTCTTCATTCCGAACGAGTTTTGCCTTCTGTCTGCAATCTGCATGGCTAATGTTAACCTCCAGGAGAGCAACTCATTGGTCTCACTTTTTCAGCCGATGTGAAATGAAATGATTATAGTGAATCAGTTGCTGGGTTTGTTGCAAAGAAATTTGGTTCCCTGTGTCGTGCTGAAGAGATTTTCCCGCCAGAATCCATCATGCATGTATATAAGCCTACCATTCGTTCGTGCATTGAATGCTGTTGCTACCTCTGATCGGGTCCCTCTGATCGGGTCCCTCTGATCGGATCCCTCTGCTATGTATCTCGAGATTCTTGACAAAATCCAAGCTAGAGTTTGCAATGTTATCGATCCTGTTCTGGCATCTCGTCACTTTCCCACAACAGTAACATGGCTTTTCTATGCGTTTTCTATAAATAATTCCACAGCAATTTATATGCCGTGTCCATTTAGGAACTAATGGTTATGGCTCACCACGACTTCCTGTTCTTTGTATCTCTAAATAACGTTTGGCTCTCTACCATCCCTCCCTGCCATCAATGCATTCAAAATTAAGTTAGGTAACTGCCTATATGTCTGAAATGAGGTATTATGTACACTATTTACATTATTCTGACTATTGTCCTCATCTTTGTCACCATATTTATTACAACGTTTCGGCCTTTCAGTATCTGTCTATATTTCTGAGATGAGGTATTATGTACACTATTTACATTATTCGGATTATTGTCCTCATCTTTGTCGCCATATTTATTACAACGTTTCGGCCTTTCAGTATCTGTCTATATTTCTAAGATGAGGTATTATGTACACTATTTACATTATTCTGACTATTGTCCTCATCTTTGTCACCATATTTATTACAACGTTTCGGCCTTTCAGTATCTGTCTATATTTCTGAGATGAGGTATTATGTACACTATTTACATTATTCTGACTATTGTCCTCATCTTTGTCGCCATATTTATTACAACGTTTCTGCGTTGAGAACACATGGCACAGTGGATAAAGGCGTTAGTTAGATCCAGTGACAGGACCCAAAGAGTGTGAGTCAGTGGAGAACTTGGAGAGGGGAATTAACAGGAGATAACTGACAACTGACATCCATTAAACACGGCACATGGAACTAGAACAGTCTACCCCAGTGAGCGAAATAAAGGGTTCAGTTCGACATTCCAACCACCTGAAGAAGGCCGGAGTGTACAATGGCCGAAACGTTGTAATAAACATGGGGACAAAGATGAGGATGATAATCCAAATAATGTAAATAGTGTAAGTTAGTGCTTTTTCTCTACTCTTCTTTTACTCAATACGGCCTTGTGTGCATTAAGTCTTTCAAGCCGTCCTTCCTGACGTGCCAACAGAAACTTCAAGCTTCCTATTCTGATTTTATATATATCTTTCCAGTTACACTTTCCAACCTCGACAGAGTTCAAAAACGTTTTCGCGGTCTCATAGGAGATAACATGTTCCACCACCTATTTCCACTTAGACGCAACATTTTTAGCCTATTGGTACTCTATAAATATTACTATAGGAAATATTTAGATGGGCCCCATCCTTTAATGCAATCAGAACTTTATCTACTACGTCCACAGAGTCGAATCACTTACATTTCCCCCGTATTCCATTTATAATGACGTTCCACCGATACAGCTTTTTTCCGCGAACAGCTACTTTGTGGAAACACGCCAACGTGGATGCTTTACTGATCACAGTAAACTTAACCACTTGTAGTCAAGAGTTAATCGCTATCTATCGTCCTTATCCTCATAATCTTAACTTACTTCTGCCTACTCTTACGTTCATAGCACATACCTTATTCAGTAACGCTCTACCAAGAGTGACTCTTCAGCCTTGCATTGCGTGAACTCTAATGTAAAACAAATTTCCTTTTGAACTTCTTTGTTGCTCATGTTTTTGTCTATATTCCCAGCATCCGACTGGAGAACAACATCCCTGTTGCTTCGAAAAGTCTCGTCACTTTTATGTCACGAGAGTCAGATTAAACCAGAAAGAGGTATGTTGCTGCAGCTAAATCTGTACAGAAGCTACACAGTCATGACATTCCATCTTTGATAGAATTCAAAAATCTTTTACGAGGACTACTGGATAATGATTTGTTTTCCCCCCTACAGGCTCTTTCCCACAGTCGCAACCTCACAACTCTGTGGCTGCACTATCGCTATTTATAATATCAAATCAGTCCATGCAAGGTAATAAAGCCACTAAGATTCAGGGATGTTACTGAATATGAAAGAATAAGAAAAAAGAGAAAAATTATGAAGTAGCGAGAGTAACAGAAGTGTAATCAAGAAAACAGATAATAAAGATTGATATTACATTAAAATTTTTAAAGATCAGAGTTAACATGGAGCCGGAAGTGTGTCCCATAAATAAGAAGTACGAGAGAAGAAAATATTAGCATAGAACGTACGGTTATATCTAGCTAATTCAACTGTGGATTGATGAGACCTTGCCGCCAATCTAGTACTGCGCTTAAATTCATAAAAATCGTACCACAAGAGCGAAGAGCTCATCCAGTTACCAAGAAAGGACTTATAGAAAAGATGCAGGTTTTGGAGTTATCTCCTCTTTACTTTCCTAATTGTCCAATTTGTTCATAGGGGATGCTTTCCCTAAACTATAAATACTCGAGAATACTTCGTTCTATCTTTCTCGCGTAGTCAACGGACGCTGCGACCATGTAAGGCTCTCGCAGAAGATTGCGTTTTCTCCTTTGTGAGGGGGGATCTATGCGTTTCCTTGGCAAGACGCCGTAATCATTACACGCACACACACACACACATACACTCACAACATACATTGCACACACACACACACACTTACACACACACACACACACACACACACACACACACATACGAACATACCTTGAAACACGAACTCTATACCAAGAAACCCATATATATATATATATATATTAAATCCCTAAATTATTTGTAAAAGAGTTAAATATTTAAAGTGTTAGCAAACTTCAAATTAATTTCTTCGGTGATTTTAAAAAATTAAATTACTATCAAACATTAAAATCTCTTTTTTTACATAAATTGCTAAAAATTACTACTCCATCTCTCTTCGTAAAGCCTAATTACAGCTTCTTTCTCTTTACTTCCCCCTTCTTTTTATTTTCTTTTTCTTTTTTTTTTCTCTCTTCTCCCCCTTCCCTTTCAATATATCACTTCCGTTAAGTTAACCGATTAAATAAGTCAATGTCTGGTCTCTCCTCCCCTAATACTAAGTATGATAGATAGAAATATTAAAATAAACCCTCTCTAAACTCGATCATGTCTATCACACCACTCCTCACTACCCTCTCTGTTAAATTACATAGACTTAATACTACCAGTCAAAAGTGTAAATGTTCATTTCATTTTTCGTTTCACCTTTTGGAAGTGAAGTCTGATGATCCAGCGTCCTTTAAAAGGGCTATGGTGAAATAAATTATTACATGGAGCCTTAAAGTTGTCTGTTTTTCATTAAATTATTAGCTCTGAATTTACATTGAGCTCTCAGGATTTCATCCTCCTTGGGACTACCTATACTGATTACCAAATTTTTCGTAACTTAATTAATATATATATATATATATATATATATATATATATATATATATATATATATATATATATGTATATATATATATATATATATATATATTTCTTTTTGGTAGACTCATTCTCGTGTTTGCCACATTTGTAGTGGACTTTAGTTCATATCACAATGCTTAAAAAAACCTACAGTCCGTTACACAGGGAAGCTACATTACGCCGGTGTGAAAGTGACTGAAGCCGAGACGCCAGGTCAAGACCAATAATATTGCTGATTCCTCTTTGGATTCTATCAAGAATCTCTAAATACATATTAGGAGCACCAGACGAGATGTGGATTTTTATTTTTTTTTAATCTCTAAATATCCAAAAAGAAGCAAGTACCATATGTGGCAGCAATATTCCAAGCATGGACGAATGGTAAACCTATAGATATATAAGATAAATTCTGGAAAGAATAATTGTCTAGCACGACACAGTGAACCAACTTTCTTAGCAGCAAATCTAGCAATTGATTCAATATAATCTTTCCACTTCATGTCAGCCGAGAATATTAGCCCGAGATGGCATAGGGTCACTCTCATAGAGATTAGCATCCACCAAGCTACTTCCATACAGTCGAACCATCTTCATTTCCCCCGTACTCCAAATGTAAGAAAAAAAATTACACTCAGTTTACCCAAAAATTTCTACTTTGTAGAAAAACTCCCACGTGGATGCTTTCCTGAACGCCACAATATTAATCTCTTTACGTCAAGGCTCAATATTTATCTGTCTTACTTATTCTCATAATTTTCACTTCCTTCTGCCTTTTTTTATGTTCATATAACACCCCTCATTCCGCATTGTCCTTTTAACATTTAGCCTCTATATTGAGTGACTCTTGAGACTTGGAGTTGGTGAAATTTTTGTATAAAACGTAATAGTAAAGAGCCGTTGCACCTATTATCACCCTTGACAACAGCTTACGTTAAGAACGAACGCAACCATAAATGCACGCAGATGTTATATACAAAGATTCGAGAATCATTCCGGGAGTATTCAGAAGATATCAACGAAAAAACTACAAATGTCGATTTTATTCGTAGTCACAGACAAGCGCCAGTTACACGATTTTCAAAACCGGGAGACTCATTGGAATCCGAAGATTTTTAAAGCGATACGCCAAAGCTTTACGGCACATTAATGGCTTTTTCATGAGCAAGTTATCCAGTTGCAAAAGATGTGGAAGAAGACAAAGTCAGTTTTCACAATTGACAAATATACACGTAGCTTTGGGAACTTCGAAGTGATGTAATGATTAAAAATCTTGTCTCGCTAGCAAAGTTAAAACTGAGAAGTAAATTCGATCCCCACTCGGTGCAGTGTATTTTCCGCCTCCACATATAAACTACGCTAGTAAAATAACTATACAAATAGCTTGAAGTTTTTTTTTCATTTGTATTGTTACCAGATTAAACAAATAGAATTGTTATCTTTTCTTTGTCTTCGGTGTTTAGCTGAGTATACGACTAAGATTGTGCAACCCTGTGGCGTCGGCAGGCTCGGTCGGGCGGGAAGTACTTTCTCGACTGGCATTGAAAAGTTTATTCTCTACTTTCGTCTGTTTACATATTTAAAACGGGAAACCGGCTTGCATATCACTTAATTACAAAACCGATCACCAAATTTCTATTCTAGGAAATAGATAGTGTGAGGCTAAAATATTCCACTATTTACAAATTAAATGAGAGAATTTAAATAAATACTGGCTATATATATATATATATATATATATATATATATATATATATATATATATATATATATATATATAGCCAATGTTCACTTTTATATATATGTTCAATGTTCACTTTTAAATATATATATATATATATATATATATATATATATTTATATATATATATAAAAGTGAACATTGAAGTCAAAACTTAGATGCGACAGTCTGTTTCATGCTAGACGCAATCGTGGCCTGACGATTGCGTCTAGCATGAAACAGCCTATCGCCTCTAAGTGTTGACTTCAATGTTTACTTTTATATTTATACACCCTCTATCTCTGATATTGAGCACTTTATTCCATAAATATATCACACCTTAAGACTATATTTCTTCATTTTCTTCGCTGATATCGGGTTCGCAGTAAGGGTCGATTTTATTACTAAGTATTAATGAACTTTGGGGACAGTTTGCTTACTATTATACTACGAGATGTGTGTCTGTGTGTTTTTTTTTTGTTTTTTTTTAGTTATTAGCACAGTTTTGGTACGAACTCACTGATATTGGACACCCAGTGAGGAACGAACTCCCGTTATAGTAGTAATAATCTGTAAAAAACGGCTTTAGGATTATTCCTATTATAAGTATACAATGCCGAGGAGAATTGTTATTTACTTTTGACACAAGGGTCGATAGTGAGAATCGAACTCACTACCATGTAGTAATGATCAATTCTACAGCCCCGTGTTAACCATTAGAACACGTTGAAGCGCTCATAATGATTTCCTAAGATTCTATTTAGCACAAAGTGAGGACCAATTTTCAGTAAGAGGACGAGCATAATATGCAGACGATACCGTGTTGATGGCCGACACGGAAAGACAACTGACGGGAGTTCCTAGATAAAATAGTAAATGAAACAGGGAAGAAAGAACTATAGAGTATAAGAAGACAGAATGTACACTGTTTACATTATTCGGACTATTGTCCTCATCTTTGTCGCCATATTTATTACAACGTTTCGGCCGTTGTACGCTCCGGCCTTCTTCAGGTTGTTAGAATTTCGAACTGAACCCTTTATTTCGCTCACTGGGCTAGACTGTTCTAGTTCCACGTGCCATGTTTAATGAATGTCAGTTATCAGTTATCTTCTGTTAATTTCCCTCTCCAAGTTCTCCACTGCCTTAACCGGGTATTGAACTCACACTCTTTGGGTCTTGTCACTGAATCTAACCAACGCCTTTATCCAATGTACCATGTGTCCTTGAGGACACCTGAAGAAGACTGGAGCGTACAACGGCCGAAAGGTTGTTTTAAATATGGCGACAAAGATGAGGACAATAGTCCGAATAATGTAAATAGTGTTCATAATACCTCATCTCAGAAATATCCTTTAAGGACATCTGTGTTTGAATTTCTGCTTATTGTAAACCTTACGTCTTCAGCAATTTTTTTTTTACCAGTGCTCATAATTCAATTTTTGCTGTTATCATCCCATGTTTTTACCAGAGCTCATATTGCAACTGTTGTTGTTATTACTTTTCTCTGGCACTCCTTATTACTGGTTCCCATATTGTATTCATTTCTATGCTTGGTCGACTCAGGAGATTTTTGTGGCCTAGCATATGTGCCGATTCTTTAAGTTTACAAATTTTCCAATGGTGTTCCTTGTTTATGATCTCAACCTGATCCCACAGAGGGCGGTGATCTCCCTTCTCTCTCCATATGTGGCCAGCCACGCCTGATTTTTCCACTTCCTCTCGTGTTGCAGCTTTCTGGTGTTCTTGAAGCCTTACCTACGTACAGAACTTACAGTTGAGAGAAACAGACCAAGATGCCAGCTACAAATTGGATATGTCAAAATCAAACAAATACAGACATTTAAATACCTGGGAACTGTTTAAATCAACAACAGAAAATGTGATACCGAAATCCGAAAGAGTATTGGGATAGCAAAAGGTGCCTTCCGGAAGCTAAGCAAAGTATTAACAAACATGAAATTTTCATTAGATTCAAAGGAAAAAATTCTGAACCGCTATTTAATATCAATCCTCACCAGCAGTAAATAGGTCCTGATCTTGCATCTCGTCTTTAGTCACTTTCTCACAGACGTGCTGTGGTTTCCCTCTGCGTTTTCTAAAAATATTTTCATGGCAACTGCTCTGACGGGATACTTTCTTCTGGTACCCCAACTGCATGAATTTAAGCGTGCTACTAGGTTGGCATCTCGGTCCCACCCTTTCACTGTCGAAACAATTAAATGTAACCGCCTCTTCTACTCCAACAGCTTCTTCTCTCTCACTTCCCGACAGTGGAACTCCCTTCCTCCTATTGCTTCCATGAAAGCTATAATCTTCAAATATTCAAATGTAATGTCAATCGACATCTTCTGATGCCTTGATCCTGATCCCCGTCGTTCTCTATATCCTTTCCTCAAACAGCCTTCTTTAATCTGGCTCTCACTCTCTGCAACCCCTTGCGTACTAGTGGCACTCTTGCCTTGCTTGGGGTGAAATGCTTAAAATGAAATTTCATCGCAGATGAAAAGAAGACTTGAGGCAACTGAGATATGGTCCTACAAAAGGATCCTGAGAATACCATGAATGGAACATGTAAGCAGAGAGCAAGTTTTAAGGGAAATGGTAACAAAAAGGACATCTGTGCTTAGAATCCGAAAGATGTGGTTAAAGCCTTTCGGAGATAAAACTTGGAAAGAGTGATTGTAGAATTTGGCGCTCACGGAACATAGTAAAGCCAAAAGTGACAGAAGGAAGCATTGAGTAACCTACCTAATAAGTTTGCATAAATAGATGGGAAAGGTATTAACACTAAAACACTAACCATGGGTATATAGTACCCAGCGCAAATTTTCCTATTTTTAATTACAATTTTCAGTACCTGATTTTCGTACCTAAATAATATGTTTTTCAGTTCCTATTAATGTTAACTCAAAGTACAAAGTTTGAAGTGCCAGCATGTAAAATATTTCAAATAAAGATTTATATTTAATATATTTTATGATATTTTCAAAATCGGGTATGATATACCGATGGTTAGTAGTGGTGTAACTTTAATTGATGATTAGTGTTCTCGGGTTAAAAAAATATTTTTTCAGTTAATCTGATTTAAAGTTCAAGTTTATCCCGGAAGTTCTATTCCTATTAAATGCTATAAACAATCAGTAAAATTATATATATATATATATATATATATATATATATATATATATATATATACGCGCTGCTAGAATTTGTTTTAGATTTATTTACCTGAAGAGTCCAATCGGACGAATTTTTTAAATCATTTCACCTCAACCAAGTATTATAATAACTAGTAATCATATAAGGCAGAATAAATTTCGAGTACATTAGTTTTTGCACAGCAGTGGCAGTGTACACAATGGATTGAAGTAAAAACGTTGTTGTCCTCCATGACAACGCAAGGCCGCATACAGCAAGAACAACACAGGAAAAAAATATGTAACTCGGTTGGTCTGTTCACCGGCCATATTTACCTGTCCTTGCATCATATTGATTTTTACATTTTCGATAACTGCCAAACTTTTGGAAAACTTTCTCTAATGAAAACTAGATTCAAGAATTCATAGAAGACTTTTTAAAACCGTAATCTGCGGAATTTTACACAAAAGGTATCGAAGATAAATGGTAAGAATTTTTTGAGAAAAATGGTGATTATGAAATTGAATAAAATTGAATTTTATTTTTTGAAGAATAAAGCTGATAAATAAAAAAGGAAATTGTTTATGACTCAACTTCTTATCATATTTATTTGCATTTTAATTTGTTGCTCTACTTTTAGCATTGAACAATATATATATATATATATATATATATATATATATATATATATATATATATATAATTATTTACATTTAAGCTTTCTTTAAATAAACAATACCTTAAATATTTAATAAATATTTTTGGCGTATTTAAAAAATATTTTCAAGTGAATATGATTTAAAATATTTTTGGCATATTAACCCTAGAATACTAACCATGGGTATATAGTACCCAGCGCAAATTTTCCGATATTTTTAAAATCGGGTAGAATATACCCAGGGTTAGTAGTGGTGTAACTTTAACTGATGGTTAGTGTTCTAGGGGTTAAACAAGCTGACATTGCTAAGAGATACAAAGGATAGGAAGCAGTAGAGAGTCATGATCGCCCACGTCATGAAGGGACATGACACATGCAAGAAGAAGAATGATCAGCTACACTAAATTATAACCATTACGCTATGGTGAAGCGCCCGTTTTTGCCTTTGTGTTAGATTAAGAAGATCTTCATATACAACCATATGGACGAATGGTATTGAACGTAGATATAGAAATAAAATATAAATAAAATAAATCTTTTATTTGGAGCAAGATAGGAAAAAGGATCTCGAGGCTAAAGAAGAAAATTTAGTTTTGATGATCGCATATAAATTCAGAAAAAATGCAGGAGAAAGAATAAATCTGAAGTTTGAGAATCGGGAGTAAACAGAAAAAGCAGGATAGTAAATTAAAATCGGGTGAAAAACAAAAAGAAGAAACGAAAGAAGGATGTAAAAAAAAGAAAAGATAATGAAACACCCAGTGAAAAGAAAAAAATACGAAAAAAAAAAAACAACAAAAAACAAAGATGGAGGCTTACGTTACATTTTAATGCAATCAATTTAGCTTCCGGTTATCTTTCGAGATAAGGCTAGCAGTTTACTATTTTCTAATCCAAACCCCGTCACATACATTTCTTTCTTTCTTTCTTTTTTTTTTTTTTTTGCAATATTTTTTTTATTCCCGCCGACGCAGACATTAAAACTGGAATATAAAGCCTCCTTTTTACTTTGCAAAAATAAAACAAATTCTAAATGATGGGGTAACTCTTGGTTCATCCATTTAGGAAATGATGGCAGAATAAATAACTTGATAGATGGGATAATCTAACAAACATCAGGTCCCAGTTAAGTTTCACTGTCAGGCTTCTTCTTCATTATGTGACGTGGCCCTTCAGGACGTAGACAATCATGGCTCTCCACTTCCACCTATCCCTTGTAACTCTCAATAAGTTTCGTCCCTCTGACACCTCCCCCAGACCAGGTTCTGTCATCCGCTTGTTTAAGCCCGCCAGGTATGTCATGCGTTGCTTTTCCTTGTCTTTCTTTCCCTCTGTTAGACCTGTGAGCATCAGATTCTCCAGGCTTTCCTTTCTCATCACGTGTCCCAGAAATTTCATCTGCCTCTTCCTGATGTTAAGTATAAGCTTCCTCCTTGTTTGCATCCTCTCCAAAACCTCATCGTTGCTCACACGCTTGGTCCATGATTTCCTCAATATCCTTCTGTAGAAACATACCTCCGTTGTCTCGAGTCTCGTCTTCATCTTTGAGGAAACCGTCCGACATTCGCTGCCGTAAAGGAGGACTGACGTCACGTAGCAGCTCGGTACTCTTTTCTTTGTTACCAAAGAAATCCTTCTGCCTTGCAATACTCTGCCCAGCTTTTGGAATACGTCCTTAGCCATCCCAAATATCAGGCTATAAAAACATATTTAATTTATAAATACGTTAGAAAGTAGCGTTTACATTTCTTTATCAACATTATCCCGCTAATTTATCACCACGTCAATCTAGTGTGTTTTTTGTTTGTTTTTTGTTTCTTTGTATTAAGTAGCCATATAAGAAACAATATTTAATGGCGACCCTTTTTTAGTTATTTAGATAGCTTTATAGCGAACAATTTATATAGGGTTATAATATTTTTAAGAATAATTGGTTAATTTTAAGTATAAGTACCAAAAGTCCACGGTGGTGAAAATGTTCCATTATAGTGTGAAATTCCCTGATTATTTCGAAAATGACACTAAAAGTTTGCGCTCGATTACCGATTAGAATTCATCGACAATGTAAGTTCGATCTCTTTCGCGTATATATATATATATGTAAACGTGGGAGTGATATATATATTTATACACGCACAAACATATGTCTCTGTAAGTATATATATATATATATATATATATATATATATATATATATATATATATATATATATATATATATATATATATATATATATACACGTTTTGTCTATTTATTTTAAGTTCCTTTCATATTGTCTGATAAGCTTAATCACATTATCGTTGAAAGACGAAAGAAAACACCATATTGATACGTTTAAAGCCAATCTAAGCTTTCGGCTTGCATAAGCAATTATCAAAGATGACAATTTCAATAAATCAAGCAACACACAGACGAAACTACAATGATAGTCGGCCGTTGCTGCTTGAATAAGCTCAAATTAACGAAAAAATCGTATATACGAGACGAGGAAGCGAAAATCGCGTCGCAGCTTTTGACGTCACACATGACCATTGGAGAGTGAAAAACGAGAAGTATTAAGTATGGGAAGACGTTGATATACACCAATGGCTTGTGTAATAAGTTATAGGCATTTAAGAATATACACAATATATATATATATATATATATATATATATATATATAGAGAGAGAGAGAGAGAGAGAGAGAGAGAGAGAGAGGGTGTCCATAAAGTTCGAGTGCACTTTAAAGTTATAAATTTTTTAAAGTGCACATGAACTTTATGGGCACCCTGTATATATATATATATATATATATATATATATATATGGACACCCTGTATATATATATATATATATATATATATATATATATATATATATATATATATATATATATATATATATATATATATATATATATATATACAGGGTGTCCATATATATATATATATATATATATATATATATATATATATATGGACACCCTGTATATATATATATATATATATATATATATATATATATATATATATATATATATATACATATATATATGCGAATGTCAGTGTGTCACACTTTTTCAACTTTACTCCTATACTATTTTGGGATCAGGCAAACTCCATGAGCAAACATTCGGGTCTGGATTATGACCCGCAATCCAGAAATTCTGGATTCCCAAGTTTTCACTACTGCGATTAGTTAAGTCATACTTTGCGACGATTTAAAAAAAAATTTTTTTTAGGCGATAACAATTTTTATTACTTGGAAATAAATTTTGGAATAATCGAAATTAATTGCGAAATCCAATGAAAGTCACTCATGGAATAAAAATATTTGTTTGTGCGGAAAGTAAGGACCTACGTACATCAAATTGTCTTTAAATTAAGTGACCGCAGAAGAATTATCATTGAACTTTTGAAGGGTAAGCTTAAATATTAATGCAATACTGAAATACGGCGATCAATTTTGAGTTCGTTTGTAGTTTATTGTTGCATCTACTCCCGTCTATCTATTGTGATGAAGGCCCAATCGAGATCCCTCTGCAGGAGCTAGCTTAAATGCCGCCCGATATAGGGGATTTCGCTAATCGTTTCCTTCGTAATTCTGTTTTTAGTATCGATTATCATTAATTAAGATCCCTGGCGAAGTACATGCTATACAGCTCAGGAAATGATCGTTCGAATTGACTCGATGAAACCGACTCCGGTCGCGAAAAAAAAAGTTAACATCCAATTTTACGCTGGGTATTAATTAATAATAAGTTATATAATATAAATCAAGACGGATGGAAGTTAGTATTATCCAGAAATATTTAGTGCGTATTATATGATGGCCATAACACTTTGAGAAACCGGCTTCCTTCCAATCACCGACGTTAAGCAAGGCCGAGCCTGATTAGTACCTAGATGGGTGACCACGTTGAAATACCAAGTGCTGTAAGTTTGAATATGTTGGGTGGGGGGTGAATGCTAACTACTCAGAATGAGAAATCGGGGATCCAATTTCGAAACCCAGTCGAATCTCGTTACACTCACTCACGTGCGGATACCCTTGGGCAAAGGCTTGAATCCATTTCTTCGTCTCTCTATAACTAGGAGTTAAATAATAGGAGAGAGGGCTCTTTAACCTTGGAAAATGACTAGTCGAGAAGAAGTTCGTTTGGAAACTTTCTGACACACTA
>OZ038485.1:21249947-21257447 GCA_964036315.1 Acanthosepion esculentum | reverse complement strand
TATGATAATAAGCTGGATGCGTAGGTGGCGTAATGGCTAGTGGCTCAGACGGAGAAATCTCTGAGCCGAGTTCGAATTCTAACCTGATCATCAACAAGTGACACCCACCCTAGACTGGCGTTACTAACTAAAGCTAGAAAACCCAGTCTACCCTACTATTTAACTTATGGCGAGAGGAAGAGGATGAAATGGATTCGTAGATTTTGCAAGTATAATTGGATGTAAAGAAACTCGACTGGAATTCGAACTGATCTGTGATTTCTCATTCGGAGCTGCTATTCATTACCCAACACACACACACACACACACACACACACACACACACACACACATATATATATATATATATATATATATATATATATTCCTAGAAATATAATAGCCAGAAATTCATACACAGATGACGTCAAGGACACATGGCACAGTGGATAAAGGCGTTGGTTAGATCCAGTGACAGGACCCAAAGAGTGTTAGTTCAATACCCGGTTAAGGCAGTGGAGAACTTTCTGAGGGATATTAACAGGAGATAACTGATAACGGACATCCATTAAGCATGGCACTTGGAACGAGAACAGTCTACCCCAGTGAGCGAAATAAAGAGTTCAGTTCGACATTCCGACCACCTGAAGACGAGTTGTACAAATTTACTGTTATATCCTCTATATATATATATATATATATATATATATATATATATATATATATATATATATATACAAAAAGTGATTTGTACCCACAGAAATGAGACATAGATTTAAACAAAAAGGACGTCATGCTATACCTGAGCTACCTTTCGACCAATACTTTTTCAATGGTATACGCTGGCAAGTTTGAATACAAACGAAGACACACTCAATATGATAAATGGTGGGGCGAGGGAATTGGAACGCGATTAAAAAGATAAATTTTAATTACACACAATTAAAATTGAACAGTGGGAATGAAAATGGCAAGTTCCACAAGAGTATAAAAAGGGAAAAAGACACTCATAACCCACCGCCCAACAAACGTAAGGAAATGTTCCTTTTGTCTGTACAGGCTGGGCTGATAAAATTTTATAAAAACAGCCTCCAGGACTCGGAGATGGTATACCGAGAGAGCACTGTGTAATACTGAGAACCAAGTGTCTTTGTAATCGGTGGCACAAATATGGCTGTCGAGCAAATGCTGTCCGATGGCCGAATCATGGACTGTCTAAGTAGTTCTACTTATAGATTGGCTAAGACTACCGGAGCGCAAATTGGCGGGAACATGCTGCGCAACCCGCGTCTCCAACCTCAGATTGGTTCGTCCTATGTACACCGCGTCACAAAGGCATTTAAACTTGTAAACAAGTAATTTTTTCTGAAAATAGGACAACCTATCTTTACTAAAGGACGGAAACACAGATCTTGTCTGAAAAATTGTGCGCAACTTAACAGCCTTATAACAAGACGAAATCCACGCCGAAACTCTATCAGATAATAATTGACATTTCCTGTCAAGCCAAGGTAACTTTAAATAAATAGGGCAACGGTTGGGTCCAAACACCACTGGTTCCTTAAAACGCTTGATTTTGCCGTCAATTACACGTCCGATAACGTTGATGGGATATCCATTATTTTCAATATTATTCCGAATAGTAATGAGTTCTCTATCTAACAGTTCAGGGTAACAGATCCTCGTAGTGCGATCAACCAAGGTCGCAATCAGACCAATCTTACGAGACTTGGGAACAAACGAATTCCAACTCGTATATAAGCCGGTAAATGTGGGTTTACGAAAAACACTAGTAACGAAAACCCCGCCCTTACGTTTAACAAGTACATCTAAAATGTGTTTTCTTTTAATCTCTGACGAAGCTTTAATAAAATTTTAATTGAAAAACGATCTTTAAACTCATATATATATATATATATATATATATATATATATAAAATGAAAAGGTAATAATGGTTCCAACGAGAGAAAAGTGTGTATATTAAAAAGTAGAGAGGTACCACAAACATTTTGGGTTGTAATGTGGATTTTTTAAAAAATATTATCCTTTATTTTTCATAATTTTACAACGCGTGTTTCTGATCTCGTGACCGTCTTCAGGTAAAGGGTGGAGATTTCCACATATTATTAAAAATAATTAATTTTTCTTTATGTTTTTCAATGTTAAATATTCTCGATATGAGATATTCTCTGTTTTTGTGTTAGTAATCCGAATGTCTTTCTTGAAATGGCAATGAAATGTTCTGCGCGAAGGGTCACAAAACAATTAAGGTTGGTTTGAGAAGTGATATATGTATATGTATATGTATATATATATATATATATATATATATATATATATATATATATATATATATATGTGTGTGTGTGTGTGTGTGTGTGTGTATAACGGGTATAACAGGAAATTGTCCAAATCATGTAACTGCCAATTGTCCAATTGTCCAATTGTTAGATTAAGATTTGAACCGTTGTATCTTAGAAATGCTTAAAGATATGTTACTGGAATTCTCCGAGGTCTTGGTAACACTATTGGGCTTTACGTTAATCAATAAGAATTTATAATTACTCTCCAAACTTAACAGAAGAATCGTGATGAAATCGATCATAAAGGAAAACTTACATGTTCATGATTTATTATCACGGCTAAGGATCGGAAGCTCATGAATGACTGAAATAAATTTCATATATATATATATATATATATATATATATATATATATATATATATATATATATATATATATATATAAGCTTTAGAACTAAGCAACCATGAGGTTAATTTCGAAAAAGGTAAAAATAAACAGAGAATCATTTTAGGCCCAACATCATAGGGTTTAATCCACCTTTTAATAGTAATGTTCAAATGAATATCGCAAGAATTTTCCTAAATGTAATTCATAAACACTTTAATGACTCACCAACACAAATGAAGTTAATAACATCGATAAATCTATATCCCAACATAACAATATGTCCAACGTAGAGAACAGAGTTAATCTTTCAAAAAATAAATGCTACTGCCGAAAAATTTGATCTATCCCTGAAACGGTCAATGTATGACTGATAATATTGTATACCGAGCGAGCATACATTCCGGTAACCTTGCAAATTTTGTGTTGGTTGCACTGAATATCTTTGGAAATTTCGTTTCTAACATCATGACTTCAGGCAATATAAAATACATAAATAGCACTTCTCTCTCTAAACATTTCTGGCAATTAAAGAATGGTGGTAATAAACCTATTATTACGTGGGATATTGTAGCAAGAGCCAAATCTTACAATGGGAAAGGCAATAGGTGTAATTTATGTCTTGTTGAAAAATTAGTTATCTTCAAACACTTAAATAAGCCTAAGAGAAATAAATTGATGCTTACGTGTAGGCATAAAAATAAATATCTGCCCAAATACGGTGATTCAGATTAATTTTAAATTCAAGTTATGTTATTTAAAAAAAAAAAAGACCCAGTAATCTCCCTTTATGCTTAATATAAAATATTAATATTCACAACTCTAAAATATTTACATATATATATATATATATATATATATATATATATATATATATATATATATATATATATATATATAATATAAAAGGCTCAAACACTAATATTCCATGGTTATAATTTATTACATTGGAATCCAATTCATCAGAGCTACAAATTATATATATATATATATATATATATATATATATATATATCACTTTTATTTTAAATGCTAAATATTAAGTAAATATATCTAGTAAACAGAGCATGTTTAAGCTTGTGGCTCGGCTCCAGGAATGTTTATAGTCTTGGAAATACTTGTAACAGCTAAGGTTACATCATATAAAAGGATGAATTAGATAAATAGCTAACATTATAGTGTAATGGCTGAAGATACCAATCCACGTCCCTATCAGTCAAACGAATTAGATGACCGTCCAACCTTACTTGAGCCGGGGCGTTGCCTTTCATTCGTATTTTTCACGGCATTTTTTAGGGAAAAAGTGCGTCTTGTAAGCCGAAAAATACGATATTTATTTATTAAAATTTGCCTAAGATTTTCGGTAATGTTCAAACGTTCGTCCCTCTGTCATTATGTGATTCAGGTGCGTACGTATGTGTTTGTGTACGTGTGTGTGGGTTTATTTGTGTGTCTATGTGTTTGTGTGTGGGGGGGCTGTATGTGCGCGTGTGTTCACAACTAAGAACAGCTACCCAGCAGAAAACTGTGTAAACGTAACATTCGAATAGAACGACAACGTCTTGGACGATAGTTTCTCATCTAGAGGACAAAATGAATTTTTCAAATTCGTTTTACTTACCTTCCAGATACTGAATGCAGTCGGAATTCTTGCTGTAATTATGTGGATAGTTTGGGCTGTAGAATTCC
Source organism: Acanthosepion esculentum (assembly GCA_964036315.1). Classification (NCBI taxonomy): domain Eukaryota; kingdom Metazoa; phylum Mollusca; class Cephalopoda; order Sepiida; family Sepiidae; genus Acanthosepion; species Acanthosepion esculentum. Next base: position 21,253,089 of record OZ038485.1, on the reverse strand, counting down.
ATGAGATTCCGGTTACCATATGTAAAGTTCCAGCAACCCGGGCTGATATAGTCTGACGTCAGTGGAGGCGGTCGAAATACGACGGGTGTCGTGTCATGATCGTCTGTAAGAAAACACATTTAGTTAATTCTGATTGCCTTATCTGACTGTTATACTTTGAAACGGCTTATTATTAAAGAAATATCAAGAAAGGCACGGCAAAGATTTAAAGGCCTTTAAAACTGTAAATTTAAAAATAAGTTACTCCAAAATTCGCTTGACGAGGATATGGAACTAATGTCTTTAATTTAATAACAAAATTAAATTCGAAGCTTTTAGCTTCCATTTTTGAAACATGGTTATTACTGTGTAGCGAAAAAAACATATTTTAATCAGTTAATTTATAATATATATATATATATATATATATATATAGAGAGAGAGAGAGAGAGAGAGAGAGAGAGAGAGAGAGAGACTAGCAAAAATGTATTCAAACTTCAGGAAAGAAAAAATTTGTAAAGTGTGTTCCAATAACTGGGACCGATTTTAAATGTGAATTAAGTTTAAGCGTCTAATGTTTTTTTTTCTTTTTCTTTCAGATTTGGTGGACATGTGGGCGATATTATTTTTCTCACATAACTACCATCACTTAAATAACAGAGAAATAAATGAATTTTCACCAATAACACTGATTTATTTACTTTGATTCGTTTTAATGAAACACCCTTATATATAATCCGCCTTAATGAAACACCCTTTATTACGTAGTTTTATGAAATTGCAATAACACTGCGTAATGCAGTACACTATTTTTCGGCATAGGGCATTACATTAGTGGAGCTTATGCAAAAAATTGAAAATGTATATGAAGCAACTCCACAGGACAATTTGGCCAATGCGGCCCAAGCAGTAGTTCGCCGTAGCAATAAATGTTTGGAAACTAAAGGTCACCATTTTGAGCATCTCTTGTTAATGTTGCGTCCAAAGGTAACTTGTATTAATCTTGTGATACCTGAATAAATTTAGTATTACCATATGTATACAAGGTTTTCCTTTCCTGAAGTGTGTTTACATTTTTGGCAAGCTGTATGTTTCAGTGTATACGTGCATGTGTAGAAGGTGCTTTATATCTACGTATGTATACACGAACAGACATACTATTTCTTTTTATTTATACATAAAAAATGGTAACTATTTAATTTTTTTTTATTTTTTCGATGTATTAAGAAGCTCTTTTAGGAGCATTTAAAACTGAGAACTCTTACAAAAAGATGGTATACAATATAAAGTAACCTCAACAGAATGCAGAAAGCACTGAACGGCCTTTTCGTCCTATATTTGGGACTCATCATCAGTGCGCATCCACTACCGAGAACTGAAATCCGGACAGGTACAATGTGAAGCAAACGCCATACTAACTGTAAAAAACGGGCCTCGCTTGCCTCATATAAAAAACCCTGCGAGGTGAGCCAATTCAGAGGTGATGAGAGCTTCTTGTCGTTACGTAGAACGATTCTGTTCTCAACGAGGCCCTCTCCTTTGACGGTCTACTGGGTCTCAGTTTCACTAAAGACCTCAAGCGAAACCCATATACAATCCATTGCTGAAGATACTAAGAAAATGATCGACTTATTCTAAAGCTCCAGTTTGGCTCACAGGCACATCACCAGTTCCCGTACGATCACCGAAGTTACGCAACGTCGCGCCTGGTTAGATGGGTGCCAGCTTGGGAATACCAGGTGATGTAAGCTTGGATGTGCCTGTGGTTGGATGGATAATGGCTCATAATTGTTAATCGGAGAGCCGAGTTCTAATTCCCGTTGGGTTCGTTATATTCACTTACCCGCAAATACCATTGGGAAAGGTATGAATCCACGTCTTCTCCCCTCAGCTATGGGTTACTGAGTAAAACATGTATTACTAAACCATTGTTATTCCCTCCAAATTCTTACAATCTAAAAATATTTCTGGCTTTCAATAACTCGCAAATAGATTATAAGCAGTAGAAAAGGAATCACTCAATCAATCTATCGCCCTAAGAAGTACCTGACTCATTCTGCCCGACTCTACATTTACAGGAGTCTAATTAAGACATGAATGAAGATTTGCTGCAATATCTGGACTGGAACTACGGAATAATCACTCTCCGGTCGTGTAAGAGTACAAAATCGTCCACACGGTCTTGTGATGATTCTGTCGTCTGTTTTCCGCTGACGCAAAGCCGATCGCCACACGGTCGCTATTTTTATTTCAAATGTTCAGATGGGTTCCATTCTTAGTTCCACCAGTTCAGACATTTACAGCTAAGACGCGCCATGCTATTTCCATAGAACCGAGTCAGTCTTATTTTCTCCGTATTCCAAAATGTCAAGAGAAAATTCCACTCAGACAGTTTTTTCTCGAGAACTGCTAATTTACAGAAGATGCTCTCCGAAACACTATGACCTTGACCTTTTCAAGTCAAGTGTAAATCATTACCTGTCTATCATATAAGACACAAATGAATGGACTCGTCCGTTTATGTAAATAAGCGGGGTTAAGCGGTGTTAGTATTAGGTCTTAGCCGCGCGCTAAGCTCTGAGTGCTTATCGAACTCTCCGTCTCCGGCAGGAGAGGAACCCAGACGAAGCTATGCCAAAGGGAAAAGTCTCATCTAGAGAAGTAGGCAGCTACCCAACCCCGTGTATACGGGTTCTATTGGCAATTTTTGTCTGTGCTTATGGTCTCGGAAACACCCACGGTAAACCGGCCTTGCGCCACACCCCGCCCTAAATGGGTTCTAATGGAGCTGTGATCGGATAGGTATAACGTAAGACGTCTGGATAGTATATTTCTAATGGAGTCTGGTAAATTTTTGTGTGTGTTTAAATAACACACACAAAAATTTACCAGACTCCATTAGAAATATACTAGTAGAAAACACAAATATATTAATTGCTTCCACCTGTAAAAAAAAGGTTAAAAATAATGGAGGCTTTAATAATAAAAAGAAAAAGCCTACCCTTAACAATATTAACTACGAACAAAGCCACAACGTGCTAACCGTATTTGGAAATTAAAACACCCCTACTACACACTAAGACACACACATAATGCACACACTCAATTAAGCTGAAAAATCAAATCATCCTTGATAATGGCTAAAGGTATAGCCGAAAGCGCT
>OZ038485.1:21242447-21244947 GCA_964036315.1 Acanthosepion esculentum | reverse complement strand
GATGCGCATATATATATATATATATATATATATATATATATATATATATATATATATATATATATATATATATATGTATATCTTTTATCTCTGTTTCTCTCTCTCTCTTTATATATATATATATATATATATATATATATATATATATATATATATAATTATTTATTCGAAAAAACATTTACCGGCCTGAATGTCCGAGAAATTTTTTTCATAGAAAATTTTCGTTCTCCGACAGGAATCGAACCTGTATCCTATAGGGAACCGTCAATTCGCGTGCCGTGCCTTAAAAATAGTAAAATCGATCTATGAAAAACTTTCTCGGACATTCAGACCGGTAAATGTTATTTAATACTGTTTATTATAAACAGAGTATTTGCTTAAATACTTGTATCTATAAAAAGAACGTTAAACATATCATAAATGTCTTTAAATATATATATATATATATATATATATATATATATATATATATATATATATATATATATATATATATATATATATATATATATATATATATATATATGTGTGTGTGTGTGTGTGCGTATGTGTGTGTGTGTGTGTGTGTGAGAGAGAGAGTTTGTTCTGTGGGTGTTTTGTATATATGAATATGTGTGTGTTTGTCTTCGTATCCTGAGAGTTGTACTTTAAATTGTCTGCCTCAGAGAAATCTGTGTAAAAAATACATAGATGCGAATAATTAAACCCACATTCGTGTAAGTTAAAAGTTTTTCCGTAATTTAACATAAACATTATAATGTTTCAGCGTTTTTCGACGCCAGATGGCGTTGACGGCACCCAATGATTAATTGCTTTCTGTAATTAGAGGAGTCTCTTTGAAAAATTTCAAATAAATAATAGAAGTAAAATTTAGGAAGCCATTTTGTTCTTCGAGTCAATAATTTGCATAAGAATTTATGGGCACGTCTTGCATTACAGAGAACTTGGCTTCCTAACGTATGAAACAGCGTATGGGGACAGATATATATAGACATAATGGTACATATGTTAGTGTACATATATGCATATAGATGCGCATATACATATATATATATATATATATATATATATATATATATATATATATATATATATATATATATATATATATATATATATATATATATCTTTTATCTCTGTTTCTCTCTCTCTCTCTCTCTTTATATATATATATATAATTATTTATTCGAAAATTATAACATAAATATGTTATAAAATATATATATATGTTATAATATATATATATATATCTTTTATCTTTTATCTCTCTCTCTCTCTCTCTCTCTTTATATATATATATATATATATATATATATATATATATATATATATAATTATTTATTCGAAAATTATAACATACATATGTTATAATATATATATATATGTTATAAAATATATTTATATATAAAAACAATATACGTTGCTCTGGACACACACACACACACACACATATATATATATATATATATATATATATATATATATATATATATATATATATATATATATATATATATAGGGTGTCCATAAAGTTCGTGTGCACTTTAAAAAAATTATAACTTTATTTGTATTTGCGATAGAAATAATTTGTAAAAAGGATTAGAAAGAAGTAAATCTATATTTTTTTAAAGGTTTTATTGAAATTTTATTTAAGTTTCCACATGTCCTCCATCATTAGCAATACAAAGGGTAATACGATTTTGCAGTTCACGGAAAACATTTGCCAACTGATTTACAGTAATGCCTGAAATCGCATTAGTTATTTTAGCTATACTTAAAACTAGGTACATTAAACTTTATAACATTTTTTACAGATTATTTCTATCGCAAATACAAATAAAGTTATAAATTTTTTATAGTGCACACGAACTTTATATATATATATATATATATATATATATATATATATATATATATATATATATATATATATAGTAATATCTATAAATTTCTTCCACACCGTTTACCAAAACACTTGAGTTTCATGCACGTGACAATCGCGAGGCCCGAGGTGAAAAGTGATTGTTGTAAAGTTTTTCTGTTAATATTTATAAGCTGCTGTTAATAGGAGTAACCTAAAGTTCATTTACTTATGACATATATATACATATATTTTTTGCACAGCTGAATATGATCACCAAACGTATGGATATGTATCTGCGCCTAGCCTCGGATTGCTTATAGGGATGTGTTTGCGTGTACCAAAAATGCGTACACCTGTATGTATGTGTATCTCTGCGTATGAGAGTGTCGCACCAAACAAACACAGGAGTAGATTCCCCCTCCCACCACCAAATTTAGTCAATGTTGCTAAAAATGTATTAAACACAATAACCAAAAACATTCTAAAAATATGCTCTTATATACACCAATTACAAACACACACATACAAATATATATATATATATATATAAACTGATTTAAAATATGTTTTTTCGCTACACAGTAATAACCATGTTTCAAAAATGGAAGTTAAAAACTTCAAATTTAATTATATAAT
>OZ038485.1:21209947-21237447 GCA_964036315.1 Acanthosepion esculentum | reverse complement strand
AGAAGAAGAAGAAGAAGAAGAAGAAGAAGAAGAAGGAGAAGAAGAAGAAGAAAAAGAAGAAGGAAAAGAAGAAGAAGAAAAAGAAGAAGAAAAGAAGAAAAAGAAGAAGGAAAAGAAGAAAAAGAAAAAGAAGAAGAAGAAGAAAGAAGAAGTAGAAAAAAGAACAAGAAGAAGAAGAAGAAAAGAACAAGAAGAAAAAGAAGAAAAAGGAGAAGAAAAAAAGAACAAGAACAAGAACAAGAAGAAGAAGAAAAAGAAGAAGAACAAGAAGAAAAATAAAAAGAAGAAGAAGAAAAAGAAGAGGAAGAAAAAGATGAAAAAGAAGAAGAAAAAGAACAAGAAGAAGAAGGAAAAAAAGAAGAACAAGAAGAAAAAGAACAAGAACAAGAAGATGGAAAAGGAGAGTAAAAATAAGCAATTTTGAAGATATTAAAATTTACAAGCCAATTCTTGCCCCAGTTAACAACAGACAAGATGTTACCTTTCGGGCCAATGTGCATTGTAAAAGACAATTGACATGTCTCCTTGTGATTGTTAACATATAGCCTGAAAAACCTCCACATGATAATAACCTTCTACCAAAATCGCTATTATCCAAAAATTAATTTTCGGTTAGTAGCTTAACCTTGTCTAGCATAAGCCCAAAAGTGTGGGCTACCTAATAAGGATCGCGCTAACTACGTGAGGGAATAGTTTGTTTTTACGATGAGCTTATTTTAACGGCGATTGTTCCAAGGTAAACCATTTCAGCTCAGCAAGTTTAACTTTAAGTTGCGTTCAGAATATTTTATTAACGGTCATCATGCACTTATTGATACACCGTTTTCATTTTTAATTCTTCTGTTTTCTCCATATTTTTCCCACGTTATATTCTCAGTATCATGCGACCCGTTAGTTACCGATTTCTAATCAATGAAAGGGTGTCCGAGTAGCGGATAAATGGAACCAAATCCTGGCTTAGTCTTCTACCGTCACTAATCCTTTGCTCACCAAACTCCTACGTAGAATACATGTGATCTCACAAAACAAAACTATCATTTTCTGTTGGATTCCCAGCCACTCCAGATTTCGTGGAAATGAAAAAGCTGATGTGACTGCAAACAAACTCCCTGAAACTCAACACAAGTAACATAAAGATTCCATACACTGACTATAAACCCCTATTCAATGACTTTATTTTAAAGAAATGGCAAGACACCTGGAACGACTGTCAAAACAACAAATTATTTAAAATCAAACCCTCCCTAAAGAAACAACTACCTGAACACAGAAAATCACGCAAAGAAGAAGTGGTTTTATCCCATATTCGGATAGGACACACACCAAACTCCTACGTCGAATACATGTGATCTCACAAAACAAAACCATCATTTTCTGTTAGATTCCCAGCCACTCCAGATTTCGTGGAAATGAAAAAGCTGATGTGACTGCAAAAAAACTCCCTGAAACTCAACACAAGTAACATAAAGGTTCCATACACTGACTATAAACCCCTAATCAATGACATTATTTTAAAGAATTGGCAAGAAACCTGGAACACCTGTCAAAACAATAAATTATTTAAAATCAAACCCTCCCTAAAGAAACAACTACCTGAACACAGAAAATCACGCAAAGAAGAAGTGGTTTTATCCCGTATTCGGATAGGACACACACCCATAACTCACTCCTTCCTCATAAAAGACGAAGATCCTCCCGAATGCAGAGCATGCCAAGAAACTTATACCGTAAAACACATCCTACTCGATTGCAGTGACTAAACACATATTCGGCAATCTCTTTACAATGTTAAAAACTCGAAAGAACTTTTTGAAAAAAAAAACGCCAATACAATCTTAACCTTTCTTAAAAAAGTTAAACTATACAAAAAAATATAATCCCAATTAAATATCTAATGATAAAAAAGGGACCTTTGACATTTAGCAGGCGAAAAGTTTTGAAAACAACGCAACTCTGAAAGCAATGGATATTTTATAAAATGCAAGACAACACGGAAAAAATTTTTTTTTTTAAATTTTGAAAGCGATTCAACTTTATCCCAAAAAAACAAACAATTGTTTGACCTTAAATGATCTCATAAAGATTGATAGGTCGTTAAACATTAAACAAACAAACAAGCAAACAATCTACTGTCACTTTCAGACAAATAACCTTAGAAAATACATCTTTTTTCCCACCTATGGATTAAACAGCAGGTTTAACCCTTTAGCCCCGGATGACAACAGCTTCACGAGAAGCAAGACTGCGAATTCAAAACCATCGGCAAATCAGCGGGAAACCACTCCGTTATTTTGAACAAGCAGCCATGATAATTCAGAGAAAATAAATTGAAGGAAGCATGTGGCGAACCGGCATCGCTTGCCTTCTGAACAGACGATGGTATTTTAAAAAATCGACGATGGATTTGGTTAAACTCATAGAAGCGAATAATGGAATATGGGGAAACGCCCTCGAATATTTCAAGAGTTTTATTTCAGAGTGACGTAATCGGCTGTTCGTTTCTGGTAGTCTGTGCATATGAGTGTGTGTACTCAGGTGTGCGTGCGTGTATGTATGTGTATGAGGGCCAACTCGCGCAGCTTATTACGTATTTTCCTTGAAAGTTTTTCATGAAGAATTTCAGTTAAACCTGAATACTTTTGTTCCCTCACCGTTAAAATAGTTTATGTCGAAAAGAAACCTTTAAACATGAATCGTAATCAGACAATCTTGTCTTGAGACACGATTTCGAATGTTTATCTGTTCATCCCATAAGTTCTGTCCGAAGTTTGAATAAAGAAAACAAGTGACCAAATGTTACATTTAATTAAAGATTCAATCAACAATGTATTTTCCCTGATTATCTATGACTTCCTTCCATCTATTAACAAGCTTACTAATTCCATTACTGTAAAATTCTTTTGGCTTTGATTCGAAGAACTCACAAATATCAGTTTTAACCTCTTCCTGTGTTACAAAAGCTGTTTCTTCCAAATGATTCTGTAAGCTACGAAACAAATGGTAGCCTGAAGGAGCAAGGTCGGGAGAATAAGGTGGATGAGGAATTTTCTCCCAACCAAGTTCTTCGATCTTTTGTGACGTGATTCTTGCTGTGTGTGGTCGCGCATTGTCCTGATGAAACATCACCCGTTTTCGATTCACTAGAGCAGGTCTTTTTTCCTCAAAGCTTGGTTCAAACGCTCTAATTACTGACAGTATATTTGAGCATTAATTGTTGCATTAGGTGGTAAGAATTCAAAGTGGATTATTCCTTGACAATCCCACCAGATTGAAAGAAGAACCTTTTGCCCATGAAGTTCCCTTATCGGCTGTGGCTGGGGTCCTTCCCCTTTATCAAGCCACTGTCTACGACGCTTAACATTTCGATAAAAGATCCATTTTTCGTCGCCAGTCACAAGTCTATCCAAAAAAGGTGAAACAAGTTGGCAAGAATGGAGAGAAGAGCAGATGTGAACTCGGGATTTGAGGTTGTTTTCAGACAATTCATGAGGCACCCATTTTCCAAGTTTAGGAACTTTTCCAAGTTGTTGAAGATGAAGATGAACAGTTGTATGGTTTGAACTGAGAACCACTGCCAATTCCTCAACTGATAAACAGCATTTTCTTCAAGGGCTGCTTCAAGAAGCTTTTCATCAAACTCAACTGGACGTCCGGTTCGATCATCATCTTCAAGGGTGAAATTTCCACCTCTGAACTTTGCAAACCATCTTCTGCAAGTTCTTTCATTCACACATTCCTCTCCATAAACTGAGTGAATGTTTCTAGCCGCTTCGGCTGCTGAATTTCCTTTCTTGAACTCATAAAGCATTATGTGCCTCAAATGATTCTTGGGTACTTCCATGTTAGCAGGGTTTTAATCAAACAAAATGTAATTTTATTGTTCTCTGAAATAAAATCTGATCAGTATAAATGCATCTAAACATATAAATAATGTTCAGCTCCATTCGACATTATAAAATACTCTTTAAATTTCGTTCATTTTAACAAATTAAAATTCGGACAGAACTTATGGGATGACCTAATATATATATATATATATATATATATATGTGTGTGTGTGTGTGTGTGTGTGTGTGTGTGTGTGTGTGTGTGTGTGTGTGTGTGTGTGTGTGTACCAGAAAAAACTGTCCAAATTGTGTAACAGCAAAATTAAAAGAAATATCGTGATGAAATCGATCATAAACGAAAATGACTTGCTCATCATTAATTAATCCCAGCAAGGTCGATTTTACTGCGTTTAAACTTCAATCTTCCATGAATCTCTCACGTACATTCATATCTGCTCAAAGCGTATCCAAATGTAAACAAATGACGTCACACATTAAGGAAATGGATAAAGTCAGACAATTATTTCAAGACATTTTTATGTTTATACATTCTTTTTATAGATTCAAATATTTAAGTAAATGCTCTGTTTATAATAAAAAATCGAAGTTGCTATGTGAACCTCCTCTGTGGCGAAATCGGTAAAAGGACGTCAGGTTATATAACGGTTCCGTATAAGATACAGGTTCGATTCCTGTCGGAGGACGAATATTTTCTATGAAAATTTCACGGACATTCAGGCCGGCAAATGTTATTTTATACTGTTTATTATAAACAGAGCATTTACTTAAATATTTGTATCTACAAAAAGAATGTAGATACATAAAAATGTCTTAAAATTTAAAATGTTTTGATATATATATATATATTTTTAGAAAAATACTACTCGATATAGAATAACAGAGTTATAAATTATATATTAATAGTAAATATACGTTTTCATCACTAATAGCACAGTTTTGGTACTTATATATATATATAGATATGAAACAAAAGATCCATAGATAGAAAGAGATTAATGTGGCAAATTCAAATATATTCCATAGTTTTGCATCAATATCACTGACAATGTAACAGATGTTTGCACCCGTATATTCATTCTGTATCGTTGGCAATCTTTTCAGGGATTCCAGTTGATTTGCAGTGCAACTGGCCAAACTGCTGAGGTCGGATCCGAGACAGACTCCTGCCATTTGCCTATTGTCATTAACAATTAGTTGCAACACATACTCTCTGCAAGAAATTTAGTTACTGCCAGAAAGGGGTTTTGGGTGGGGATTTTTCACTCAGCGTCGACCAGTAAATCATGTGATGCCGGAAATAGTGAACCGGAAACCGTTTTGTGACTTCCGTTTTCTTGCGAGACTTACACATCTGTTCCATGATGCACAGAGGAAGAAAAAAAGCGGTGTTTTCAAATTTTACTATCCTAAGGATCTATTCTTCATCATTCTAAATCTCCCCACACATACGAATGTCATATATATATATATATATATATATATATATATATATATATATATATATATATATATATATATATATATATTATTAATTGATTTAAAATATGTTTCTTTTCGCTACACAGTGATAACCATGTTTCAAAAATGGAAGCTAAAAGCTTCGAATTCAATTTTGTTATTAAAGCAAAGACATTAGTTCTATTTCCTTGTCAAGCGAATTTTGTATATATACATATATATATTATATATATATATATATATATATATATATATACATATATATAAAAGTGGACATGGAAGTCAGCACTTAGAGGCGACAGTCTGTTTCATGCTAGTGCAATCGTCAGGCGACTCCGATTGCACTAGCATGAAACAGACTGTCGCCTCTAAGTGCTGACTTCCATGTCCACTTTTATATTTACACACGCTCTATCTCTGATATTGAGCACTTTACCCCATAAATATAGCACACTTTAAGACTATATTTCTGTGTATATATATATATAAGTGATTATTTTGGGGGATTCAGGCTAATCATATATAATTCGTCGAGCCTAGAATAATCCTCAACAGAATGCACTGGAAAGACGTTTCGTTGTATCCGGGACTCATCACCAATAGCATCCACTACCGAGAATCGAACCCGGACCGTTTCGGGATAACGCAAACGTGCCACTCAGTTCCTCAGCGATACTCATCCAAGTATTCAGATAACCGCGGAACAATGCCCCAAGAGCCACGATTTATTTTGCATACTCATCAGACCCGAGAAAATATTTGAACTCAAAAACAATCGCCAGTTTAAGAGCGTTATACCGCTCCTTTGTAGTTACAATTACAGTTTGTAACCGTTCACTGTAAGACTACAATATCACTTTAAATATGAATTATTCATACGTTTAGTAAAGGCAAGGTCACAGAACATTTTTCGCGTCCAAATACATTTTCAAACATTTCATGGTATTCTTTTATTAGGCATTTTCCAGGAACAAAAGAAGTCTATTTTTTATTTCATGCTAGTGATTGCTATTACGTAGTTACTGTACAAGACAAGTGTCGCTGAGATATATCTTTATTACTATATATTAGGATCAGTCATAAGTAATTTCCATCTTCAAATGAAGAATGGATCAGCCTAACTGCTAATCAATCGTGACATTTAAGAATACATTTGAGGTACACTAAAATACCTTAGTTTTTACAAGGGAATGGCAGCGTACACAGTGGGTTAAAGCAAAAATGTCGTAGTCCTCCATGACAACACAAGGCTGCTTACAGGGGGAAATATCTTGGAATTCTGTTGGTTTGCTCTACACACCGCCATTTTCACGTAAACCCGCACAAACCCATTTTTACCTTTGGCGATCAGGGGAAAATGCTTTGGTACGGAAAAGCTATCCCAGATGAAAATAGATCAGACCCAAGGGGATTTTACCTAAAAGATATCGAAGAAAAGATTGCTAAGTGGTAGCAAATCATTGCAAATAATATTGGATGTATAATTAACCTGCCACCGATCTTAATATTTTGAAGAATAACGCTGATAAAGAAAAACGCACTCAGACTAATATATTTAGCTGTCTATCTATCCATCTCATTATCTATCTCCATATATATATATATAGATATATATATATATATATTACATGAATCATTCATACAAAAAATTGAAGTTAATGATATAAATGGCGAGAATACAACTTCGCAAACAAATTTAATAAATGACATTAACCCCGAACCTGTAGATGAATGTTATGATCCCTGTTTATAAATTACAGTTGTATAAGGTCTTTTTTTTTACAAGCTTTCATCTGTGCATGCAGACATCATCAGGTATGAAAATATATTTGTTTTTTACATCCCAAAATTTAAAAATTCAACCTCAGCGTTGCGACCCGCACGCTCCAAAATAGTTTTGTCTATTTATTTTAAGTAAGTTCCTTTCATATTGTCTGATTTTACCTACGCGGATCGTTAGGATACTCTGACGATCCGCCTAGGTGAAACCTAGATAAGTTTACCTGGCCCTTTTTAGGTTCATAGTTATATATATATATATATATATATATATATATATATATATATATATATATATATATATATATATATATATATATATATATATATATATATATATATATATATATATATGGGTGTACTATATATATATATTTGTGTGTGTGTGTGTGTGTGCGTGCTGTATGTATGTATATGTATATATATATATATATATATATATATATATATATATATAATTTAAACATATATATATATATATATATATATATATAATGAATTAAGGAATTTTATTTTTTAAAAAAAACCTATTTTATTGCTTCAAACGTTAGACTTCATTTTTAATGGATACCCTTATTTGAGTAGGCGCTCCGTTTGTTTTAAACGGTGTTTCTTTCGTCTACCGGTCTGCAGACTCTAGAGAATCCCACCGGAGGGTGCATCTTCGGTCGAAGCTCATCAGCCGAACGTGGGATGATAGGACCACATCTCGTGGGGATGTTAGTTTCGGGTGTTTCCTTTTTTTCATTGTGGCTTTGCTGTAAGTGTTACGAATTTTTAAAAAAATGAATATTGTGAGAAATATCTTTAGCGTTAAATTGTAATAAATGTGTTTTTGTCAGTGCCCGAAATACTTCCACAAACCCTTCCCGACATATCATAATTCATCTCGTGTCCAATTTGATAGCCGTGTTTCTGGCAATAACCGATCTTATACGCCTAGAGTCGGGTCAGGTTTTGAATTAGGGTACTGCTAAGCTAGTATAATTATTCTGTGACAGTCTGAAGGTTACTGGTTTACACCATCCCTCTTAAGCAGAAGAGGTTTTCTTTCTAACTCTACGATTATTTGCAAATTGACGACAGGGGTTGTCATATAGTAAATTCACCTGTCGACGACTTCCTTGGCCATTAAATTCTCTTTTCTCTTCTAATGTATTTGACAAGAATTAAGTAGATTGTGCTTTTTTTGTTTCGTTAGTTCGCGGACCTATTAATGTGCCGACGTGCAGTCAACGATGTTGCTGTAATTTCATATGGAAGTAATCTTGTTAGCTCCGAATTTCATCTGCAGCCATGTAAACAACACACTTCAGTTGACTAATTGCACCAGCAATAAAGAGATAAGTAAAATTCGAAAACCTTTCTAAGATCTCTGAGATGAGGTATTATGATTACTTGTATTGTTTACATTATTCGGACTGTTATCCTCATCTTCATTGCCATATTCACAACGTTTAGGTCGTTGTACGCTCCGGCCTTCAATATCTGTTTATATCTCTGAGATGATGTATTATTATTACTTACATTATTTACATTATTCGGACTGTTATCCTCATCTTCATTGCCATATTCACAAGGTTTCGGCCGTTGTACGCTCCGGCCTTCTTCAGGTGATTGAAATTTCGAAACCGAACCCTTTATTTCTTACACCGAGGCAGTTTATTCTAGTTCCACGTGCCATGCCTCTTCCAGGTGTGTCAGAGTTTTGTTTTTTTGTTGTTTTTTTTTTAATTTTTTTATTCATCACTGCTGTGGCCTTGTATTGAACTCACAACTCTTTGGGTCTAGTCACTGGATTTAACTAACTTCTTTACCCACTGAGCCATATCTCCCTTTCTGGGTATTATAAACCTAATGTCTCAGCCAGCATTTTTAACAATGCTCATATTGCAATTTTTTGTTATTATTATGGCATTTTTTTTTCTTTCTAAGATCTACGATACTTCTTCGTTTCGTATGAAAGAAAAAAAAACATGAGAAATTCTAGACCAAGTATATAGAAGCGAACCAGCTCCAAATTTCTGTCTAATTGCTTGTTATTTTATAGAGATTTCGTTTCGTCTAATCGAACTGAAACACTGGCTTCGTGAGTCCGCATAAAATAAACCCTATTACTCCTTTCAATTATCTTAACAACTAACAACTATAGACAAATGCTGGAAAGATGTACCTATCTAAGATTCACGGCTAACCACGTCATAAATCTAGAAGTATCCCTGTTAGTTTGGATATAATGTGTGCCAATAAACAAATATTGTAGATTTTCAACTGACATTAACCGGAAACGTGTCAAAAGTAATCGTCTCTAAAAAAAAAAAAAATTCTAAAAATCCTTCTGTTAATTCCAGCGAAATAAACTGACAGTTTCCGTTAACTACGTAAAACAAAGCTGGAAGCTGGCCGTAAATTCTCTTGGATAAAAACCAACCCACAGCTTTTCAACTCATCGGCCGTGAGAGAGTGCGGTTTATAGGTAAGCGTAGTTAATAGATAAAAAGTGACTGGGGTTAAATCGTGGATCTCAATTGATAAAAAAGGACGGCGGCGATTTTTGAGAGCGAATAGAAATAGATAAACTAATGATGGAAAGTGAGAAGGTGATTTCAATTCAGGAGTCAATCAATCACTGCCAGGAGTTAAAGCTAAGTGATAAAAAGAAAGGAATGAAAGAGAAATATGAAAGAAGAAAAAGAGAAGCTTTTTTGCAAATGGACGTCCAATGAAAGCTCAACTAAGTAACCCTATATTTTGATGAGACCGCGCTCTCTACTCTTTCCAGCGTCAGTTATCTCTTGTCATCAGTTTTACGGCTAAATCATGTCTAATGTTCGCCTGCCAAACATTTGTACTTTCTTTTCGAACACTTTAGCTTCTTCTGCCATCTTTTTTTTTTCTTTTTACATTTTTCTTTTCATTATCCACAGATTCTCTTAATACCCGTTCAGTTTCCATTATTATCACATCTTTTCTTTTCTTTTACATTTGATGGCATTCTTCTCCTCCTCCTTCTCCTTCTTCTCCTTCTTCTTCAGCTTTTCTTCTCCTTCTTGTTCTCCTTGTTCTCCTTGTTCTCCTTCTTCTCCTTCTTCTTCTTCTCCTTCTTCTTCTTCTTCTTCTTCAGCTTTTCTTCTTATTATTTCTTATTATTTTCTTCTGATTCTTCTTCTGCTGCTGTTTTTTCTTCATCTTTCTTTTTTCTTCTTTTTGTTCTTCTTTTCTTCTTCCTCTTCTTCTTCTCTACTGCTTCTGCTTTGCTTTTTCTTTTTTTCTTCTGTTGCTGCTTTCTTCTTCGTCTTCTTCTTCTTTTTCTTCAGTTTTTTCTTCTTTTCTTCTTCTGCTGCTGCTTTCTTCTTCTTCTTTTCTTCTGATTCTTCTTCTTCTTTTCTTCTTCTTCTTTTCTACTGCTTCTGCTTCTTCTTCTTCCTTTCTTCTTCTTTTCTTCTTCTGCTGCTGATTTTTTCTTCTTCTTTTCTTCTCCTTCTTCTTTTCTTCTACTTCTTCTTTTCTACTGCTTCTGCTTTACTTCTTCTTTTCTCCTTTTTTTCTTCTTCTTTTCTTCTCCTGCTGCTTTTTTTCTTCTTTTTTCTTCTGATTCTTTTTCTTTTCTTCTTCCTTTTCTTCTTTTCTACTGCTTCTGCTTTGCTTCTTCTTTTCTCCTTCTGCCGCTTTCTTCTTCTTCTTCTTCTTCTTCTTCTTCTTCTTCTTCTTCTTCTTTTTCTTCTTCTTCTTCTTCTTCTCCAACCTTTGTTTATTTATTTGTTCAATTCTGAAGGATTCCACCGCAACCAGCCTCTAAAACCCAAGCGTTTATTTCAGATTGAAAAGAATCAGAGAAAAATTTCATTGGGGAGAGAGAACATATATATTTCATATTTTTCTTTTCTTGCCTTCATAAGACGCATCTTTTTTTTGTTTCTTCATTCTTTCTTTCTTTCGTCTTTTTCTCACATTTATAAACTACGACGCCTTTTTCGCTTACTCATTATTAGTTTCTACTTCTTTTATTGCCATCGTCGCTACTAGCAACGTCGAGCCTGGTCAGTACCTAGATGAGTGACCGCTTGGGAATACCAGGTGCTGTAACCTTGGATGTGCGGGCGGTGTAATGGATAATGTCTCAAAATTGTTAATCGGAAAGTCGGAGATCCAATTCCAGTTGGGTTCGTTATATTCACGTATTCACGTTGGAAAATTATGAATCCACTTCATCACTTCCAGCTATGGGTTAATTAGTAAGAGTAATCATTATTATATCATTATTATTTAATTATCTTCTCTTTAAATGACCATTAAGGAATTGTTTACTGATCAATCAAAATTGGATGTGCGGGTGGTGTAAAGGATAATGGCTCGTAATTGTTAATCAGAGAGTCGAGTTCCCGGACGATCACCGAAGTTAAGCAACGTCGAGCCTGGTCAGTACCTAGATGGGCAACCGCTTGGATATACTAGGTTCTGTAAGCTTGGATGTGTGGTTGGTGTAATGTATAATGGCTCGGAATTGTTAATCAGAGTCGAGTTCCCGTACGATCACCGAAGTTAAGCAACGTCGAGCCTGGTCAGTACTTCGATGGGCAACCGCTTGGTAATTCCAGGTGTTGTAAGCTTGGATGTGCGGGTGGTGTAATGGATAATGGCTCGAAATTGTTAATCGGAGAGCCGAAGATCCAATTCCAGTCGGGTTCGTTAAATTCACTTATATACAAATACCCTTGTGAAAGGAACGCATCTACCTCTTCCGTCTCCCAGCTATGGGTTAATTAGTAAGACTTGTATCCATAAATCATTATTACCTCCAGCTTTATTTGTATTTGTACTAATCCCGAATCGTCAGCTGTCAATGATTTATGGAAGTATATGCTTACAATTTAGCAAATTGATTGATTTGTTTTTTACGGCTTAGCAACCCTCTGTGTGTTATTTAAAGCCGAAACCTATTTTGGTTTGTAAGAATAATCCTTTTCTGGTGACTGAATATCGTATTAAGAATTTTTTTTTTTTTTAGAATAATAATGATTTCTCCCGATTCAAGTCCTACTATTTAACTCGTAGTTGGGGAGAGAAGATTGATTCATACTTTTCTCAAACATATTTTCGCGTAAGTGAATGTAACGAACATGACTGGAATTCGAACGCCGCTCTCCATTACACCACCCGCACATCCTTAGAAAATTCCCCTTTTTTAATAAAAGTTGAAAAGTGTTCATGGAAGAAGACAAGAAACGAAAGGATAACTAATTTTCCGTAAAACAATGATATTATTAGATCTTTTTTTTTTTTTTAAGCGTATCACCCCAAACAAGGCTGGTGACCACTATCACACAAGGGGTTACAGAAGGGTTGGAGGAAGAGCAGATAGGAGTGGTAAAGGAGAGGATGTGTAGAAAGAGAAAGACAGTGGGTCGATCAAGGCAAGGGGCTTACAGAAGATTTGGAGCGAGAGCAGATAGGAATGAAAGATGAAAGGATGTGGAGAAGGGAAGTGGATAGATCAAGGCAACTGGAGATGTCGATTGACGCTACACTTAAACCGTTGGAGATTGTATTTGTCAGGGAAACAGTAATAGGGAAGGGAGTTCCATAGGCGAGATGTGCGAGACATGAAGCTATTGGAGTAGAAGAGACGTCTACATCTAACAGTTTCAACGGTGTAGGGGTGGGAACGGGATGCCAGCCTCGTAGGACGTTTAACTTCACGGGGCCTAGGGACAAGCGAAAGCAGCTCCTCGGAGCAATTACCGTGAAAGTACTTGTAAAAAAGGCAGAGCGAGGCAACATCGCGTCTGTGAGAGAGTGACTGCAGACGAGATGACAGATCAGGGCCAATCACATTGCATATCCGTCTCTGGATCTTATCAAGAACCCTGATGCAAACAGCAGGGGCCCCAGACCATATATGGCAGCAATACTCCATGCAAGGGCGAATGGTCGATTTATAGACTTGGAGTATCGATTCCGGGGAGAAAGATTTCCTGGCTCGACACAGGGAACCAACTTTCCTTGTGGTGGTTGATGTAACTGACTCGATGTATTTGTTCCATCTCAGATCAGCGGACAGCGTGAGACCGAGCAGCCGCAGAGAGGAGCTCTCGAGAAGTTGGTCTTCAGACATTCTAATGGGATGCAGGGATGGATCCTTGTGGTGGTTAATAGAGAGCAGTTTTGTTTTAGAGGCGTTAAAGTTAACCATCCATTTCTCGCCCCAGTTCACAACCGATTGGAGGTCGTTTTCAATTTGAGCTGCCAGGTTAACTTTGTCAGCATCACTAGATTTGTGTTTGAGGCAGGAGTAAATTGTGGTGTCGTCAGCGTAGATGCCAACTTGGGAGTCTATGGCGTCAGGAAGGTCGTTTATAAATATGAGGAACAGAAACAGGACTCCTTGAGGCAGCGGTTGTATAATTTAGAGAAGGCAGGTGCTAGTTCAAGTGCGCATTTCTTCAGGACAATGGCTGGTATCCCGTCACCACCAGTAGCCTTGTGGTGATCTAAGTTAGAAATAATGCCCAATACCGATGACGGGGTTATGTGCAATCCGTCCAAGAGGGCCTCAGTTCTGGGAGGGAAATCGGGCAAGGGTACCCCGGAAGAGTCTAGCGTAGAATTGGAAGAAAACTTCCGAGCAAAGCATTCAGCCTTGTCGGCAGAGGTGGTCAGGACCTCAAACTGATTGAACAGGGGAGGAATGGAGGGTTTGTTATTGTTCAGAACGCTCTTGCAGAGGCGCCAATAATCTTTCGAGCCAAATTTGCGGGATGCAATACGTTCCTTCATCCGAGCAGCAAATAGTGACTTCGCATCGTCGAGGATACGCTTACACTCGTTACGGGCAGAGGTAAATAGACGTCTATTGGAGTCGGACATATCACTACGAAAACGGTGGAAGAAGTTGTTCCTATGGGCAATGGCGGTCTGTATATTTTGTGGCAAATTTTGTAGTATATGTTTATATTTCTGAGATGAGGTATTATGTACATTATTTACTTATTCGGACTATTGTCCTCATCTTTATTACAACGTCTTCAAAGATACATGGCACAGTGGATAAAGGCGTTGGTTAGATCCAGTGACATCAACCAAAGAGTGTGAGTTCAATACTCGGCTAAGGCAGTGGAGAACTTTCAGAGGGAAATTAACAGGCGATAACTGATAACTGACATTCATTAAACATGGCACGTTGAACTAGAACAGTCTACCCCAGTGAGCGAAATAAATGGTTCAGTTCGACATTCCAACCAGTTGATGAAGGCCGGGGCGTTGTAATAAATATGGCGACAAAGATGAGGACAGTAGTCTGAATAATGTAAATAATGTACATAATACCTCATCTGAGAAATATAGACAGATACTGAAAGGCCGAAACGTTGTAATAAATATGGCGACAAAGATGAGGACAATAGTCTGAATAATGTAAATAATGAAGATAGTTTGGGTTTAAAACAAAACAATCAAATCGCAAAATCCTAAAAGAAAATATAGATCCAATGTCAAAAATCCCAATGCACATAAAACCGTTAGAACTCAATCGCACCGTCTAACATTCACATTAAAAACGCTCCGATCGTATTCAGAAAATAACTTCACACATGCGTAGTGCGACGATTGCAAATGGCCGCTCCTCGCGACTACGTGTGACATCGTCGCTCTCTCGCAACGTCGGACATGTTGGATTTACACGCCAAACAGATACATGTCCGCTTTACCCGGCATGATAAGTGTATTCTCTCACTATAAAAACATTAAAAACATCGGATCACTAATATCGTGGCGAGCGCAAATGCAGAAGCTGAACTATTATTATTAATTTGCAAGTTGGACAGAAAAGCTTTATTCTTCAACAAGGTCCAAATATTAATGTCGTAATTTTTTTTTTTTCACTTTCAGTATTGATATTACTTTCTTTTCAGCTTTAGTAACGAAAGACAAAATATAGAATATTTATCATCTGGGTGATCACGAATGTAGATCTGATATATCAAGCTGCATGTTGTGTTGGAAAATTCTTTAATCTGTGGGATTCACACTACCCCCACCTTCATTTTGACGCACGCGCGACATTTTCACCCCTTCCTCTCACTTTCGGCCGGTTATAGTAGTAAACCGTTGTCTTAGCCGAAGATGAGGAAGAATTCATTTTTTCGCGCGCTTTTGCGCTGACGTCACGGCAAATTTGGCTTTTCAAAATTAGTCGCCCCCGTGGTCGTCTGACCATCGGCTGGGTTGGCTCACTTGTCTCTGGCCGGTGACCCCATATATACAGACAGAGACATTTTATTCGGCAAAACCTTGCCTAGACCTCATGGCTCGTCTCGGTATCTTAATACATACGACACGGTCGTCACCTTCATGACAGAAGCTAACATCTACAGAGCTCCCAATTCCAGGAACTTTAAAAAAAACTTCCAACCTGATGAACAAGCATTTTTCACATTCTTCGAACTCATCCTCTCAGAACCTGTTACTTTAAAAAGAATTACATACACTCACAATTATAAACTCTCGCAGTGAGTATTTTTTCCTTGCCGTATGTTCACTATGCATTACAACTGACTTTCTGAACTCTTCTTCCTGAAGAACTTTTTCCCGCCATTAGCCATCTTGGATTTAAATTTTGGCGCGAAATTTTATCTTGTCAACTACCATATTTCCAGTATCTTACTGAAGGTCTTCACTCAAGACAATTAAATTTCATTCTCTACAATATTTCCAGTACATTTTACTGAAGGTCTCCACAGAAGACAATTTACTAATCTACTTGGCCTCTTTCTCAATTACTACATTTTCCAGTACATTCACTGAAGACACACTACTTGTTAGACTCTAATAAAATGTATGTTTGTTCTTAACCTTTTGTTGTTTTGCCTGTCTACCTCTTTTCACTTTGTACGTTTGTACGGTGGAAAGAGCACGTCTTTATATTTTCCTTTTTTTTTTACTTTGTTTGTGGATTCGGTAGTGGAGTGTGTGGCGTCTGGCACAAGGCCTTATTTTCGTAAGCCAGATCTGCACCGCTATCGCGTCCACAACAAATCTTAAAAATTGCAGCAGTTATGTGTATCTCCATATTTTCCCACTTTACTGTTGATATGACTTTCTGTTCAGCTTTTGTAGCTAGCACCAATATGCAATAATTGGATCATTATTATCCCAGATCTGGCATTATTATTAAGTTGCAATGTACTACCATATGCACTCCTTACTGCGGTAGGAAAATAAACACGCTAACGAATAGAAATCGTATCATTATAATACCGATTCCATGTATTTATAATTCCTTTATTGAAAAATGTCTTACTACTTTTTAACGCCAAAATGAAACTGCTATTCTTTAATCCTCATAGAGAACATTTTTTTCTCTCCGTCAGTATGGCTGATGCTAACCTCCAGGAGAGAAACCCATTGTGCCTTTTCTACGGACATGGCGCGATTATATTTAATCAATTGCTGGATCTGCTGCTAAGAATGTTGGTTTACTGTATCGTACCAGACAATTTCTCTTGTCAGAATTAATCTTGCACATTTGTAAATGAGTACACGCTATTGAATCAACATAAGGCTTCATAAAACAACAGCATGCTTTTTTTATCTGCTTAGAAGGAAAGTTATCGCGGTATCTAAATAAATGAAATTCATTTAGAAACAACGAAAATTTCCCCTCCGTTTTCCACTGACATAAAGTGGAATGATAGTATTGAATCGACAGCTAGGTCTACAGCTAGGAAAGTTCGTCAGAGTCCATCTGACATATATATAAAACTACCATTCGTTCGTGCCTTTGAATATGGCTGCCATATCTAGTCTAGTGGTCCAGCTATATATCTACGCAAAATACCAAGAATATATAATGCTATCGGTCCTAAGCTGGCATCTCGACATTAGTTACTTTCCAATCACTGCAACGTAGCTTCCCTCTGCCTTTTCTATAAATATTTCTATAAATATCTTTATGCTAATATCTGTCTACATTTCTAAGATGAGGTATTGTAATTATTCACATTATTTACATTGATCGGACTGTTGTCCTCATCTTTATTGCCATATTCACGACATTTCAACACATGGCCCAGTGGATAAAAGCGTTGGTTGAAGCCATCCAAAATGACTTGACCCCAAAGAGTTCTGAGTTCAATACCTGGCGACTATAGTGGTGAACAAAAATTCGGACAGTTGAGTTAAAGTGAGATAACTGAAACTGACACCCCCGGAAGAGGCATGGTGCGTGGAACTAGAACAATCTAGCCCCACTGGATGAAATAAAGGGTCCAGTTCGAAATTCCAATCACATGAAGAAGGCCGGATTGTAAAACGGCCGAAACGTCGTGAATGTGGCAATGAAAATGAAGACAACAGTCTGAACAGTGTAAATAATTTTCATGGAAGTCGTTCTTACGAGCTCTCCCCCTTGATATCTCGACCGCATAATTGTTCTACTAGATTGGCTACGAAATCTCATTTTACTATTGACATAGCTAATTGTAACCGTAAGTTCTATTCTAATAGTTCCTTCCCTCTCACTTCTCACCTCTGAGAATTTCTTCCGGCTTCTTGCTTCTCTGACACCTAAAATCTTCAAAAATTTAAATGCAACGTCAATTGCTATCTTATGTTTTCTAGATATCTGTTCTTTTATCGTCCTTTCTCTTCACTAAAGTCATCTCATTATCTTCCAATCCTAGTAACCCCCTTGCGTCTTAGTAGCATTATAGCCTTGCTTGGGGTGAAACCAAAAAAAAAAAAGAACATTTCTTCGAAGTAGTTTTTCTTTTCTTATCGACTTTTTTTTTTTTTTAAACAACTAACCGATATTTTTTAACCACATATCTTATTTCGACCGGTCTCCGCTGTAAAAACAATTTAAATTGTTCGACACAATGAGAAAACACTTTTCTAATTCTCTTGCGACCAAAACGTCTACTTCTAATTACCTCCCTTGCTTATTTCCCGCCGGGAGACAAATAACCAATTTGGCGAAGTTTTCTGGGACGCAGCTTCAAGAGTCACACCCAGTGTCGAATGAACCCTTTCATCCGAAAACATTTGTTCCCCTCCATCTGTAAAACAGAAAAACCTGTCCACTGTATTCTGTAATTAAATAATGCCACAGTTTCATATCTACATCACTCTGTTTTATGTATATGTTTCTGTTTGCTTTTTTCTTTCTTTCTATTCTACTGTTCAGATAACACTACGAAACAGAAATTCCCAGGGAAACCTTTTTCGCAAAGATAACCGAAATTTATAACTCTAAGTTATATAACGTTGAACTCGGATCCTATTTTAAGCCACTGTATGTCATCAAAGAGTACGATATGTCATTTTTAGCTAAATCAAAGAATTTTAGGCAAAATAGTCCGGGGAGATATTTCGTTTGCTCTGAAGTACCACAATCTTTGTGATCTCACAGATATTAGGGTAGATATGGTCAAAGTCGACCTCTAAGGTCACCAGATGTCATTCTAAGTAGAATTAGTTTGTCGCCGTTATGATCTGTATTGCAACAAAATAATTACATTCTTGTGGGTATATTGGTACGAGGGGGTAATTTCGGTAAAAAAAAATATTATTGGATAAGCGGGACTGGTTGACAAGACCTTTATAGATTACAGAAGTCATTTTATCCTGTGGGTATCAAATTTTCCAAGCTCTCTTTCCTCATAAATGTGTCCTAGAAATTTCAACTGTTTCTTCCTGATTTTGAGTATAATTTTTCTTTTTGTTTCTATTTTCTCTAAAACTTCGTCGTTGCACACATGTTCGGTCCATGTTATTCTCATCATCCTTCTGTAGAACCACATTTCTGTTGCGTCAAGTCTCTTTTTCATCTGTGAGGAGATTGTCCAGTATTCACTATCGTGTAGCGTGACAGATATCACGTAACAATTCATTCTTCTTTTCTTTGTTTCTAACGATATTTTCATGTCTCTTAATACTTTGCTTAGCTTTTGGAAAGCATCTTTCACCATCCCAATGCTCCTTCGGATTTCATTGTGGAGTTTTCCGACCGCTGTTAAAACGCTTCGCAGATATTTAAATTTTTGTACTCGTTTAATTCATGTACTCCATGAAAATCGTTCTCAGCAAAAGATTTCAAAATTTCCTCTTATACTTGAATACTCTTATACGTATTTGAAGATATTTTTCCTGGGACAACGCAGGGGATCCCTGGTTATTATTATGATTATTACTGCACTCACTGTATTTTAACACCTTTAGTAAGTCATAGGTTAAACTGGCCGACAATTCACCTCACTGATGCAGCACCCTCCTCAGTATTCAAGTCTTTTTTCATTAGTACTGTTAGAGAGCGCCCACTCCTCATCCTTAAATTTTTCGATTGATTTTTGATTGATTCGTTTCCTACAGCTTATCAACCTTTTTCAGGTTATTTAAAGCCTGAAAATGTTTCGATTGTAAGAAATCATTTTTTAAGATAATAATGGTTTAGTCATACAAATTTTACCAATTAACCCATAGGTGGAGGAAGTACAGGTGGATTCATACCTAATCTGAATTTGATAAACAAATTGTGAATAAAATTGTGGATAAAAAGTGGGGGATCAAATACGTATTACAATCTATATGTAAACTGAACCCTGACTTTGTGGTCACGTTATTTCTATACATTTATATCCCAGAGAATGTAAACAAATCTAAAAGACATATGTATGGAGCTAATTATTATTTCAGTGATTCTATTTTTCTACGTCTTATCAACCCTTTGCAGGTTATTTAAAGCCAGAAAATATTTTTAGATTGTAAGAATTTATTTTTTTGAGATAATAACGGTTTAGGGATACAAGTCTTACTAATTACCGTATTTTCCGGCTTACAAGACGCACCCTAATATTGGAAAGAAATTTCTAAGAAAAAAAAAAAGTAATTCTCATACAACAACACAATCACCATGTGTGCCTCACATACTGGCACCACGTATTGTTTACATTAATCACTCGCCCAATCTTTTTTGTTGTTTTTTGTTGTTGTTTTTTTGAATGGCAATGACATACTTGTCAAGAGAAGAAAGGCTCCCGCCGCTACTAGTAAACAGAAAATGTCTAAGCTTCTGCCTCAGCTCCAGGAAGGTTTATAGTCTTGGAAATACTTTTAACAGCTAAGTACTGAGGTTACATCATATAAAAAGCTGAATTAGAGAGATAGCTTTTTTTATTTTTTTATTTTATTTTTTTTTAAGCATATCACCCCAAGCAGGGCCTGAAGCCACTAGCACGTAAGGGGTTACATAAGATTTGGAGTGAGAGCAGATAGGAGTGATAGAGGAAAGGATGTGGAGAAGGATAGTGGATAGATTAAGGCAACTGGAGATGTCGATTGACATGACATTTGAATAGTTGGAGATTATAGTTGTCAGGGAAACAGGAATAAGGAAGGGAGTTCCACAGGCGAGAGATGCGAGATATGAAGCTATTGGGGTATAAGAGACGGCTACATTTAACAGTTTCAACAGTGAAAAGGTGAGAGCGAGATACCAGCCTCGTAAGACGCTTGAATTCATGAAGTCTGGGAACGAGCGAAAGCAGTTCATTTGTAAAAAAGACAGAGAGAGGCGACGGCGCGTCTGTGAGAGAGCAACCGCAGACGATATGCCAGATCAGGGCCAATTACATTGCATATCCGTCTCTGGATCTTATCAAGAACCCCGAGATAAACAGAAGAGGCTCCAGACCATATATGGCAGCAATACTCCATGCAAGGGCGAATGGTTGATTTGTAGATTTGAAGGATCGATTCCGAGGAGAAAAATTTCCTGGCCCGGCACAGGGAGCCAACTTTCCTTGCGGTGGATGAAGCAATTGACTCAATGTATTTGTTCCATCTCAGGTTAGCAGTCAACGTGAGACCGAGCAGCCGCAGAGAGGTGCTGTCGAGGAGTTGAGCGTCAGACGTTCTAATGGGGGGAAGGAAAGGATCTCTGTGGTGATTAATAGAGAGCATTATAGTGTAATGGCTGAAGATACAAACCCACGTCCCTATCAGTGAAGCCAATTAAGTGGCCGTCCAAGCTTACTTGAGACTGGGCCTTGCCTTATATTTGTCTTGGAAGACATACACGTACTTTTCAGGGTATTTTTTAGGAAAGAAATGCGTCTTGTAAGCCGGAAAATATGGTAACCTATTAGCTAGGAGACGAGGAGGTGGAGAAATCGCTAAGTTAATATAACGAACCCATCTGGAATTGGAACTCGGCTCTCCGATAAATCAATTTGAGCCATGCTCCATTACAGCAGCCGCACACCCAAGCTTACACCACCTGATATTCCCAAGCTTAACTTCAGTGATCTTACAGTAACCGGTGTTTCAACGTGACATGACTGTATTCGTCTGGATTTTTTGAGAACCGGTGCTCCAACAAGTATCGATGCAACTGTCATGTTATAGAATTTCGTCAGCCTTCTGGCGAGATCCTGGTATTTATTCAGTTTTTCTTTGTCGTTTTTAGACCACGATATGTGATGATGGCAAACCATTTGATTATGTCATTGTTTTATGTGTGCCGTCCACTTTAAGAGTGTTCAAGTTATGTAGTTTCTGTTATTTGGTAAAGTTCTTTGTTTGTGATCGTGTAGCTCCAGTCCACAAGGTTCGATGAGGGATGATCCTCACTAAGACCCACAGGCTTCATTCACTGGAAGTCGTTTTTTTTTAAACCACTGATCTGAGAAAGCGGTTGTACCCAGCTGAGAGTTCAGATATTTGAATATAATTAAACATTATGGTAAACCATTTTCCTTGACCAGCACAGGCATTGTTTGCAAAATTGCTGTTACCTCTATAATCAACATTGACACAGACCAAGGACTATAACATATGGGGTGCAGAATTAATTCCATCTTCACCCACCGCGGCGTGAATGAGTCCGGACTTTTATTGTCGATAATCCCCAAACGGTAGATTTTATCAAAATTTCTTTGTTATTTTCGAATTAAGCATGTACAGGGGTTGGACAAAATAATTGAAACACTTGTTAAATTCAAAGAAAATTTATTTAATATGGAGTTAGTCCTCCTTTAACCTCACATACAGCTTTAATACGTCAAGGAATGAAATCATACAGCTTCCTGACTTCATCCAAAGGAATTTTCAGTCATACTTCCATTAAAACCTTCTCCAGCTCTTTACGACGCGACGGTAGAGGATAGCGGCTCCTAACATGTTGCTCCAAAATGCACCACAAATGTTCAATAATATTGATATCTGGAGATTGGGGAGGCCACTCCATCTAGCTCACTTTCATGCTCTTCATACCAATTCTTAACCACTGGAGCGGTATGTATTAGAGCATTATCGTCTTGGAAGATGAAGTCACCATCAGGGAATAAATTATGGGCCATCGGTTGAACATGATCTCCCAAAATGTTCAGGTAATCTTTGCTATTGATTCTTGATATGGTAGCTCTTGAAAAACCAAACAGTTCAGCAACATTAGGGATCGAGGCTCCTGCTATGCGAGTTCCAACAATTTGCCCTTTTTCGAACTCGGTGAGGTCACGCATTTAGCTTAAATGTTACTAAATTCTAAAAATAAATAAGACAAACACAGTAAATTAGATAAATAAACGTATTTACAATAGATATAACCTGCAATTACGAAGTTTTAGTTAAAGTTTTTAATATAATAGGTCTGTGAAATATAGGAGTGGAATTTGAAACTGTTCCAATTATTTTGTCCAACCCCTGTATATTTGCACCTAAATGGAACTATTCGGGCAATTTTTATTAGAAATTGAGCGCTGTGTTTGAACTACAACTTACCCTCGAGTTGAAATTAGTTCTGTCACCCTAACATATTTATGTCTGTATTCGTTTACTGCTTACTGACAGTTTACTTGGCGAGAAATATAAAACTAATATTTTATTATATAGAGTTTTTCATGTATTATAATAGTTTTCCCAGACGTTTTCTACTTTCGTCTATACTGTTGTGTTTACCTGCATTGGATATGTTGCATGAAGTTTAGAGAAAGTATTCACCTGTCTAATGATTTTTGGTGGAATAATACTGCGGCCTGAGCATACAGGTTGGGTGTTTGAGCCGAACTAAACCCGTTTCTTTTTCGTTACTTAAGTTAGGTAGAACATTCATTTATGTAAGTAGAAACAAAGAAAAGGGTGATCAGCTTCTACGACTGATATTATTCTTTTGCATATTACGTCATAGTACTAAGTTGTCAATGACGTAAGCACAGCTTCAAACTTTGCATAGATAAATACAAACTACGGTTTGTCCTGGGTAAGACGTGAAACTACGCCAGCGTCCTGGGTAAGACGATAAACTACATCCAACAGCAAGGCCTCTGATCAGGAGATTTTGAAGAGCGTGGAACAACCTTTTAATGCTGGTGTTCCCAGGTTCACCCTGACCCTGGGTGGTAGCACCTGTTAGGGTCCCAGCTATGGGCAAATAGTTAACTATTACCAGCAATACTTTTTTGAAAAACATTATTACAAGCAATACAATTTTGAAGGAAAAAAATTACCAGAAACAGATTTTTGACAAAATAAAATATTAGCAGCAATAAAAAATGTTGTCGGCATTAAATAACCCATTGAATTTGATATGCCGTAAAACAAGGGACCAATTTGACATGTTACTTTTGTTATGAACAGGACCCCCGTCTAAAAGGATAATTCCAGTGGGCTTGCAGTAAATGCGTGTCTAATATGTGAAATGGTAACGGGAAAAAATTAAATATCTAGGAAGTGTTTTAACAGAGGACGGAAAATGCAACATTTAAATCGTAAGGTACGTTGGGATAGTTAAAGATGCATTCCAAAAGCTAAGCAGAGTATTAAGAAACAGAAAAAAATCGTTAGAAACAAAGAAAAGGGTATTTTTACGTGATATCAGTCCTTCTATATGGCAGTGAATGTTGGAGAATTTCCTCAAAGATGAAAAAGAGACTCGAAGCAATAGAAACAAAGAAAAGAGTACTGAACAGTTACGTGATATCTCTCCTCCTGTATGGCAGTGAATGCTAGACAATCTCCTCAAAGATGATGAAGAGACTTGAAGCAAGTCCTTCTATATGGCAGTGAATGTTGGAGAAGTTCCTCAAAGATCAAGAAGAGACTTGAAGCAATAGAAACAAAGAAAAGAGTACTGAACAGTTACGTGATATCTCTCCGCCTGTATGGCAGTGAATGCTAGACAATCTCCTCAAAGATGAAGAAGAGACTTGAAGCAATAGAAACAAAGAAAAGAGTACTGAACAGTTACGTGATATCTCTCCTCCTGTATGGCAGTGAATTCTAGACAATCTCCTCAAAGATGAAGAAGAGACTTGAAGCAATAGAAACAAAGAAAAGAGTACTGAACAGTTACGTGATATCTGTCCTCCTGTATGGCAGTGAATGCTAGACAATCTCCTCAAAGCTGAAGAAGAGACTTGAAGCAAGTCCTTCTATATGGCAGTGAATGTTGGAGAAGTTCCTCAAAGATCAAGAAGAGACTTGAAGCAATAGAAACAAAGAAAAGAGTACTGAACAGTTACGTGATATCTCTCCTCCTGTATGGCAGTGAATTCTAGACAATCTCCTCAAAGATGAAGAAGAGACTTGAAGCAATAGAAACAAAGAAAAGAGTACTGAACAATTACGTGATATCTGTCCTCCTGTATGGCAGTGAATGCTAGACAATCTCCTCAAAGATGAAGAAGAGACTTGCAGCAACAGAAACAAAGAAAAGGGTACTTAACTGTTACGTGATATCTGTTCTTGTATGGCAGTAAATGCTGGACAATCCCCTCAATATGAAATAGAGACTTGAAGCAACAGAAATGTGGTTCTACAGAAGGATGCTGAGGATGCCATGGAACGAACATGTGAGCAACGAAATTTTAGAGAAAATAGGAATAAACAGGACCCTTGTATTTAACATCAGAAAGAAACAGCTGAAATGTCTAAGGCACCTAATGCGGAAAGAAGGCTTGGAAAATTTGATACTGACAGGGCAAATTGAGCGAAATAGAGGCACAGGAAAACAACGCATAACATATTTAGTGCACTACAGTGAACGGATGCGGAACAGGGGTCAGGAGGGATAATAGAAAGACAAAATTTATTAAACGCTACAAAGGACAGGAAGTTATGGAGGGCCGTGATCGCCTACATCTTGAGGGCACAAGTCACATGACGAAGAAGAACAAAATAAAATGGGTAGAATTTGTATATGTATCGATAAGATTTTTAGTAGGTGTACTGTAACTACTTTATAAATTCTGTTCGTATCTTTAAGTGTGGTTTAAATTTTATTATTACTCGTTTTGGACTATTTTTTTTATTATTTACAGTTTCTTTAATTATTTGAAAAATGTTTCTGTTATTTTGTATGTTTCACATTTCCAAACAATACTCAGTTATCAATAACGTAGGCAGTTTCAAACCTGGCATTTATAAACGAAAACAAAGTACGAATAAGTCTTCATTAAGTCAGGGATCGATTTAACACTGTATTTATGTTATGAACAAGACCCCCGTCTAAAATATCAAAATTTCAATATTTTCGATTCTAAGAGATTGTTACGTAATCGGTAGATTGGCTCAGAATGGTAAACTACGAATCAGAACTCTGATAATACGAACTGAGTAGGTGTGGTTCGAACCACGTGGGTGTAGAATTCTGACAGTGAGAGCGCGAAGACACTGAGAAGGTTGCGCAAGTCAGAAGAGTGAAGATGTCTTCTACACCCAGGTTCCTTAGTGAGGTATGCTTGAACATGCCGATGATATTTTAGCCAACCAGTTGACACGCGTCCTTTCGATCGTCTCCTCCTTTCTTCCTAGGAACTATGTTAAAGCTACTGTCCCTCATATGTCCCAGGCGTTTGCTATTAGGCCAGGTAAAAAAAAAATAACACAGACCCCCGCAATCGTTGGTTGCTTGTTTTTGTTTGTTTTGTTTTACGGCATATCAACCTCAATGGGTTATTTAATGTCAACAGGATTTTTATTGCTGGTAATATTTTTATCTATCTATCTATCTATCTATCTATCTATCTATCTATCTCAGTATATATTTGTTTGGTTTGGGATTTTTACGGCATATCAACCTCAATGGGTTATTTAATGCCAAGAAGTTTTTTTATTGCTGGTAAAGTTTTTTTTCAAAGATGTATTGCTGGTAATAATATATTCCAGGTAATAATATTTCTACAAAATTTTTTTGCCGGAAATAATTTTTACAAAGTATTTCTGGTATTATTCATAATGTTTTGACCCCATTTTGGGAGTTAACTACTTACCAATACCTGGGACCCTAACAGGTGCTACCACCCCGGGTAAGGGTGGACCTGGGAACACCAGCTATTAAGAGGTGGTTTCATGCCCCACAAAATCTCCTGATCAGAGGCCTTGCTGTTGGACATAGTTTATCGTCTTACCCAGGACGCGGACGTAGTTTATCGTCTTACTCAGGACGCGGACGTAGTTTATCGTCTTACCCAGGACGTGGATGTAGTTTATCGTCTTACCCAGGACGCGGACGTAGTTTCTCGTCTTATCTAATAGCGGATGTAGTTTATCATCTTACCCACGACGCGGACGTAGTTTATCGTCATACCCAGGACGCGGATGTAGTTTATCATCATACCCAGGACGCGGACGTAACTTATTATCTTACTCAGGACGCGGACGTAATTTATCGTCATACCGAGGACGCGAAAGTATTTTATCGTCATACCCAGGACGCGGATGTAGTTTATCGTCATACCCAGGACACGGACGTAGTTTATCGTCATACCGAGGACGCGAACGTAGTTTATCGTCATACCCAGGACGCGGATGTAGTTTATCGTCATACCCAGGACGCGGACGTAGTTTATCATCTTACCCAGGACGTGGACGTAGTTTATCGTCATACCCAGGACGCGGATATAGGTTATCGTCTTACCCAGAACGCGGATGTAGTTTATTGTCATATTATTGTCAGGATGCTGTCGGTTGCGCTGGAATCGGTACTCATACCGATTCACTTTCTTTAGCGCAATCAGGGAGGTACTGTCACGGGCAAAATTGCGAGAACCCATGGCGACCTCGATAAAAGCGGCATTTTTCAGATGCACAGTATCGAGGCGGTGGAAACCGAGTAAAACAATCACCAAAAATCCAATTAACGTAAATAAAATAATATTTTAAAACTATTATTAAGAGAAATGTTCGTAAGACGGGGTTTTGTTTAGTTAGCTATAAATTTCTTTCTTTTCAGATATTTATCTAATGTGAAATTGCAGTCAATCGATAACTCATTTTCTGGTGTTCTTTTCTATACTTAAACTCCTCATCAATCTGCTTTGTAAATAGTTACGACACTAACGTTAAAATAACGATGCAAATTTGCAGCCCGGCAACACTTTCCTCAATTACCAACTAAAATGCAGCGGAAATATAGGGCAACAT
>OZ038485.1:21122447-21202447 GCA_964036315.1 Acanthosepion esculentum | reverse complement strand
CAAGGAAGGGTATAATGTCACTAAGACGCAAAGGAGCGACAGAGAGCAAAAGAGCATAAGGACTAGGGAAAGGTTATTAAAAGAACAGGCTTCAGGTGAACGTAAGAAAGCGACTGATGTTGCATTTAAATTTTTGTAGATTGCACTTATCAGGAAA
The DNA here is from genome assembly GCA_964036315.1 of Acanthosepion esculentum. Lineage (NCBI taxonomy): Eukaryota > Metazoa > Mollusca > Cephalopoda > Sepiida > Sepiidae > Acanthosepion > Acanthosepion esculentum. The sequence goes on along the minus strand of OZ038485.1, from coordinate 21,202,290 downwards.
GAAAGAAAACAAAAGGGGGGTGTTCCACAGGTCATCAGTGCTAGAAAAGAAACTTTTAGGATAGATCTAAGGCTGTTTATATTGTTTACATCATTCGGACTGTTATCCCCATCTTCATTGCCATATTCACAACATTTCGACCGTTGTACGCACCGGCCATCTTCAGGTGATTGGAATTTCGAACCGAACCCTTTATTTCGTCCTCCGAATAGAGTGTTCTAGTTCGACGTGTCATGCCTCATCCCTATATATATATATATATATATATATATATATATATATATATATATATATGCGTGTGTGTGTGTGTGTGTGTGTGTGTGTGTGTGTGTGTGTGTGTGTGTGTGTGTGTGTGTTCAGGTATGCAGAAAAATAGGAAAGAACACGTTAGGTTAATAATCCGGAGTTCTTTAGTATTTTTGTTTTTATTTTTAAAAAGACAGTGCTCCATACAGAAGTAGAGCTTATATTATAATATTTAAAAAAAAATATGATTCCTTCGCTACATAAGAGTTCACATGTTTCAAAATTATTGAAATTAAGTTGAATTAAGGTATCTAAAGCGAAAATTTAGATTCCTTAATCTAAACATGAAACATGAGAACTCTTATGTAGCGAAGGAATCAAATTTTTTTTCTAAATATTACAATACATATATATATATATATATATATATATATATATATATATATATATATATATATATATAAAACAAATGAAAACTACTGACAAAAGTTCATTTCCTCCATCAAGACATTTATTTCTTTAGTTCACTGCTACCAGCAAACAGAAATACTTTTTCCTGGTGATGGCCATGTTGGCCGAATCTAGTCGAGGAATCTAAGTGAAATATTAATAAAAAAGAAAGAATATTAATATACAACCCAGTGTGTCTGAAGATTTTAATTTTTTAGTATTTTATTTGTTCAACATATATATATATATATATATATATATATATATATATATATATATATATATATATATAGTCAAATCTAGAGAGCAAGACAGGGAAAACCGGCTTTCCCTGACGATCCGCTTGGAGAACTGAGTTAAAGGGAAATAACTAAGACATCCGGAAGAGGCATGGCACATGTAACTAGAACGATCTACCCCGGCGGACGAAATAAATGGTTCAGTTCGGAATTCCAATCACATGAAGAAGGCTTGATTGTTCACGGCCGAAACGTTGTGAATATGGCAATGAAGACGAGGATAACAGTCCGAATAATGTAAATAATGCAAGTAATCATAATACCTCATCTCAGAGATTTAAACAGATATTGAAGGCCGGAGTGTACAACGGCCGAAACGTTGTGAATATAGCAATGAAGATGAGGATAACAGTCCGAATCATTTAAATAATGTAAATAATCATAATATCTCATCACAGAGATATAGACAGATATTGAAGTCCGGATTGTACAACGGCCGAAACGTTGTGAATATGACAATGAAGATGAGGATAAGTCCGTATAATGTAAATAATACAATTAATCATAATACCTCATCTCAGAGATATAGACAGATATTGAAGGCTGGAGTGTACAACGGCCGAAACGTTGTGAATATATCAATGAAGATGAGGATAACAGTCCAATGTAAATAATGTAAAAAATCATAATACTAATCTCAGAGATATAGACTGATATGGATGTAAAACCTAGTTGCCAATTTAGTATCACGTTTAAATTCATGTAATCGAGGCACTAGGGAAAATGCTCATCAGTTTCCATGAAGATATTTGTAGAAAAGACAGAGGGAAGCCACATCACGTCGGCGAGAATGTGACTGAAGTCGAGATTCCAGGTCATGACTGATTACATTACAGATCCTTCTTTGAATCTTGCCGAAAATCTCAAGATATATAACAGAATCACAAGACTAGATATAGCAATAGTATTCAACGCACGACAGAATGGTAGTTATTTAAACGTGCAAGAAAGACTTCTGGCACGACACAGTGAATGAACTTTTTCTGCAGTAGACGTAGCAGTTGATTCGATAGACTTTCTCTAGTTCATGTCAGTTGAAAACGTGAGGCCAAGAAGGCGTAGAGTGTTATTCTACTGGAGTTAAGCATAAGCCATGGTGATGGTAGGCAGAAAAGGTTCTCTGTGGTGATTAAATGAAATTGTTTTGAAGGCGTTAAAATTTACAAGCCATTTCTTGTCCCAGTTAACCACTGATTGAATGTCCTTTCAAGAGAAGCTGTCAGATTGACCTTGGCGGATCTGCTGGACTTGCTACTAAGACAGGAGTAAATAGTAGTGTCATTTGCATAGATACCTAGTTGGGAATTTATGACATCGAGGAGGTCATTATTGAAGATCAGAAACAGTAATGCCTCTTAATGATTTGCCCAAATTCTAGAGCAGATGTGGAGAGCCAAATAAGACAGTTGGACGGAGCAATTTTTCATGAATAAAACGATTTTTTACCAGCAATAAACAAGTAACCTTTCAATGCCACCTTAATTGTAGCTTGTCGTCCTAATCTCCAATGCTTTAACATATTATCCATCATCTAGCTGTGCTCAGATCCACTGTTTGGTCTCCGTAAGAATTGGGCAAGCACGTTTTCATGGATAACACGATTTTTTTCATTAGTCAAGGCCATTAGTTATAAAGCAATAAGTGTATGTACAGGGTCAACTGGAATGTAGCTAGTCACACAATTTTTTGTCAACACTGTTGTAACAAATTATCCATCGCCTAGCTGTGCTCACATAAACTGCTTGTTCTCCGAAAACATCTAGCAAGCGTCGGTGAATGTCAATTGTAGCATTTGTGCTGCATGGACAAAGTCAATAACTCACCCTTCGTACATGTCTTTCATGTCAGACGTCATTTTGCCGTTTAGCTGCTAACTAAAACGAGGCTCAGAATATGCGCTATAGGTAGGAAGGCAAAATCTCTAGTGCCTCTGATGTGGTACGCCACCATAAGGAAACTTTGTCAGACTGGGGCCTGTTCTTTTCACAAAATTCTTTTCTTCAATCGAAATCATCAAAATTCATCTAGATTTCTCCAACCTTATGTCGGCTTTTACAATTCCATCATAAATAAAGAATTTTGATTTTGATTGAATGAATACCACGAAGAATTTGTTTAATATCTTTCATTTTTGGATAATGGTTTATTTAAGTGATTAGCCGAACGACACGTCTGGAGAATACATTGCATGTGGGCGAACTCTAGGTCCTAGTTTCATAATCATGAACTGTGTTGCATTTGCGATGCAGGGTGGTCGCTGTCATAATGAGGAATCAATAGTCGACATTCAAACGAGCCAATTACTCGTTGTCGTATTTTCTGGCAATTAACAAGCAAGAAATCCAAAGAAATGAAATTCTCGCAAATCCCATTTATTCTATAATGGTGCTGAATTCTTTCTTAGATATGCACACAGTTTTTTATTTATTTTTTTTTTTTTTGTCTTGGGTTCCCAGAATAAATCTCTTTTTTCGGCATCAGTGACTGCTTTCTGGAAAGTATTTTTCTGTGCTAAGAAAGAAGAGAATCTATTTTTTCTAGCTGCTGAATATTTCTTAAGTGCGTCCCTACCAGAGGTAAATTCTCTTCTTTATGGAAGAGTTTGTTTTTTGTTTTTTTGTTTTTTGTTTTTGGAGGTGGAATTTAGATCATAGATTGGCAGATTCAAATTGTTGGCATAGTGAACTTTCGGCAAAATACAATTCTGCAATGGTCTTTTAAAGTAAAAAAAAAAGCTCTTGGATGGCAAGGTATAACATCGTAAAATTTGGTGATAAAGTACGATGATCTCCATGATCAAAACCAAATTCATTTGGCGTTGAAGAATTTCACATTTATTGTTGCATTTCACTGTGGGACTTTTGAGGTTTCAAGAATAAAATGGGAGCAATGGTTGGCATATCCCAAATTGCTAGAATATTAATCATTCTATAAACTCTTGCATGGAGTATTGCTGCCATATATGGTCTGGTGCCCCTTCTGTTTGTCTCAAGATCCTTGATAAAATCCAGAGACGGATATGCAATATAATTGGCCCTGATCTGGCATCTCACTGCAGCCGCTCTCTCACAGACGTGCCGTCGCCTTTCTTTGTTTTTTCTTTTTTACAAATACTTTCACGGTAACTGCTCCGGTGAGCTGTTTCGCTGGTTCCCAGACTTCATGAATTTAAGCGTTCTACTAGGCTGGCATCTCGCTCTCACCCTTTCACTGTCGAAACTGTTAAATGTAGCCGTCTCTTCTACTCCAATAGCTTCATGTCTCGCACTTCTCGTCTGTGGAACTTCCTCCCCATTTCCTGTTTCCCTGATAGCTATAATCTCCAACTATTCAAATGTAAAGTCAATCGACGTCTCCAGATGCCTTGATCTATCCCCTGACCTTCTCTTCATCTTTTCCTCTATCACTCCTATCTGCTCTTGCTCCAACTTTCTCTAACCCCTAGCGTGCTAGTGGCTTCCCGTCTTGCTTGGGTGAAACGCTTAATATATATGTGTGTATGTGTTTAGATGTAATATATATATATATATATATATATATATATATATATATATATATATATATATATTGTGTATGTGTTTAGGTAGGTAATATATATATATATATAAATATATATATATATATATATATATATATATTGTGTGTGTGTGTGCGTATTTACGTAGGAAATGGTCTTAAGGGAAATACTCTTAAAGGCAACAGACGTTTATTGTCGAGCAATTTTAGCGATTGATTTTTCAAAATAGTGGATTTATTGCCTTACTTGGTGGGTGGGGACTAATTTTTTTAAATCCTGAGGCTAGATTCAAAAACGCAGGCAAGCAGGGCGCCACAACATAAAGTATGTCTATAAAATCAAATCTTAAAATGTCTACTAAATCAGACATTACATTTTAAAGATTCCTGATTCTATATTTTTTCTCCGACCCTCTCATAAAATGAACATAATTTTATCGATCTGCAGTAAATATTTTTTGTTTTCATTTCCAACAGACATGTAATCATTTTTTTTATTTTCGCTTATTTGCAACCTGAAGACATTTTCCGTATATAAACTTATATAAAATTCTGAGAAGCCTCAGTCTGAGGGAGAAAAAAATTTTTTTTTTGTATTTATTTTTTAAAACTACTGCCAGTAATGTTTTTTCCACAAGAATCACTTCATCCAGGTGTACCAGAGTGATAGTCCTGTTCACAACATCCGCCTCTTTGTGTCTACTCGTAATAATTGTAAACGTCTCCTTAAAGAGGACCCTGCTAATTGTCTCAAGGTCCTTGATAAAATCCAAAGACACATATGCAATATAATTGGACCTGATCTGGCATCTCGTCTGCAGTCGCTCTCTCAAAGATGTGCCTCTGTCTCTTTTACAAATACTTTCACAGTAACTGCTCCGATGGGATGCTTTTGCTGGTTACCAGACTTCATGAATTTAAGCGCTCAACTAGGCTGGCATCTCGCTCTCACCCTGTCACCGTCGAAACTGTTAAATGTAGGCGTCTCCAATAGCTTCAAATCTCGCACCTCTCGCCTGTGGAACTCCCTTCCCTCTTCCTGTTTCTCTGATAACTATAATCTCTAACTATTCAAATGTAATGTCAATCGACGTCTTCAGATGCCCTAACCGTCTCTTCACCCCTTCCTCTATCACTCCTCTTTGTTCTCGCTCCATCTCTGTAACCCCTTGCGTGCTAGGGGCTTCCCGCCTTGCTTCGGGTTGAATGCTTAAAAAAATTCCCTTTTAAAATAATTCTTGGGAGTATGAAGAGAATCATAATTCGGAATGTAGTAAAAAAGGATTCAATATGTATGACATCCCAAATGCTGAACAATAGCTAATCCCATTGAGAAATCAGTGAGAGAGAGAGAGAGAGAGAGAGAGACAGAGAGACAGACAGAGAGACAGACAGAGGGACAGACAGACAGACAGAGCAAGCTGGACCAATATATGAGCAGATTAAAACTAGTAAAATACTGGTCTTTCAACTAAACTCTGGAATTTCATTTACTAATTATTTTTCTCTCGTCAATTGGAGTGGATAGGTTCGCCTATCGCCCGGTTCATACTCCCCCACTGTCTTTAGAACAGGATTAGAGATTTGCCCTTTGTTTCCTGTTTAGAATTAGGTTACCGATCCCTTCTAAGGTTTTCCCATTCTCTTCCACTCCCAGTAGCCCCTTTTGTCTTAGTGGCATTATCGTCTTAATTGTGGTGAATTGAATAAAAAGAAGACATACGGGTGTCCTGGGTAAGATGATAAACTACATCCGCGTCCCGGGTATGACGTTAAACTACATCCGCGTCCTGGGTAAGACGATAAACTACATCAACGTCCTGGGTAAGACGATAAACTACATCCGCGTCCTGGGTATGACGTTAAACTACATCCGCATCCTTGGGTAAGACGATAAACTACATCAACGTCCTGGGTAAGACGATAAACTACATCCGCGTCCTGGGTATGACGTTAAACTACAACCGCATCCTTGGGTAAGACGATAAACTACATCAACGTCCTGGGTAAGACGATAAACTACATCCGCGTCCTGGGTATGACGATAAACTACAGCTGCGTCCTGGGTATGACGATAAACTACAGCCGCATCCAGGGTAAGACGATAAACTACAACCGGCATCCTGGGCAAGACAATAAACTATATCCAACAGCAAGGTCTCTGATCAGGAGGTTTTGAGGAGAGTGGAACCACCTCTTAATTGCTGGTGTTCCCATGTCCACTCTGACCCGACCGACCTAATTATAATTTTTCAAACGCTTGTGGATTAAAATTTTATTACTATTCGTTTTGGACTATTTTTTGATTATTTACAATTTCTTTAATTATTTGAAAAAATGTTTGCTATTTTGCAGATTTCACAATTCCAAACAATACTCAGTTATCAATAACGTAGGCAGTTTCAGACCTGGCATTTATAAACTAAAACGAAGTACAAATAACTCTTCATTAAGTCAGGGATCGATTTAACACTGTATTTATGTTATGAACAGGACACCCGTCTAATATATCAAAAACACAATATTTTCGATTCTAACAAATTGTTACGGAATCGGTAGATTAGCTCAGAATGGTAAACTATGAGACAGAACTCTGATAATACGAACTGAGTGGGTGTGGTTCAAACTTGCACGTCAAAAATCGAAACAAGCAATAATAAAAAAAAAAAAAAACTACAGATGTTTAGACGATAACCTCAGACATTTCATTGAGTCTTAATAAGGATTGGATTCATGGCAGTTTTGGAAAAGTGCCATTCAGAATCTTCATTAATTATTCTTTTAATGAGTTTTTTCCATTTTTAAAGCAATTTCTATAATGTGTATATCTTCCAAGTAATTTCATACGACCGGCCTAATTATTATTTTTCAAAGGCTTGAGTTTAAAAAGGTTTAAGATGAGCATTAAAGCTCAAATTAAATGTCATCCTATGCACATGATTATAAAAGATGATATGTGGCTGAAATTTGAATCGAACCATTCTCTCCAAACCCAGAGGCTAGTTTAAAATGTTGAATTATCTGTGTCCACGGCACTGGGGGGGGGGGGGGGCTTCAACTCCGAGCCTCATATTTTGTTTTTACTAAAACTGAGAACTTAACAGAAAATTAAATTATCATCTCGGCCCCAACCAATCACAATGCTAGTGAGCTGTTCTGCACCAGGCTTTTTTTCTTCTTTTTTTTTCGCTTCAGAATATTTTCAACAAGCAAGAAAGCAAGAAGAGCAATGCATCTATTGTTAAGTTTAGAGAGAAGGAGCCAGTTCAGTTCATTTTTTCAGGGATGGCATCAAGTCTACACGTTTTGTGGGGAACAGAAACTGCACAAATTTACACGGATTTCACTCAATAAAGATTCAGATCTAAGTGAAAAGTTAGACGACACTCCAAATGAATCAACAGTAGAATTTGAAGAGAATTTCTAAGCAAAACATACTACATTATCAGCAGAAGATATTAACACCTCCAGTTGGATGAAGAGTGTGGGAATAAAAGACACACAGTGCCGTCAGTAGTCGTCAGAGCCAAAATTGTTAGAGGTTACATGAGGCCACATTCTAACAGCAAACACAAAACTTAGTCTCTTTAAGGATACGTTTACAATTATTACGAGTAGACAAAAAAAAGTCGGAAGTTGCAATCAGGACTATCACACCTGGAAAAAAGTGATTCTTGTGGAAAAAAATTATTGCCAGTAATTTAAAAAAATAATTTTTTTTCCCCCCAGGACTGAAGTTTCTCAAAATTTTATATAAGTTTATATACGGAAAATGTCTTCAGGTTGCAAATGAACGAAAATGAAAAAAAAAAAATTAAATGTCTGTTTAAAATGAAAACAAAAAATATTTAGTGAAGTATAACAGATTGAAAAAATTATGTTCATTTTATGAAGAGTCTGAGAAAAAATATAGAATCAGTAATCTTTAAAATGTAATGTCTGATTTAGTATACATTTTAAGATTTGATTTTATAGACATACTTTATTTTGTGGAGCCCTGCTTGCCTGCGTCATTGAATCTAGCCTCAGGATTAAAAAAAAATTATTCCACACCCACCAAGTAAGGCAATAAATCCACTATTTTGAAAAATCAATCAATAAAATTGCTCGAAAATAAACGTCTGTTGTCTTTAAGAATGTTTGCTTTAATGACAATTTCTCACGTAAATACGCACAATATATATATATATATATATATATATATATATATATATATATATATATATATATATATATATATATACATATATATATATATTGTGTATATATGTATATATATACATATATATATATACAATAAATATATATATAATATATATATACAATAAATAGATATATAATATATATATATATATTTATTGTGTATATATGTATATATAAATATAGAATAAATATATATATATATATTTATTGTATATATATATATTTATTGTATATATATATATATATGTTGTATATATATATATATATATTGTATATATACATATATACATATATTGTATATATACATATATATTTATTGTATATATATATTTATTGTATATATATATATATTTATTGTATATATATATATATATATTTATTTATTGTATATATATATTTATTTATTTATTGTATATATATATATATATATTATTGTATATATATATATTGTATATATATATATGTATATATATTTATTGCATGTATATATTTATTGTATATATATATATATTGTATATATATATATATATTTATTGTATATATACATATATATTTATTGTATATATATTTATTGGATCTATATATATTTATTGTATATATATATATACTTATTGTATATATTCATATTTAATGTATATATATATTTATTTATTGTATATATATATTTATTGCATATATATATATTTATTGTATATATATATATTTATTGTATATATATATATAAATATATTTTTGTATATATATATATATATTTATTGTAGATATATATATATTTATTGTATATACATGAATATCAAACTTGTATAGATCATCATATTGAAGTCCAGCAATAGCCTAGATGTTTAAGTAGGCTTTGGCCACCATAGCCTCAGAGAAAACCGGTGTATCAGCGTGTGGACATAGAATTTACCCTTATAGACGCCGTGATGGCATTAAAACATTGATGACAGCAATTTGACTCAGCTCAGCCGAGGATGTGTCTACGCGAGACAATCGAGTAACAGAATATTATATAAGCACCCCATCAGAAAGCGAAATTCTCTCACGTCCTCGCGAGAAAATCAACGTTCGAAGAAAGTTCCCATAATCCCACACCGTCACGCCGAGATTAATTGACTAAATACTGTAGCAATTGTTTTATGTAGGAAAATGGTGTAATGGAATATCTAGTCAGCCCTATGAATGATTACACTATAGGTAGTATGTACCTATAAAGTCAACTATCTACGAGAGATTGGAAGAGAGTGAATGAGAAGACGCAAGCACGTCTGACCTTCCAATTAGTGGCCCGCCCTACTAGGTTGACCTGTGAGTGTAACTGTACCGTATTTCATATTGTACTCGTTGTGTATAATAAACCTTTCTTCTAGTATCCACTTAGCGTTACTTATGTATTCTCTTAGCACGGATTATAACAGTTACGACGAGGATTGTCGGAACAGAACGGAAACATTTAGTCTCGATTTCTTATCGAACTTTACAGTGATAATATTTTTCAACGTTTTTAGAAATCTCCATAATCACACACCATCACGTTGATCTTAATTGACGAAATACAGAAGTGAATAAACAATAGTTTTACATAGGAAACATTTAGTCTTGAATCCTTTTGAAATGTACAGTGATCATCTTTTTCAATGTTTGAAGAAATTCCCCGTAATCACATACTATCAGGTTGACATTAATTGACGAAATACAGAAGTGAATAAAAAATAGTTTTACGTAAGAAAAATATTTAGTTCCGTATTCTTATTGGTCTTGCAAATGATAATGTTATTTTTATATTTATAAATATTTTTTTCAGTGCTTTAAAATTAAGGTTTCGAAGAAGCTATCGTTACTATCTATACACACATAAAACCTCAAAAACAATGACCCACCTGGCAAAGCTAAGCTATATCTGCAAGTACACTTCCCCTGTCCCCAATATATATTTTCGTTCCTCTTCTTTTGATATGATAATTTTTTTTTAAGTTCCAACGTATCTTCAAACATCCGTCACGGATGTCAGAACAACGTATGACTAGGAAAACCTACAATAAACTGACTCAGCTAATAAGTTACGCTTGATAGGATAGTGAGGGAAAAACAGCCACCCCAAAACAAATTACCTTTTACTCTCATATAAGCCGTCTTAAAATTACCTGCTTTTCAGTGAAACAGTGACGCCACTTCAAAGGAAACACCCTGAAGAGAATTGATGTTAACCCGCATATATTATTCCGATCCTTCGAAAATAACTGACAACTGATACCTTCTTCGCACAGGCGAGAAAAGGTCATCGGAAGAGTCTAATTGTTCCCAGTTAGTCTCCGTGTGTCTTCAGCTGCATATACGTCTTTGAGTCGCCGCGATAAAATTTTCACGCATTGGAACTCTTCACATCTTCATGTTTTCATAATACGTCGTTTCTATTTTTTTTTTCCTTCAGAAGCTATCATTTCTAACTGCAATTGAGAAGGAAAAACAAATACAGAATCACTTGGATGATCACAGACTCGACTGGAAGACCTTGATCAACCTACCGACAAGGCTAAACCAAGTTCGGTAAATATTTACATATCTAAATATTACTTTAATAGAAATAGCATTTGTTTTTTTTTTTTTTGTTAGTTTTGCTGTTTTCTTTTTAATCATTTCACCGGCAAACAAGACAATAAACCCACTCAGGCGCAAGGGGTTACTGGGTGTGAGAGAAAATCAGACAAATTAAAACATTATAAAGAAGAAGAAACAAACAAAAAACAAAAGGAATCAGGAAGACAGAAGATAACGATTGACATTGTATTTAAATTTTCTAACATCAAAGTTGAGAGTAAAGTAAAAAGTCGGAAGTGAGTTCCACAAGCGAGAAGTGTGAGAGAAGAAACTGTTAGCATTGAACTTACGGTTACATTTAGACATTTCAAATATAAAATTATCTGACCGTGCGTGTGTTTATTTAAATTACATACACACGCAATTCACTTTTTCGCCTTCGTTCTGATGAAGCGTAAAATTGGTGAAGTACATTATTGGATTTTTTTTTTCGAAACATTATACTTTCCTGACCTTTTTCCGAATTGTCAATAATGAATAACTCTGTCGGGGTCATTTACCCAATTTATAACATGCAAGTAATTCTCGTTTGTGCAACTCACTTCCGGTTTCTTGCTTCACAACATTGATCATCAAAGTGTGATATAAATCGTTATCTTCTGTCTTCTTAATTCTTGTTTTTTTCATTGTCCCCTCTCCTTAATAATGTTTTCACCCCAGAGACTCTAATACTCAGATACCCTTGAGTCTTTGCGGCGGCATTGATTTGATTGGTTAAAATGATTTAAAAAAATATTTTAAAAAAATAAAATAAAATTAAAAAAATTAAGATAGGCAATGAAAAGATTAAAAACTGAATTTGTCTTTCACTGAAAGCAGACGATATCGTCTCCTCTGTCTTTCTCACTGAAACAACGTTTCTTATGTCTTTTTAACTTTCCTTGCGATGATATTTATTGTACTAAATGTACAAATGTGGCACAAGGCCGAAAAAGGGGAAAGGGGGAAAAAGATGGCTTCTTCTGTCTTAACATTTAAACTTAGCTAGCCACAAACACTGACCCAAACCTACAAACAATATTCCTTTCACCAAAACAACACATTCTTACTTGCCATTCTTACCCTATACACAATAATACCTCAGAAACTCTATGAAGTCCTAACTAGTCCCCATTTATACAATTCATTGTCTGTGCGGGGAGGGGAATAAAATAACAATTAAAAATCTAAAAAAAAAAACAATGAATATTTACAAATGTGTACAAAACTTTATACAAGACACTAAACAACATTTTGTTAGTAATACCCCCCAAGCCCTAACTGTGGCAGTAACATCAGTTCACTGGATGAAATCAATGCGGGGCTTTAACACTCGGATGGCCGAGGTGTCGTTTTCGACACCTTCAAATTTCCAACAAATTACTATGGAATAACTAGTTTTGGTTCGATGCTGAGGCTTATGGACAATAATTGAATTTTAGCAAAGATGCTTAACAAACTTAATTCTTTAAAAAATATTCAGTGGAATAGCTGATATTTGAGGTTTTACCTTGAATGTCCGAGGTGTCGTTTTTGACACCTAGGCTATTTATAGGGTAAATGCATTGAAATAATATCATAACACGGCAAATGGGCAAAGGATGAAACTCGGGTACTGTTAGCAACATGTAAAGATTGTGGAATCTAAGATATTGCTAAATAGTTGGTCCTACAGCATTGTAGAAAGAATGTTATAGCCTCCTTCAAAATGATGTCTAATGTTGTGTAATAGTAATATTCTTTAATAAACTATGTATTGCAAACATATGAGTAATTTCATTAACCATATATGATTATTTTTCATGCGAAATATTAAAAAACAATCATAAGGTGTCAAAAACGACACCCTGGCCATTTTATATATATCAAAGGAGCTGGCCATCTTAGTGTTAAAAAATATAAAACACCCATACATCCCAATCACTCATTCAGACACACACATTCAAAGATAAAAACCGTTACGAAAGTCACAGCCGAAACGAAGGACGTCCCGCACCTACCAGAAAACTAACATCACTATCCACCTAAAGATGGAAGGGATGGGGAATTAATTAAACTAAGAAAAAAAAATAGGGACAAAGATAAAAGGGGCCAATGAGCATACACACTCTAGGGAAGTTAACTAAAGAGAAAAAACTAAAACAAAAAACGACCTACAGTAAACTATTAAGGGAAGGGTTGCCAATGTTAAACTTTCCTCGCGATCAAAACGCATAATAATAGTTCATTATTATTTAGACGCCGTCAAAATTCAAAACGGAATAGTCCATTATTTATTAGTTATTGGCAGAGTGTAATGTATGTATTTACTAAGTGTTATGTTCCAACAATCCTCGTTGGAACTGTTATATTCCATGCTAAGGGAATAAATACTTAACACTAGTTGGATAATAGAAGAAGGTTTTATTGTACACAACCAGTGCAATATGAAATACGGTACAGTTATACACAGAGATCAATCTAGTAGTGAGTGCCACTAATTGGAAGGTCGGAGGTGCTTGTGTCTTCTTACTCACTCTCTCCTCTTAGTCTCTCGTAGACAGTTGACTTTATAGGTACTTACTACCTATAGTGTAATCATTCATGGAGGTTGCCGGATTATTCCATGACATCACTAAAAAAAAGGAACAAGCTGGATTATAATAAGATATGTTTCCAATTTTCGAATGTCTATCAAGACTGAAATAGTGGATGAATTCCACAAGCTCCATATTTCTTATATTTTTCTGACCTTTGACCTTCACAGTCATTATCAAAACCAATTGTGGTCTGGTAAGATTTTTGTTCGCTACATCCTGGTATTTTATAGAAAGCTGAGTTTGAAACAGTCCAACGCGTCGTCATATGTAAACTTTCTCCTTGCATTTGGAATACAGAAGAAATGTATATTTATTGTAAATTAATACAATTATGGCAAGGCCGAAAAGGGGGGAATGGGTGGAGTTTGGTCTTCACTATCTATCTTAACCCTAGAACAGTAAACATCAATTAAAGTTACACCACTACTAACCACGGGTATATCATACCCGATTTTGAAAATATCAAAAGAAATATTAAATAATATTAAAAAATGTATTTCTGGTATTTTTTTTTTTTGTTACAAAAATATATTGTTAATAATTTTCTGTTTTATTTTTTCACAAAAAATGTATTTCTGGTAAATTTGTTTTTTGTTTGTTACAAACATATATTGTTATTAATAAAGATTTATCTTTATTTGAAATATTTTACATGCAAGCGCTTCAAACTTTGTACATTGAGTTAACATTAATAGGAACTGAAAAACATATTATTTAGGTAAGAAAATCAGGTACTGAAAATTGTAATTAAAAATAGGAAAATTTGCGCTGGGTACTATATACCCATGGTTAGTTTTCTAGGGTTAAGCTATTCGGATTCACGACCCATCTTGAGCTAATCGGATTCACGACCCATTCACCCGTTACAATTTCCTCGTGCACCATAAGAACTCATCTGTCGCCAATCAATCCTCCATACACCATAATACCACATCCTCTCGGGGGTGGGGGCTATAAAACCCATCCCAATGAGATGGGAAATATTATTTACAATATGTATATACAAATCGGATGGACGCTCATGAAAGGTGGGGTGAACCCCGAAACAAACTAAATATCAAAACAAAGCAAAATTAAACATAACTGATGTTAGTAGGACAGGGCCAACGCTTCGAAAAAAAAGAGAAGCTGCTGTATTCTTCCCTTGGACAAAATCAAGACACTATCTCGCTACGGGAGAGGGGAAAGGAGAATAAATATATATTATCACCCCAAGCAAGGCTGGAAGCCACTAGCACGCAAGGGGTTACAGAAGGTTTGGAGGAAGAGCAGATAGGAGTGGTAAAGGAGAGGATGTGGAGAAAGATAGTGGATCGATCAAGGCAAGGGGGTTACAGAAGATTTGGAGCGAGAGCAGATAGGAATGAAAGGTGAAAGGATGTGAAGAAGGTAAGTGGATAGATCAAGGCAACTGGAGATGTCGATTGACGTTACACTTAAATAGTTGGAGATTGTATTTGTCAGGGAAACAGGAATAAGAAAGGGAGTTCCACAGGCGAGATGTGCGAGACATGAAGCTATTGGAGTATATACGGGCATGGGAAGTGAATAAGACCAAAAACAAACTGGGGAGGTTGGGAATCTCAACTTGGATCATGAACAAAAGATGTGGCCGGGAGCAGGCCGGGAACAACACTTACTCGCATTAACTAGGTACACTGAGCTTGTTTAGCCTAACCAGGGGAGGGCTCCACAGGAAACCACCCCGATGCGATCTAGGTTGACCTAAAAGAGAAAAATCAAGGCTAGCCCTGTTCAAGCGAACCAAGCTACGGGGAAAGGAATACAGAAGAAATGTGGGTAATTCGAATCCATAGAAGTTTGTTTGTTTTGCGTCATATCAAATACTTATGGGTCATTTGATACCGAAATTTAACTTACTTAGAAGTATTAGTAATTACATTAAAAAAATGTAATACTGTTAATTTTTTTTTCTTCAAAATATATTGCTGGCAATGTTTAATTTTTATTTATTTCTTTTACAAAAATATATCGGTGGTAATTTTTTTTTATTTTTTACAAAAATATATCGCTGGTAATTTTTTTTTTTTTTGTTACAAAATATTTTTTGAAATTTTCTGTTATTTTTTCACAAAAAATGTATTTCTGGTAAAAATTTTTTTTGTTACAAAATATATTGTTAGTAATTTTCTGATTTATTTTTTCACAAACAAATGTATTTCTGGTAAATTTTTTACTATGAAAATATATTGCTGGTATTTTTACAATAAAAAGGTATTTTTATTCTTTCATGGTGTTTGTACCCCAGTTTGGGGGTTAAATATTTGCCGAGAGTTGAGACGCTAGCAGGTGCTATCACTCCGAGTCAGGGTAAACCGGGGAACCACAGCAATTAAGAGGTGGTTCCACGCACCTCAAAACCTCCAATCTCTCGATGAGACGCCTTGCTGCTAGATGTAGTTTATCGTCAGACCGAGGACCATCCGTGGAATTAGCATGTCAAGTCATAGCTATAGAGGTCTGAACTGATGGAATTAAGAAATGGGGCTTCATATCTGAATATTTGCCATGGAAATAACGATAGGCTTTCAAAGATGAGTTTGTGTGAAAGACGCTGTAGCTGCGGGATTAAGTTTTCCCCGACAAGACAGCGTATTCTTCCCCAACAATAAAGCAGGTGATACTATTGTCCCCATCTATGTTGCCATATTTATCACAACGTTTCGGCCGTTGTACGCTCCGGCCTTTTTCAGGGGGTTGGAAATGTCGAACTGTCAGTTAGATCCAATGACAGCACCCAAAGAGTTTGAGCTCAATACCTGGTTAAGGCGGTGCAGAACTTGGAGAGGGGAATTAACAGGAGATAACTGATAACTGACATCCATTAGAATTAGACATGACACGAAATAAAGGGTTCAGTTCGACATTCCAACCACCTGAAGAAGGCCGGAACGTACAACGGCCGAATCGTTGTGATAAATATGGCAACAAAGATGAGGACAATAGTCCGAATAATGTAATTAGTGTACATAATACCTCATCTCAGAAATATATATAGATAAAGTAGGTGATTTTATTTACAAATCTCATTTTAGTCTGGTGGACTCCGATTTATGGCCTATCCAGTAAAATTGTCTGTAAGACCACATCTACATGTTATAAGACGCAGCGGACATTTTTCCTGCGTCTTTTTTGCCTAATAAGTCAGCTTCGATAACCTTTTTTGCTATATCGGCAGCGGCAACTAATTTCAAAAAGTAACTCCCAGAATTAATTTAATACACTGGGAAAAACAGAATCGGCTTTCCGGTTCAAGTTTACATGGTTTGACAAGTCACGACGTTTATTCACTCAAAGTTATTCTCGGGAATCTAATTAAAAATTAATTGAAAAAAAAAAGGAAAATAAAAAACAGTTTATTCCTCCGCTTGAGTCCTTACGTTGCCATCGGATGACGTTACTCGCCTGATAGATCTTCAGGAAAGAATGTACTTACTGGACCTAATTATACCTGATAAATTTAGTAAAACAGACACACACACATTTTTAAATATATATATATATATATATATATATATATATATATATATATATATATATATATATATATATATAATATCCAACCTCCATCGCACGACTCGGAGTTTCATAAATTTCATGCAATCTTCAGGTGCAAATATGTTATGAGCGTTAGAAAAATCAGAGCATATTTGAAACTCCGAGTTGTGCTATCGATGTTGGCTATTATATATATATATATATATATATATATATATATATAGATATATAGATATATATATATATATATATATATATATATATATATATATAAAAGTGAACATAGAAGTCAACACTTAGAGGCGACAGTCTGTTTCATGCTAGATGCAATCGTCAGGCAACTCTGACGATTGCATCTAGCATGAAACAGACTGTCGCCTCTAAGTGTTGACTTCTATGTTCCCTTTTATATTTATACACGCTCTATCTCTGATATTGAGCACTTTATCCCCTAAATATAGTACACTTTAAGACTATATTTCTTCATATATATATATATATAGATATATATATATATATATATATATATATATATATATATATGTAGAAATATAGTCTTAAGGTGTGCTATATTTACGGGATAAATTGCTCAATATCAGAGATAGAGCGTGTGTAGATATAAAAATTATATAAATAAAACTATATATATATATATACATATATATATATATATATATATATATATATATATATATATATATATATTATAAAATAACAAATGGGAAAAA
This sequence comes from Acanthosepion esculentum, assembly GCA_964036315.1. Taxonomy (NCBI): domain Eukaryota; kingdom Metazoa; phylum Mollusca; class Cephalopoda; order Sepiida; family Sepiidae; genus Acanthosepion; species Acanthosepion esculentum. Next base: position 21,184,173 of record OZ038485.1, on the reverse strand, counting down.
ATCATAGTTTTTTGCCGACAAAATCCAAATTTATAAAGACAGACTCGCTTCTGCGTTAGCCTCTTTTGGGATTTTCTAATATATCTAGTACAACAAGAACATTTCGATTTCAATTCTGCCTTGAAAAAGTCGGAAGAAAATTAAGATTTTTTCAAATTGTCATCTTATACCAAATTATTATACTATTTATAAACAAATCGTTAACTCTTTTCGGATGATAAATTCTGACCTTATTTCGCCCGCACCCCATTTAATTTCTGAAAAGAGGTGAGGATTTGCTTTTAAATTTTCCTAATGAATCATTTTTATCACAAGTTATCTACCATCGACTGAGGAAGGAAAATCTTAGTACTGAAACATGAAAGTTTTTGTGAAGCGACCTAAAATGTTTTTATTGTAATCTATTATAATAAAAATATAATATTTTGCTCTATTTTGTATTGAGCACTTTTTTAGAGTAAATCCTACGAACTGTAGATTTTCACCCGATCTGTTCTTTCTATCATTTGTATATATATATATATATATATATATATATATATATATATATATATATATATATATATATATATATATAATAAAAAGGCTTAAACACTAATATTCCATGGTTATAATTTATTACATTGGAATCGTAATTACGATCCAATTCATCAGACCTGCAAATTCAAAAAGAAATCAGGAAATATAACTCCGGGAATAAAAAATAAATTTAGTGAGAGTGTATGTATGAGAGTTGGTGGGGGCGAATGTGAGGGTTAAATGAAAGCTATAGAGAGGGGTAACAGACGAGAGAAGAACAGGAAGGCCTAAAAGTGAAGGTGCGGATTAAAATTTAACAGATAGATGTTTTAAAGAGGGGAGATAAAAGACGGTTTAAGTGAGTTAGATACCGATAAATATGAATATTTTCCGATGTCTAATTCATTACTGAATTGCTGACCTAAGTTAAATTAAAGACCTACACCGGAAATGATTACATACATTTGTGGTGACACTACGCACAATAAAAGACGATATAATCTAAACTTAAAAATCAGAAGATGAGAGAGGGACAGGAAAAAAAGAGAGGAGATAGGGGTGGGCCAACTAAAACCGAAGGGCATTTCTAAAAGAGCTGCTGTGCAATCAAGAAAATTTGACAAAAGTAATATCTTAGATTTTGCCGACGTGTTTCGTCTTTCGACTTTTTCAAGGCAAAAATGAAATTGAAATGCTTTTGTTTTTTTTGTTTTGTTTTTTTTTCAATTGTCATTTTATACTAATCTGTCTTGTCCACTGAATTGATCTTGGAGTTTAACTGTATTGTCGACATGGGAAAAAATCTTTTAGTATAAAGGAAATTTACATTAACCAGAAAAAGGCTTAGACAGAAGCGTCGGTCTTTTTAAGTTTGGATTTTGTAATGTAACTATAACAACAAAGACATTTCGATTTCATTTTTGCCTTGAAAAAGTCGGAAGGCGAAACGCGTCGGCAAAATCTAAGATTTTTTTCCACTTGTCATTTTATAGCAATCTGTCTTGTCCACAGAATTGATCTGGGAATTTAACTATATATATATATATATATATATATATATATATATATATATATATATATATATATATATATATATATATATATATATATATATATATATATATATATATATATATATATATATATATAAAAATATAAATAAATAAAAAAAAAAAGTAATTCATTGAGTCTGAAAGAAACCTCAACAGAATGCTCTGGACGGCCGTTTCGTCCTATATTTGGGACTCATCTGCAATGAGCATCCACTACCGAGAATTGAAACCCTGATAGTTAGGTTGTCAAGCAAACACCATACCAACTGTTCCAACGGGCCTCGGTGACGAAGCGATAGCAAATAAGACTCAGTATAGCACCGCTAGCTCACATATTCTGTGGTGGAACTCAACTGAAGTTCTCTGTAACCATAAGATTGTGCCCCCACCCCCCCCCCCGGAGCCACGACTACTATCACGAAGCCGCTCAAACTGAAGCATTAGAAGCCGGATCAAGCAATGATCAATGATATACACATGATAGAAATTGTAAGGAGCATTTGGGACTCATGATAATACACTGCCTTCAGTCTAGAGTTGATTTTTTTCGTTAAAATCTGTAAGAAAGGCTCGTTTCTTGGAACATTTCGAAATCTATATGTACTAATCTATTTTCGTACACAAAACGTAAACAATGTTATTTTTAAGCAATTAAATGAATTTTCATACGGCATTAATTTTCTATTATTATGTATGCATATATGTATGTATATATTATATAATTAATTAAAAGCATTAGTTCTGTTTCATCTTCAAGCGAATTTTAGAATAACTTATTTTTAAATTTACTGAGTTTTAAACGCACATATAAATTCATAATTTCCTGTTTCCAAGGATACAGAGAAATACAATCATTCAGACAGGGGCGGTAGTGTGTTCATTTTTATTAACTATTGTTGTATCAATTATGAGTTACGTTCGAAAAAGAGGTTAAGTTTAGGGAAGGTAGGGGTGTATTTTTCAACGCATTCTGACATCAAATAAAAATAAAAAGTATCAATAAGATCACCGGATTATATATCTTACTGTTCTTTCTTTTTATTTGTATATATATATATATATATATATATATATATATATATATATATATATAATAGATAAGTTGGTTAATAAAACAAAGGCAAACGAAAAGGAATCGATGTGATGAATACGAAAAACATTTATTAATATTAACCACATGACAGAAATGAAGCACGGTGTTTAAGGTCCATTTTCGGAATTTTCGGACACGCCTGTGTCCTTCATCAGCGGATGTGAGGAATAAACAAAGAGACGGTGAAGACTCACCAACAGTTGTTCTTGAGATTGCGGAGAATCCTGTTTGTAGATGGGATTATTAGTAAAAATCAGATCTCTGTCTGATTTCTTGCTGTGCGAAACCTTTTGTGAAAATGACCTCAGATTTCAAAATTGGGATTGGTGGTGGGTGTAAGGGGAGTGAGATATTGAACATAGAGGCAAAAGGGTTATAGAGCCTGGGATGGGAAAGGTGTGGGTCCTGATTGAATTGACCCTGTATGATACAGTGTGGGAACAGCTGGAAGGAGGTAATAAAAATAAAATAAGAGAGAAAAAGAAAAACTGAGAGAGGAAAGGAATAGCACACAAAAAAGGGGAGAAAGAATTTTGGGGAAAAATCATTTTCAGAATATGGGTGTGCGGAAAAAGAAACTGAGATAAAAATGAACAAAATACTAATAATAATATTGATAATGATAATGTAAAAAAGAGGGGTGAAACATGCCACATAGATGTGTTGCGTCTCGAGATAAGATTATATATATATATATATATATATATATATATATATATATGTATATAAATTAACTGATTTAAAATAATGTTTCTTCGCTACACAGTAATAACCATGTTTCAAAAATGGAAGCTAAACGCTTCACTAATGTCTTTAATTTAATTATAAAATTAAATTCAAAGCTTTTAGCTTTCATTTTTGAAACATGGTTATTACTGTGTAGCGAAAACAACCATACATATATATATATATATATATATATATATATATATATATATATATATATATATATATATAATAGACTCTCCCGTCGAATTCGACGTATGAGGGTCAGGCAGATCAGTTCCTAGAAACTGAAAGCCCGACACCGACACAGGAGATTTGATTATAGTGGTGAAGGCTTTGTGCGGGGCCATCCACCCTTTTTGGAGGGACGAATACAGGGACCTGGTGCAGCGAATGTCACAAGGTCCCCAAACCGCCCTCCGCAGTTTTTGATTTCAGAGTGGTCTTTCTTCTAGACCAGTTGCCATCCAAGGCTATAGCACTCCATAGTTGGAGGGAGGAGAAGAGGATTCACACCTTTCCCAAGGGTGTTAGCACGTAAGTGAATGTAATGGATTCGACTGGAATTCGAACTCGGCTCTCCGATTCCTCAATCCAAGCCGGTGTGGGTGTGTGTGTGTGTGTGTGTGTGGGTGTGTGTGTGTGTGTGTGTGTGTGTGTGTGTGTGTGTGTGTGTGTGTGTGTGTGTGTGTCTCTCTCTCTCTCTATATATATATATATATATATATGATGTGGGTAAGAGTCTATGTTTGTGTGTGTATATATATATATATATATATATATATATATATATATATATATATACACACACATTCGGCCAACGCTTTTTCAAAATTTAACCGTTGGTGAAACACAAACGCAATCGAAAACAGATAAATAATAAATAACGAATGAAAAGGAATGCATATATGTATGCATATATGTATGTATATATGTATATACGTATATATGTATATATGTATGTATATATGTATATGTATGTTTATATGTATATATGTATGGATATATGTATGTATATATGATTATAAGTATATATGCATGAGTATATGTATGTCTATATGTATGCATATATGTATATCTGTATGTATATATATATATATATATGTATGCATATATGTATGCATATATGTTTGCATATATGTATGTATAAATGTATATATATATGCATATATGTATGTGTACATGTATGTGTATATGCATGTCTATATGCATGCATATAAGTATGCATATATGTATGTATATATTTATATATGTAAATATATGTATATATATATATATATGTTTGCATATATGTATGTATATATGTATGCATATATGTATGCCTGTGTGTATGTATATATGTATGCATATATTTTTGTATATATGTATGCGTATATGTATGTATATATTTATGCATATAAATATGTATATATGTATATATATGTGTATGTATATAAGTATGTATATATGTATGCACATATGTTAGCCTATATGCATGCATATATGTATGTATATATGTATGTTTATATGTTATAGGTATACATATAAGTATGTATATATGTATGTATATATGTATGTATATGCAACCAGTCATAGTCTCAGCTAATAAACCAAATACTGCAGAATATAAATTCACTTCACTGTAATCATTTGATCTATAATGAAACCGGAAATACGAAAATCATATACCGGAAGTAAGCATATGCAAACATTTCTATTCTACGTTGGACACATGGACTTCTTTATTCATGTGCTGTGTCCCTTCAGCGGGTTGGCCATCATGGCTCCCCAGTATGCCCAACCTTTTGTACCTCTTAATAATTATTGTCTTGTTATCTCACCAAAATCTTGTTCCACCATTCGTTTACGCATGCTCACTATGTAAGCTATGCGTTGCTTTCCTCTGACCCTCTTGTCTTAAATCTGTCCTATGAGTATCAGATTTTCAAAGTCCCCTTTTTTTCATTATATACCCTAGAAATTTCAACTATCTCTTCCTGAAGTACAATGCCCTTTTTGCTTCTATTTACTCTAAAACTTCGCGTTGTTCACGTGACCAGTTCATGGCATCCTCACAACATCCCTCTGTAAAATCAGATTTCTGTTACTTTAAGCCTCTTCTATGAGGAGATTTCCCAAACTGTACACTGCTATATAGGATGACTGATATTACGTAACAGTTCAGTACACTTTTCTTTGTTTCTAACGAAATTTTCCAGTTTCTTAATATATTTTTTTTTTAGCTTTTAGAAGGCATCTTTCGCTATCCCATGACTTTGTGGAACAAACTCCCTGACAATTAAAATCTTGGTCTCGTTAAGTGCATGTTCAACCAATATCTATCGTCCTCATCCTCCTAATTCTCTCTTATTTCACCCTCTCTTACAATGTCATTCAGTAACCTTGAGTAGACTTTGGATCTCGTATTGGCTAAACTGCCAGTAGACAATAAGAATTGCATAATATTCCATGTGCCTTCAATTTAAAAAAAAAATCTTATTTAAACGAAAGATTTTTACTTAAGTCCCTTTCCTGCCTACGATCAGTATGGCTGACACTAATCTCCAAGAGGGTAACTCGTTACGCTTTCTCGGGCTTGCATTATCGGCTGACATGAAGTGAAAAGACTCTATTGAATCCATTGCTATGTCAGCTGCTAAGAAAATTGGTCCACTGCTCCATGCTAGACAATTTTTCTATCCTGAATCTATCTTACATATTTATAAGTCTACCATTCCTCCATGCTTTGAATATTGCTGCCACATATGGCCCGGTTCTCCTGCTATGTATTTAGAGATTCTTGGTTTGGTTTTGTTTGTTTTTTTTTTTGTTTTGTTTTACCGTATATCAACCTCAATGGGTCATTTAATGCCGACAACTTTTTTTTCCCTGGTAATATTTTTGTTTTGTCAAAAATCTATTTCTGGTAGTATTTTCTCCACAAAAATGTATAGCTGGTAATATAATATTAAAAATCTTATTGCTGGTAATAGTTTTTCTTCTTCAAAAATTTATTTCTGGTAATAATTTTTTACAAAGTATTTCTGGTATTAAAACCTAGTTTTACACTTTCAAAATACTTTTTACCTCAGTTTCGGGGTTAACTATTTGTCCATAGTTGGGACCATGGCAGGTGCTACCACCCGGGTCAGGGTGGACCTGGGAACACCAGCAATTAAGAGGTGGTTCCACGATCCTCAAAGCCTCCTGATCAGAGGCCTTGCTGCTGGACGTAGTTTAACGTCTTACCCTAGACGCGGATGTAGTTTATAATCATACCCAGGACGGCTGGTTTGTTTTACGGCATATCAACTTAATAGGTTATTTAATTCCGCAAAGATTTTTATTGCTGGTAATATGTTTTATCTATCTATCTATCTATCTATCTATCTATCTATCTATCTATCTATCTATCTATCTCAGTATATATTGGTTTGGTTTGGTTTGTTTTAAGACATATCAACCTCAATAGGTTATTTAATGCCGCAAAGATTTTTATTGCTGGTAATATTATTTTCTTCAAAAATGCATTGCTGGTAATAATGTATTTCTGTTAATTGCTGGTAATAAATTTTTTACAAGAAAACTTATTGCTGATATTAAAGTCTATATTTACAATTGTTGATCCCAGTTTAAGGGGTTAACTATTTGCCCATAGCTGAGACCCTATCAGGTCGTACCAACCCGGGTCAGGGCGAACCTGGGAGCACCAGCAATTAAGAGGTGGTTCCACGCTCCTCAAATCCTCCTGATCGGAGGCCTTGCTGCTGGACGTAGTTTATCGTGTTACCCAGGACGCGGATGTAGTTTATCGCCTTACCCAGGACGCAGATGTAGTTTATCGCCTTACCCAGGACGCAGATGTAGTTTATCGCCTTACCCAGGACGCGGATGTAGTTTATCGCCTTACCCAGGACGCATATGTCGTTTATCGCCTTACTCAGGACGCAGATGTAGTTTATCGCCTTACCCAGGACGCATATGTCGTTTATCGCCTTACCCAGGACGCAGATGTAGTTTATCGCCTTACCCAGGACGCATATGTCGTTTATCGCCTTACCCAGGACGCATATGTCGTTTATCGCCTTACCCAGGACGCAGATGTAGTTTATCGTCTCACCCAGGACGCATATGTAGTATATCGTCTTACCCAGGACGCGGATGTAGTTTATCGTCTTTCCAGGAGGGGAGAGATTCTTGATAAAATCCGAAGTTGAATCTGCAATATTACTGGTCCTGACATAGCGGCTCGGTTTCAGTCACTTTCTCACGGCCGTAAAATTGCTTCCCTTTGCCTTTTCTATAAATACTTTCATAGTAATTGTTTTGATTAGCTCTTCGCTATGGTACCTAGACATTTTTTGAATTTAAGCGCAGTACTAGTTTGAAACATTGAAACTGAAAGATTGAAATTGATAAATTCTGTATCAATTTTTCGTCTGCTGTTACAGTTAAGTTTCTAAATCAGCCTGTATACGAAGTTTTCTTCGGCTGAAATAGGTCTATACCCCATATGAGGTTATTTTGGATTTTAATGGTTTCTTTCTATTTATTTGCTCAATAAATACACTAAGCTCTTTTTGTGGATCAGTTTTAATATTTTATATTACTAAGATTCTACTTGGATTATATACCAACGTATTTATTACTTTTACCATATACCTTTACTATATATATATATATATATATATATATATATATATATATTATTATTATTATTATTATTATTACGTGTCTCAACGGCTGTTGTGATGCGTCTGGTGTGTTAGTCTGTAGCGGTAGTGCTTGTCGCTTCTCGCTTTCAGTTACCGCCACTGGCTAGCAGCAATGCGAAAAGGGGAGCCTAGTGCGTAAGTCTTCTCCTGTCAGTATACAGCCTCTCCATCAGCAAGCCCTATGTATTGCCTCCTCGTTGTGACACATGGTAACCGAACACCTTGCGGACTCGGGCTATACTACAGGGGGCGGGGGGAGGAGTTTGGCCCCCTTAATATGCGGCATGCAGGCCCACCGGTGTGTGGACACGCCCTGGTGCCCATGAACGAAACCCCAGCTATGGTTTAAATAGCTCCACTGCCTTGTGGAAATCTTCCGGGGAAGAAAAGGCTGAGGAGTAAACCCTACACAAATCCGGAGTGGAACCCCTAAAGCGGATGGACGGCACTCTATGCTACTTTCCGGCAACTCCAGCAGCCGCGCTGGTACCAAACTGTATTGGTTCATCCTTTCCTTTGGACTCTACTAGCAAGGGCGAGAGGGGGAACTAGACGCCCGGGCAGCCCTAGTTCTCCATACATCCCGCCCAGGCTCATAGCGCACTGGAGAGGGCACTCCAGCGACGTCGCAAGACATCGGCACAACACGGTGACAGTTGCCGGTGCCTGAGAGACTGCCGCTCCTGAGTGGGACTACACAGTCACCAGAGGCGATGTAACTCCATCGCCTAGCACCTACAGCGCTATTCCATCGTCTCCCGAGACGGACGGATGCCGACGATGACGATATATATTATTTTCTTATTAGCATAAGATAAATTTTAAAGTTCTCAGAAAGTTTGTAGACGGTGTCGTGCGAGACAATTTTCTCAGCAGAATCTATTTTTACATTTAGTAAGTTTTCAGTTTTTCGGTTTTCTGACTAGTCTTGTGTCTATCGTCTCTTCATGTTGACTTAAATATAAATATGTTTCCAATAACCATGTCCTGAAGATGGTCTACTAGACCGAAACGTCTGACGTCGACAGTAAAACAAAATTAAAACAGTAAACTTGCATATTCGGATTTTGCTTTGTCTTTTTCATATTTTTCATCATACCGTCGGATCTACATCCACATATTTGCTTACATATCTATAAGTCTACCATTCGTCCATGCTTATGGCTCCGGTGTGCCTGCTATTTACATTAAGCTCCTTGATAAAACCCAAGCAATATTATTGGTCCTGATATGACATCTCGGATTCAGTCACTTTCCCGCCGTAGTAATGTCGCTTCCCTGTGCCTTTTCTATAAATACTTTCATGAACTCTTCGCCATGTTATCTAGTTGAAATGTCTCCGTGTAGCCGTAAGTGCGATGTAACCAGCTTGTTTACTCACCTTTCTTGCTTGTAGAATTCTCTTCCGGCTCCATATTTTTCAGACAAGCATGATCTCCAAAGATTTAAATGCTATGTTAATCGTTTCTTTATTGTTCTCACTTTTCGCCTGTGGAAATTTCATCCGGTTTCACGCGTTCCAACCAACTTTGATCTGCAATCGTTATGTGCCGGCTTCTTGATTCCTCATTGATCAGCTGTGGAACTCACTTCCGGCTTCATGCTTGCCAGCCAACATTGATCTTCAAAAGATTAAACGCAATGTCAATCGTTATCTTCTGTCGTCTTAATTCTTGTCCCTTTAATGTCCTCATTCCTTAATAATGTTTCACTTGCACAGTAACCGATGTGCCTTAGTGGCTTTACTGCCTTACATGGAGCGATAGGATTAAAAATACTACGTTTACCATATATATATATATATATATATATATATATATATATATATATATACGCAATATACATAATATCATACATTAATTGCACAAATAAATTGCATAAATAGAAATGAAAATAAATATAATTCCAGTAATTTAAAATATCTTCGGCATGAAACTCAGAACTGTGCAATTAATGTAAGATATGATATATATTGCTTAGTATATATATTGCTTAATATATATATATATATATATATATATATATATATATATATATATATATATATATATATATATATATATATATATTAAATAGCTCTATTACTTTACATTGAGCACTGTTTTTTCTTACACTATAGAGTATTTAGATGTATTTCTATAGGATGGCTCAGTCGTATACCTACGTATATTTACCCATTCGGTTATATATATATATATATATATATATATATAGATATAGATATAGATATAGATATAGATATAGATATAGGTATACATATAAGGATGACTTTTAGGTGTGATTCTCGGAAACTTTCTCGTATATTATCATCCTTACACTGTGACCAAATTCTGTGATGCTCTGACGGAGAAATCTTTACTGTGGAAGTTTGTGTTGTTGGGGGGGTAGCTTACTGTTAGTTAATTGGATTCTCGTGATCATGAATGTACCTACGTGTGTGTCTTTGCAAACCTATGTGACGACAGATACCGAAGCAAAAATAATTGCAGCTTGAATTAAAGATATTCCTAAAAGCGTAATGACGCGCTTGTGCAGATGAAGAGATGCCATGTCGTCTGCAATCGCCAAAGCATCTATTGAATGTAAGGGTAGAAGGAAGAAGATTGTGTTGCCCCATTTTTCGAAAGTAGAAAATTCCACCTTGTCATAAAAGTCAGCACACGAATTCCTGTGCTATAACGCGGACTAACGGCGCCGGAGAAAAACATAATTATTTCAATATATATATATATATATATATATATATATATATATATATATATATATAACTTTTGTTAGATAGATAGATATGGTTAAAGAAATGTTTTATTTTTCCCACGCCTAAAGAACAAATTGGAGAAGATCAGTCCACAAAAAAAAAAAAATAAATAAATAACAACATCTTTCGGAAAAACCAGAAGACAAACAAAAGAGACGAAGAGACCTCAAACTTTTCCTGGGTATGACGACAAACTACACCTGGCAGCAAGAGCTCTGATCGAGACATTGGAAGTTTTAAAGAGCGTGGAATCACTTCTGAGTCGCTGTTGTTCCTAGGTCTACTCTGACCCGGGTGATAGTACCTGTTAGAGTCCCAACTATGGGCAAATCGTGAAACCCCAAACAGCGTAAATATATTTGTATATGCGTATATGCGTATGTGTGTGCTATATTTGTATATGTATAATAGTCTGTGTGTGTTTATGTGTATAAATACACACACACACACACACACACACATATATATATATATATATATATATACACACATATATATATATATATATATTAGCATCGTCTACATGAAAAAAGGCTTAAAAATAATGGGAGCCTTATTAATAAAAACAAAAAACAACACTCAATAATATCAACTATGAACATGGACAAAATGTCTTGGCCGTGTTTTGAAAATGAAAACATTATATAAATACATACATACAACAAACTATTTCTTGTTAAGAGTTAATGTATTTCAATCTTGAAAATGGCTAAATCTATCGCCGAAAGCGATCGGAAAGACAGAACAATTGGACAGTTTTCATATAATTTATCCACCAAAAAGACAAAAAGATAAGGTAACATGAGAAATTGTATAAAAAAATTAATCAAAATTAATCAAAACACTTTGGCTGACATATTCAATATAAAATGCATGAAAGAAGGATTTCTGCCTAAATACGCACACACACACGCGCACAAACACACATACACACACAAACACACGCACACACACACACACACATATATATTCATTATCTGTCTGTATTTCTAAGATGAATTATTATGTACACTATTTTTATTATTCGGACTATTGTCTTCATCTTTGTTGCCATATTTATCACAAAGTTTCGCCAGTTGTACGCTCCAGCCTTCTTCAGGTAGTTGGAATGTCGAACTGAACCCTTTATTTTGTTCGCTGGGGTAGACTGTTCTAGTTCCACATGCCATATCTAATGGATGTCAGTTATCAGTTATCTCCTGTTAATTCACCTCTCCAAGTTTTCCACTGTCTTAACCAGGTATTGAACTCACAATTCTTTTGGTCCTATCACTGGATCTAACCAACGTCTTTATCCACTGCCCCATGTTTCCTTAAGGACAGTGGATAAAGGCGTTGGTTGGATCCAGTGACAGGACCCAAAGATCTGTGAGTTCAATACCTGGTTAAGGCAGTGGAGAACTTGGAGAGGTGATTTAACAGGAGATAACTGATAACTGACATCCATCAGACATGGTACGTGAAACTACAGCAGTCTACCCCAGCGAGCGAAATAAAGAAATCTATATTTTTTAAGGTTTTATTGAAATTTTATTTAAGTTTCCACATGTCCTCCATCATTAGCAATACAAAGGGTAATACGATTTTGCAGTTCACGGAAAACATTTGCCAACTGATTTACAGTAATGCCTGAAATCACATTAGTTATTTTAGCTATACTTAAAACTAGGTACATTAAACTTTATAACATTTTTTACAGATTATTTCTATCGCAAATACAAATAAAGTTATAAATTTTTTAAAGTGCACACAAACTTTACGGACACCCTGTATATATATACATAATAATTTGTAAAAAGGATGAGAAAGAAGTAAATCTATATTTTTTAAGGTTTTATTGAAATTTTATTTAAGTTTCCACATGTCCTCCATCATTAGCAATACAAATGGTAATACGATTTTGCAGTTCACGGAAAACATTTGTCAACTGATTTACAGTAATGCCTGAAATCACATTAGTTATTTTAGCTATACTTAAAACTAGGTACATTAAACTTTATAACATTTTTCACAGATTATTTCTATCGCAAATACAAATAAAGTTATAAATTTTTTAAAGTGTACACGAACTTTATGGACACCCTGTACACACACACACACACACACACACACACACACACACACACACACACACACACACACATATATATATATATATATATATATATATATATATATATAAATGAAGAATAAAATTTCAACGTTCAAAACATTAATTTAAACTAGAGTTCAATACAAGAGTAGAGCAATAAATATTTATTATCCACTGTTACATTAGAACATTTAAGTTACTATTATAAAATTGTCTTTTAGGTCAAAGGATTTTTAAAATGTTTTATTTCAGATGACGATATCTTATTATACTTGTGTGCACCTTCCCTAACTCTGCTTCGTAAATAGACACTCGTCATCAGACTAGGTTTTCTATGTTCGCAAAATAGGCCCGCTCAGGTGCGCCTCGAATTCATAGTATGCTTTTCCCGCCGGAGGTACATCATAATATCCAGTTTAGATTAGAAAGTGAGGAAAACGCAAGCGGAAACAATCTGAAAAGCCAGGCATTCATATCTTATTACAAGTGAATCAATCAAGAGGGGCGATCGCGAAAGCCTGTTTCATTATATATTATACATCTATGTTTCTTCATATATAAAAGAAATTATATAGACCGGTTCACGCGCCTTTCCGATCTTTTAAACAAGAGTATAGGTTTATCATTTGTTTCCTGTTTAGGATTGGGTTTCCGGTTGCTTCTAAAGTTTTTTCATTCTCTTTAACTTCCAGCAGCCCTTTCCGTCTTGCTTGGGGGTTAACTGATTAATATATATACATATATATATATATATATATATATTTGTGTGTGTGTGTGTGTGTGTGTGTGAAAAGTGTGTATATATATATATATATCTGTGTGTGTGAGTGTGTGTAATATATTATATATATTATTATTTATATATTATATGCGCGGTAAAAGGATGAAACTCAGGCTAACAAACTCACATCAAGCCAACTAAATGCCCTTCGGTTTTAGTTGGCTCCCCCCCATCTTCCCCCTTTTTTCTTTTCTTCTCTCTTTCTCTCTCTCTCTCTCTCTCTCTCATCTTCTGATTTTTAAGTTTAGATGATATCGTCTTTTATTGTGCGTAGTGTCACCACAAATGTATCCACCCATTTCCGGTGTCGGTTTTTAATTTAGGTCAGCGATTCAGTAATGAATTAGGCATCAGAAAATAATTCCTATTTATCTGTATCTCACTCATTTAAAACCTTTTTTAGATTCCTCTCTTTAAAACTTCTATCTGTTAAATTTTAATCCCCACCTTCACTTTTAGGCCTTCCTGTTCTCTCGTCTGTTACTCCTCTCTACAGCTTTCATTTAACCCTCACATTCGCCCCACACTCTCATACATACACTCTCACTAAATTTATTTTTTATTCCCGGAGTTATTTTTTTCTGATTTCTTTTTGAATTTGTAGGTCTGATGAATTGGATCGTAATTACGATTCCAATGTAATAAATTATAACCATGGAATATTAGTGTTTAAGCCTTTTTATTATATTCTTACTCTGGCCTGGACATTGTCTTCTACCTGGATTCTATCCTCTTGGAAATTCATATATATATATATATATATATATATACATATAAATATATATATATATATATATACATGTATGTATATATACTTATATATTTTATATATATATATATATATATATATATGTGTGTGTGTGTGTGTATTAACCACTAATATTATATATATATATATATATATATATATATATATATATATATATATATATATATATATACCGTGTAACAGCATAATTGTCGATCCCACAAAATGTTTAACATCTAAACTAAGTTTCCTTTTTCAGACAAAGCGTTCAGCCATCTTGACATCATTTGTCGTAAGAATCACTGAAAAAACCGTTGATTTATTAAAATAGAATTAGAACAGTTTTAAATCGTTTTGCGTTGGCTACACTGTCTTCCCAACGGAGCAATGGTGTGAGGAATAAGATCATTCAGGCCTTCAGTAATGGTAACAACATTCATATTCTGGTTGCTATCTTCAAACTCCATTCAAGAGTCATCAAATGAACTGTGAATAAGTTTTAAAAAGGGGGAACAGTAGAGCGGAAAACTGGATCAGGGCATCACAATAGGAAGAGGGATCATGATTTCAACTTACAGCTAAAGAGATCAATTAGAAAAGATCCTTCGCAATCCACAAGACCTTTGGCACGCGAGAGAGGAGTTTCACCTATCACAGTTCAAAGAGGAGTGAAAAAAGACTCGAAAATAAAATCGCGCGTGAAAACAGTGAAGCGCCTTGTTACTCCAGGACAGAAAGTTAGAAGGTTAGAGAGGGCAAAGATCATTTTAGATGAGCTGGAAAAGGATCCTAGAATAATATATATATATATATATATATATATATATATATATATATATATATATATATATTGAACTTTATTTCAATTCTTCATGAGCTTTCCATCCTTAGCTATGATTAATTAATGATGAACATGTCATTTTCGTTTATGATCGATTTCATTACGATTCTTCTGTTAAGCTTGGAGAGTAAATGTACCTTCTTATTGCTCAAAGTAGAATCCAATAGTGTTATAAAACCTCGGAGAATTCCAGTAAGCTAATTTTAATCATTTCTAAGATACAACGGCTCAGGGCTTAATCTAATAATTGGACAATTTTGCTACTAAACGATTTGGAGATTTTTGCTGATACAACCGGAATATATATATATATATATATATATATATATATATATATATATATATATATATATGGGGGGTATATATAAATATATGTAATGGACTCTCCCATTGGTTTCGACGTATGAGGATCTGACAGCTTAGTTGATTCAGTTATGAAATTTTGTGCGATAATCTTAAGTGGCACTTAAGACCCGCTAGTGATTTACAAAGGAGGCCACATATGGAGCAAGTGTGAGTATTGTGAGATGAGATCACTGTTAGATTGTCTGACCTTTTAGATATTGCTCTCGTATATATATATATATATACATGTAATATATTTATATATATATATATATAGAGAGAGAGAGAGAGATAGATAGATAGATAGATAGATAGATAGATAGATAGATAGATAGATAGATAGATAGATAGATACAAATATTCAAGTAAATGCTCTGTTTATAATAAACAGTATTAACTACATTTACCAGACTGATTGTCCGACAAATTGCATAGAAAATATGTGTCTATGAAATTATAAACAGACCATTTATTTAAATATTGGCATCTATAGCAATAACGTAGAAACAGAAAATATATTAAAATAATGGACTCTCCCGTCATTTTCAATGTATGAGTGTCTTTCAGTTCAGTTTCTATGTTTATGTTTCGTATGAGACAACAACAATCCTGTACGGGATTAGCAAACAAATCCACACGAAGGGCATACTGAAGGATTCACCGTCATATGGGCTGATGTATTAGCCCGAGATTTAGTGTTGGTTCTTAATTCTCTCAGATGGTTGAGATGATTCTTTTCAAAGTTAGTTATACCTTGGTGGCAGGTGTTTCTCCAGTTTGCTCGGTTTTCAACAGTAAATTCGAATTCCTCTATAGCAATGTATGCAGCATTTAAGTTGTATTTAAGTTTTTCCTTGAAGCGTAACCAAGGACATTACGCTTACCATGAAAAAGTTGGCCATACATGAGGATTTTCGGCATCCAATCATCTATGATTCTGATGACATGACCAACCCATCTGAACTGTGATTGCATCAGAAAGGATTCAATACTACAGGCGCCACATTTGATGAAAAGATCAGGGTTAGAGATTTTGTTCTGCCTTGTATAACCGCATATTGAACGAAGACAACTTTTATGAAAAACATCAAGCCGGTTGATGCGTGTCCTGTATGGCGTCCACGATTCTGACCCATAAAGAAGTGTGGTGAGAATGACTGCTCGATAGACACTGATTTCGTTTTTAGTGAAATCCCATGAACATCCCATAGGCGATGCTTAAACTTCCCAAAGGCATTGGTTGCCTTTGATATTCGATTAACTATTTTGTCATCCAAAGAGGTACTTGAAATGACTTTACTTCATAAGTACGAGAATGATTTCACATACTTCAGGTTGTTGCTGCCAACAGGAATGGGAACGATTGGAAAGGTATGGCATTATTTTTGTTTTACAGCCTTGACCTGCCTAGGTGTAGGCATTGGTTGATGGACAACTTCAGTTTTCCTTATGCTTATAGTCGATCCGAATGCGCTCCAAACGGTGGGAAAATGATTGACGAGTGCTTGAGCTTCTTCGATTGAGGTGGCCACGATCGCAGCGTCATCAGCAAACAAAAGATCACGAATAATGCTTGCTCGAGTCAGCGATTTTGATTTAAAATGTTGATGGTTAAAGAGACCTCCAATTGTGCGGAATTCAAACTTCACACCTATGCCAAGATCACTAAAAGCATGGTGTAGCATGACCGAAAAGAAGGGAGCGAAAATTACAGGAGCCATGACACTGTTGGGATTGCTATGAATTGAGTGTGAAATCAGAAGGTCTTTTGTTACTAGAGCGATGAATTTGAAAGCATGTTCTTCACATTAATCACAACAAATAAAAGCATAGACGTACAAGTCGAATAAAACTCAATGCAAAATGAAGAAGAAACAACGGTGGATGTGCATTCAACTAGAAAATATCGGACATTTATATACAAATTTTACAATTAGAGAAAAGATTGTGTTTTCATTATATGCAAGTTGACGAAGCATGCATCAAGTGAATTAGAGTTCAGCAATGTTCTTTTGTTTAGAAGATGTTTACATGTAATATTTCGTCATCCAAAAAGGCAATTGAATTGACTTTGCTTCCCAAGTACGAGAATGATTTCACATACTTCAGGTTGTTGCTGCCAATAGTAATGGGAACGATTGGAAATGTATGGGCAGGTGGTTTTTGTCTTACACCCTTGACCTGCTTAGTTGTAGGCCTTGGTTGATGGACAACTTCAGTTTTATTTATGTTTAGAGTTAATCCGAATGCGGTAGAAAAACGATTGACGAGTGCTTGAGCTTCTTCAATTGAGGTGGCCACGGTCGCAGCGTTATCAGCAAACAAAAGATCACGAATAATGCTCTCTCCCTTTTATATCAATTTAACCGATTAAATGTGTCGATGTCTGGACTTCCTCAAACAATATTAAATTTGAAAGAATAGAAATTTTAAATTACATCTAACTGAATCATGTCTCTCTCCCCCTCACTTCCTCACTTCGTTAATTTACATATGCTTAGTACTGCCCGTCAAAAATCTGTACATTTCTTTTCATTTTTCGTTTAAACCTTTGGAAGTAAAGTCTGATGATCCGCGGTTCCTTAAAAAGGCCTGTGGTGAAATAATTTATTACATGGAACCTTAAAGTTGTCTATATATATATATATATATATATATATATATATATATATATATATATATATATATATATATATATATATATATATATATATATATAGATAGATAGATAGATAGATAGATAGATAGATAGATAGGGAAAAGGTTATAGTTGTTCCTTCTTCAGGCAAATAAAAGAAATACATTTTTAAAGTGAATAAATTTTTCTTATGCTCTTTTACGGCCTTTTTCGTTTTCTGTATTTGTTAGTGAGCCTTGAACACCTTTCTAGACTGTTGGCAAACGTTAATTCAACCCTCCTAGTTCACCACTGCCTTAACCAAGTACTGAACTCACACTCTTTGGGTCCTGTCACTGGATCTAACCAACGCCTTTATCCGCTGTGCCATGTACCACTATGGATAACTAACATCCATTAGACATGGCACGTGAAACTAGAACAGTCTACCCCAGCGAGCGAAATAAAGGGTTCAGTTCGACATTCCAACCACCTGAAGAAGGCCGGATCCTACAACATCCGAAACGTTATGATAAATATGGCAACAAATATATATATATATATATATATATATATATATATATATTTTAGAATTGGACATTGTCCGACAATTTATTTAAAGACATTTATATTATGTTTAACGTTCTTTTTATAGATACAAGTATTTAAGCAAATGCTCTGTTTTATAATAAACAGTATTAAACAACATTTACCGGCCTGAATGTCCGAGAAATTTTCATAGAAAATTTTCGCTCTCCGACAGGAATCGAACCTGTATCCTATACGGAACCATCATTTCGCGTGATGTGCCTTAACCTTTCGGCCACAGAAAATTTCTATGAAAATTTCTCGGACATTCAGGCCGGTAAATGTTATTTAATACTGTTTATTATAAAACAGAGCATTTGCTTAAATACTTGTATCTATAAAAAGAACGTTAAACATAATATAAATGTCTTTATATATATATATATATATATATATATATATATATATATATATTTGCTATTCCGCCATATTCTTGTCCAACTTAAAAAATGTATACAAAGCAGAAATGTCTCACCGTGCGAAAAATATTAGACTTAATGGTATTTATTTATTCTTGTCTAATATATATGGAGACCAATCAGTGGATGTGAACATAGGCATTTAGCAGTGTGTAACAAGGTACATTCAGCAAGCCCACCATAATTCTCAAAGCGCAAAACGAAGAGTGATTTGACAATGTAAAAACAATGATGATGATTGCATAAGACAATTGTATTTTGTAGTTGAAAACTTTCTCTATCCAACTACTCTTCTGTGCACCCGATATCTCTTGTAGTTGAACATTTGATGTAATGGAATAACCCGGCACCCCCATGAATGATGACACTATAGGTAGCAAGTACCTATAAAATCAACTGTCTACAAGAGACTTCAGGAAGAGTGAGAGCGAGACGACACAAGATCGTCCGACCTTCCAATTAGTGGCACTCACTACTAGATTGATCTCTGTGTATAACGGTACCGTATTTCATATTGTACTGGTTGTGTACAATAAACCTTTCTATTATCCAACTGGTGTTAAGCATTTATTCCCTTAGCATGGAATATAACATATACAGCAATTCTTTCACTTTTTAAATCTCTCAATGTCTCGAAGTGTCTAGCTTCTGTTCTCGTTGAATTTCATTTTCTCTTTCAACTGTCTACGAGAGACTTCAGGAAGAGTGAGAGCAAGACGACGTAAGCACGTCCAACCTTCCAATTAGTGGCACTCACTACTAGACTGACCTGTGTGTATAACTGTACCGTATTTCATATTCTACTGGTTGTGTACAATAAACCTTTCTTCTAGTATCCACCTGGTGTTGAGTATTTATTCCCTTACCACGGAATATAACAGTGGCGACGAGGATTGTCGGAACATAACAACATTTTAGGGACATTACTTTCAGAGTGAAAATTCATAACCAGTGGCGGTGACTTGCTCTATATGGTAGTGTGATTAGCTTCTGTGTAGTTGCTGTTGTCTAGATCGGCATTACTTTCGAATTATCTCCTCCTAGAAACGTTTCAGACGCTAAGAAGGACTTTTTTTTAAATTTTCTAACAAACTGAATATATTTCTTAATTTGTCTCCGGCAAAGTCAGATGTTTCTCACGGCTTCTAAACGCACATTATTTTTTTAAAGAGAAAAATCTCATTTTCTCTCTACGATTTACTTTTTTCCTGAATACATTTCGAGCTTTAAATTTCCTGAAATGCTTTTCTTTTTCTTTACTCTTCTGTTTTCTTTCTTTCTTTTTTTTTAGTGAGTTCTCAGGGATTTGAATTTGATTACTAAAAATTTTAATAAACTGCTTTCTTTTTTCTTTCTTTCTTTTTTTATCCTTTTTTCTTTCTTTTTTCTTTCTTTTTTCTTTCTTTTTTCTTTCTTTCTTTCTTTTTTCTTTCGCTCCTGCTTTCTCTTTTCTTTTTCTTTACTCTTCTTTTTTCTTTCTTTTCCTTCTTTCTTTTTTCTTTCTTTCTTTCTTTCTTTTTCCTTCTTTCTTTCTTTGTTCTTTTTGCTTTCTTTTTCTTTTCTTTCTTTATCTTTCTTTCTTTTTTCTTTCTTTCTTTTAATCTTTTTTCATTATTTTTCTTTCTTTCTTTTTTCTTTCTTTTTTATTCTTTCTTTTTTATTCTTTCTTTTTATTCTTTCTTTTTTCTTTTTCTTTCTTTTAGTCCTTCTTTTTCTTTCTTTTATTCTTTCTTTTTTTCTTACATTAATTATTTCTTTTCTTTCTTTTTCTTTATTCTTTGTTTTTCTTTCTTTCTTTTTTGTTTCTTTCTTTTATTCTTTCACTTTATTTTTATTTTTATTTTTCTTTCTTTCTTTTATTCTTTATTTATTTACTTTATTCTTTCTTTTTCTTTCTTCCTTTTTCTTTCTTTTTCTTTCTTTCTTTCTTTAAGTTATGCATTCATTTATTTATTTTATTTACCATCCACATACAGTATTCACTGCCTGTTCTACCTTTGATGGACTCTCCCGTCCTCTTTAGACGGGAGAGTCCATCCTCCATAAAATCTGCAGTTACTTTTCAATCCCTCTGTAGCCCGTGTTTTTCTTATCAGTCTTATTTACGAAAACAATAGCAGGCCGCACTATAGACAGGTAATATTTTAAGAGATTAAAAATCACACATTTTACATAACCGGCTGCACTATACACAAGCAGTTTTGTGCCTGGTGGGGTGGTTAGAATTCATGCAAAACAATTCATTGGACGCAGTATACATAAAGTCGACATATACAGTAATATTGAAGCCATTAAATCCACGAAATATCGTAAGCACAGGTTAGGTTTCTCGTTTAGCTTTGCGGATAAAATCATTTTATCTCTAAGCTTAACATTCAAATGTTATTAATACCAGATGAGCAACATTTCTGGAATGTTTTTCTCTCTTTTTCAACAGGATTGTCTCTTGTTGCACTCAAAAAACGCAAGGTTGTGCATTCTGCTTGCATAGGACTCATTTTCAAGGGCCGTCTTCGGTGCAGTTAACACACTGCAAGCATTAAATAATTCGACTCCGCCTTCCACAAAACTATTCTTTATATTAATTTTTTTGTTTTATTCTTTCTTTCATTAATATTTTTTTACTTTCTCTTTCTTTTTCTTTCTTTCTTTATTTATTATTTTCTTTGTATCTATCTTTCTCTTTTCTTTCTTTTCTTTTCTTTATTCTGTTTCTCTTTGTTTTTCACTTTCTTACTGTTTTTTTCTTTTTCTCTTTCTTTCTTGCTTACTTGATTACGTTTTCTCTCTTTCTGCTTTCTTTCTTTCGTTCTGTTTTCTCCTTTTGCCTTTTTGTCTTTCTTTCGGTTTTTTATCGCTTTATTTTTCTCTTCATTGCAATCTTTATTTTTTCTTCCTTAGTTTAATTTTCTATTTCTTTCTTTCTCTCTTTTTCTTTTTTCCTTTTCTCTTTCAATTTTTTCCTTGGTTCTTTCTTTTTTTTCTGTTTTTTTTTACTTCTATGTTTCTTTCTTTCTTTCTTTTTTCTCCTTACTACTTTTCCTTTTCTTCTCTTATTATCGCTTTCTTTCTTTTTTCTCTTTCTGTCTTTCTTTCCTTCTTCCTTTCTTTTTTCTCTTCCCTCTTTCTTTATTTATCTTTTTCCTTTTCCTTTTCTTTTTCTTTTTCTTTCCTTATCTCTTTCTTTTCTCTGTTTTTGCTGCTCTTTCCCCTATCTTCTTCCTCTTTCCTACTTTTCCTTTTTCTTTCTTTCATTTCCTCTTTCTGTTTTTGTCTTTTTCTCGTATTTTCATTCTCTTTCTTTCTTTTCTTCTCTTATTTTCGCTTTTTTTCTCTTTCTGGCTTTCTTTCTTTTTTCTTTCTTTCTTTCTTTCTTTCTTTTTTCTCTTTCCTTCTTTCTTTCTTTATCTTTTCCTTTTCCTTTTCTTTTTCTTTCCTTATCTCTTTCTTTTCTCTGTTTTTTCTGCTCTTTCTCCTATCTTTTTCCTCTTTCCTACTTTTCCTTTTGCTTTCTTTCATTTTCTCTTATGTTCATTCTCTTTCTTTCTTTCTTTCTTTCTTTCTTTCTAAATATGATTCAAACGGCTTCTTTGATCCCTTCTATCTCTCAAAGTTTCCCATCATCACCTGACTGCGCCGCCAGTGTCCCGTTACATAATATTTTCCACGTGAGAGGATGCCGGGAATCTAAGCCGTTTGAGCAGACATCATCAGGATGAGGCTCCGACCGGGTGAGTCAGCAGGAATTGCTGACTCTACACCAAAAAAAATGGCTTCATCTTTCATTTGTAGAATTGGTAAGACATATTGATGTAGTTCATTACTTCTTTAATATAAAATTCAAAGGCAGTTCATATCCCCAGTGAATATATCCACCCTTTAGATCGCCATTTTTGTCAAGCCTATTTTGCAATCAATCTTTTTCTCTCTAGCTCTCTCCTAGACAGACAACGGACCAAATTATAGCAATACTAAATGATTAGAAACTTCAATGACAGGCCATTTTGCTAAAGTAACGAGTTCGATAGATTAACGCCTTCCTTATATATATATATATATATATATATATATATATATATATATATATATATATATATATATATATAGGGTGTCCATAAAGTTCGTGTGCACTTTAAAATATTTATATTTATTTGTATTTGCGATAGAAATAATTTGTAAAAAGGAATAGAAAGAAGTAAATCTATATTTTTAAGGTTTTATTGAAATAACATGACAGTCAGAAAAGACTTGAAAATGAAATCATACGTGAAACGTGTGAGGCACATTGTTATTCAAGGATTGAAAGGTAGAAGGTTAGAGAGGGCGAAGATCATCTTGGTGGTAGCAGCATCATGGTTTGGGGATGTTCTTCTGCAAAAAATGTGCTGGTAACATATCAGTAGTAGAAAGTAGAAGGGGTTCCGCAACATATCAAAATATTTTGGAAGCAAATTTAATGATTTGGATCGAAAATATTGAACTTCCTGCTGATTGACCTTTTCTACAAGTTAATGATCCTAAGCAAACTGCAAAATCTACGTAGAAATTGATTTCTGAAAATAATCTAAATATCCTGAAATGACCAACTCAATCTCCCGATTTAAACCCAGTCGAGAATTTGTGGCGTTATTTGACAATTCAAATCCAATCTAGAGCTCGAGCAAACATCCCAGATCTGAAGACCATATGCGAAGAGGAATGGAACAAAATACCAAGTAAAATCATATAATTGAGAACTACAGTTGATTGCTGTAGAAGTGAATAATGGATATTCTACAAAGTATTAAATGAAGATTATGAATTCTTTTTTGTATCATACGAATACTTTTCAAGCCATTAAAATGGGTAAATAGAATCTATTTCTATTAAGTCAAATATTTTTTTTCTATGCATATTTACTTATTATGCATCTGTTTACAGTCAATTATATGAAAAAGTATATTTATTCATTAGTTGGAAATACAATAAATTAAAAATTTGTACGTGCACAAATATTTGTTTTCCCCTACTGTGTTTATATATATATATATATATATATATATATATATATAGATAGATAGATAGATAGATAGATAGATATTTACACACGCTCTATCAGTGATATTGAGCACTTTATCCCATAAATATAGCACACTTTAAGACTATATTTCTTCATATATATATATATATATATGTGTTTGTGTGTGTGTGTGTGTGTGTGTGTGTGTATAATTTAATCGAAAATTATAACATTAATGTGTCATAAAATCACTACAAAAATAGCCATTTTGTTTCAACACTTATGGTGTCTTAACAAGTGATTTGTTGAATGTGGAATAAAGGGTTTTAAAAGGTTCAAATCAATCAAACACATCTCGATGGTATTAAAAAATCAAGACCAAGAGGTTCTGAGTTGGCAAGTAATTTTTAGGGGAATTATGAGCTACATAATCTTTTTTATGGAAAATTATTTAGGTACTCCTAGAGGCTAGAAACTTGATAATCATGAGAAGATCTGTTTAACAATATTAATATCCCTTGGAAGAAATTAGTGGGGAAGCAAATGTATACATATATATATATATACATATATATATATATATATATATATATATATATATATATATATATATATATATATATATATATATATGCACATTTCATTAAAAACGACTGACAAGGTGCTTTTATTTATTTTTCTATATAATTTCTCGTGCGATCTAATAAAGTTTTTCTTTTCAGATAATAAATTCTATAAAAACTGTCCGAATGTTCTTTTTTCTTAAATAGAGCAAATATTATTTACGAATTCAAATGCCCATTAAGGAATTGTATTCCTCAAGAATCAACTTTCGTAAATAATTATATAGGCCACACTACAAATCGTTTAACACGCAGATTAACTCTACACCTTTCTGACAATAGCTCAATTAGATCTCATTTAAATATTCATGGAGACCTATCGGACACTATTCGGAATATACTTGTCGACAACACTAATATAATAGCATCATCCACTTGCAAAAAAAGGCTAAAAATAATGGAAGCCTTACTTATAAAAATAAACAAACCAACACTTAATAATATTAACTTTGAACATGGACATAATATCTTGACCGTGTTTTGAATAAAAAAATTGAATAATTTTATAAAACATACATATAAAAACTATTTTTAATTGTAACAGTTGAAATATAATCCTTGATAATGGCTAAATGTATAGCCGAAAGCGCTCGGAAAAAAAGAACATTTGGACAGTTTTTATATAATTTATCCTCTGAAAAGAAAACTTTATTAGATCGCACGAGAAATTATATTAAAAAAAAATAAATAAAAGCACCTTTTCAGTCGTTTTTAATGAAATGTGCATGAAAGAAGGATTGCTGCCTAAATACAAATATATTTATATATATATATATATATATATATATATATATATATATATATATATATATATATATATATATATGGGGGATTGATGGGTTATTATTATAAAAGTTATTATTGATTTCTGAAAGACTGGAACTACAAAAGAGGAATTGCAACAAACAGGAAAGCAAGAAGCAACAACGCATTTATTGTAGAGATTAAATAGAACAGTTCAGTTGAGTTCATTTCTTGTGGACGATTACACGGAGGCCATCAAAGCAAGATGACTTATGAGGATGCAGTTCACTGTTGATAGTAAAAACCATAGACAGATTAATACGGATTTCATTCAAAAGACGCTCAGTTCTAAGTGAAAATTCAGGTGAAGATTCTCCAGATGAGTCAAGAGTAGAATCTGAAGAAAATTTACGAGCAAAACATTGTACTTCATCAGCAGATGTTAACGTCTCAAATTGAGTGAATGTGAGTGAGAAATTATTCTTTTTGAACGCACTATTCCAGACCCGCTGGTAGTGACGAGAACCAAACATGCTTATGGCTATACGGTGTCTCATTCTGTCAGCAAACAAAAACGTAGCCTCATTGAGGAAACGTTCACAGTTATTACGAACAGACACAAAGAGGCGTATGTTGTGATGCGGACTATCACTCATGTACAGCCGGAAGAAATTTTATTCCTGTAGGCTGTAGCGTCTGAAGATGTAGTTGTAAACCATGGAGAAGATTGTGGTTTCGCTTGACATTTCCGAAAAGGTCAAAAAGTATCCATACCAGCTTTATCCCAAGATACTCTCTGTGGGACAGTTCTCAATAAGAAGGCTAAGAATATCAATCTAAGGGGTGCCTCGAAAAAGTTACGAAATAAATCCCAATCACTACTCGCTAATTGCTCTGCTGTATATCTAAGATACTTTCGAAAATATCTATTTCGTTTGCGAATGGTAGTAAAAAATCAAAACCAAGAGGTTCTGCGTAGGCAAGTCATTTTTAGGGGAATTATGAGCTACATAATCTTTTTTTATGGAAAATTATTTAGGTACTCCTAGACAAGAGGCTAGAAACCTGATAAACATGAAAAGATCTGTTTAACAATATTAATATCCGCTAGAAGAAATTAGTGGGAAAGCAAATGTCCAAATGGTCTTTTTTTTCTGAATAAGAACTGAATGCTTGAATGGATTTTGTGCACGAAGTTTTGAGACGTCTAAAAGGCATCGCCCAGATTTTTATCGGAGACTTTCGGCTCGAATAACGAATTTTTTCGTTTTTCGTTTCACTTTCTCTCACCCACTCTGCCTACACCCAATGGCGGTCCCTTTTAATAGTAAAAAAAGAATCGGGTTTGTAAGTGTGTACATATGTATAATCGCTTCTGTTCATCACTTACATCTATTTATCACGTCACATAAATATATTGGTCTCTGTCAAAGTTGACAGTCGAGGAAACTACTTTCCGATAATTATGGCAGCATGCTCTTACGATGACGGACTCACACATGCGTGTATATATATATGTGTGTGTATAGATAGATAGATAGATAGATAGATAGATAGATAGATAGATAGATATGAAGAGAGAGAGAGAGAGAGGACGAGACCAAGATAGATAGATAGATAGATAGATAGATAGATAGATAGATAGATAGATCAAGAGAGTGTGATAGACAGGACGAGACCAAGGTAGATAAATAGATAGATAGATAGATAGATAGATAGATAGATAGATAGATAGATAGATAATGAAGAGATCAAGAGAGATAGATAGACAAGAAGAGACCAAGATAGATAGATAGATAGATAGATAGATAGATAGATAGATAGATAGATAGATAGATATGAAGAGATCAAGAGAGAGTGATAGACAAGACGAGACCAAGATAGATAGATAGATAGATAGATAGATAGATAGATAGATAGATAGATAGATAGATAGATAGATAGATATGAAGAGATCAAGAGAGAGTGATAGACAGGATGAGACCAAGATAGATAGATAGATAGATAGATAGATAGATAGATAGATAGATAGATAGATAGATAGATATGAAGAGATCAAGAGAGAGTGATAGACAGGACGAGACCATGATAGATAGATAGATAGATAGATAGATAGATAGATAGATAGATAGATAGATAGATAGATAGATAGATAGATAGATATGACTCAATGTATTTGTTCCATCTCAGGTCAGCAGACAATGTGAGACCGAGCAGTCGCAAAGAGGTGATCTCTATATATATGTGTGTGTTCGTGCGTGCGTGTGTACGTGTGTGCGAGAGTAGGTAAAAAATTATCCACACCTTCCCCATAAGATATCTTTAAGTTTGTCACACTGCCGTCTGCTCAGGCGTGCTAATAGTTGATACTATTGTGGTCAAGGGATCGAAGTGTGAACTTGATCGCGCTAGTTTTATTGCTCTAGGTATAGCAGTGTGTACCAAGGACGAACAAAGGCCAGAGGTCCGATTTCTATGACCGGAAAGGATATCAAAGAGTAAAATTAATCGGGCATTTTTACTCGAACTCCTGCTCTGTGGAACAGAACTCCCCAGCGAATGCTCCCCCCCCCCTATCACCACAATCTTAACCTGTTCAAGTCTAGAGTTAACCGTTATCTTCCCCTCCTATCCATATAAACTACCCATTGGTGAGAAGTAAGTTCCGCTCGAACAGATTCTTCCCACGAACCATTGCTCTGTGGAACAAAACTCCCAAGAGGATGCTTCCCGGATCACTACAATCTTAACCTGTTCAAGTCTAGAGTTAACCGTTATCTTCCTCTCCTATAATAATTTGTAAAGAGGATTAGAAAGAAGTAAATCTAACATTTTTAAGGTTTTATTGAAATTTTATTTAAGTTTCCACATGACCTCCATCATTAGCAATGCAAAGGGTAAACGATTTTGCAGTTCACGGAAAACATTTGCCAACTGATTTACAGTAATGCCTGAAATCACATTAGTTATTTTAGCTATAATTAAAACTAGGTACATTAAACTTTATAACATTTTTTAAAGATTATTTCTATCGCAAATACAAATAAAGTTATAAATATTTTAAAATGCACACGAACTTTATGGACACCCTGTATATATATATATATATATATATATATATATATATATATATATATATATATATATTTGTGTGTGTGTGTGTGTATGTGTTGCTGTATGTATGCGTGCGTGTGCGTGAGAGAGGGGTTGATTGTTTATATGAGCGTGTGTGAATGTGTGTGTCTCAGTGTGTACATGTGAGCGTGAATTAATGAGTAAATTTCATATAAAATATGTTATTATATATATGTGTGTGTGTGTCTTTGAGACAAAAATGACAAAGGCAAAAATGTGTGCATGCCGTAGGATACGTTAAATTTATTCTTTTTTTTTTCTTCTTTTTTGATATATACTGAATAACGGCTGACTTGAATTATAAAATCACACCCATCATAAAGATAGCGATACTCGTTTTGATCCGAGTAACGCTGGTTGACCATGCTGTCAACGTTTAATTATCCAAATCGTTAATATATTTTTATTTATGTTCATATTATCAATCTTCATTCACCCCAACATGCCGCCTGAATATACGTATATATACCATTATATATATATATATATATATATATATATATATATATATATATATATATATATATATATATATATATATATATATATATAATGGTATATATATATATGTATGTTTATATATATATATATATATATATATGTATATATATATGTATATATATATGCATATATATGTATATATATATATATATATATATATATATATATATATATATATATATATATATATATATATATATATATATAATTGATACTAGAGACATGAGATCTGCTCATCTGCTCTTTGAAAGGTCAGAATTGCTTTTTAAGTAAAATTTTAAACGTTAAATATGGAAACGCTACAACTGGGACCCATTTGGTAGACTGCTGTCTCAAGTGCCACTTACAACGTTTTTAATAAGTCCGACTCCCATCACTGACTTCTGCAACGCGAAAATAAAAATTGAGGCCATGCCGCAGAGTAAAGGTGATTAAAATAAGCATATAAACACGAAATAGCATCACAAATACGCATGCGCACAACGTGCTTTATCGAGTATCCTTTAACGCACACAACTTATTGCGCATGCTCGTTATTCGAGTTGCATGCGGAAGACATATTTTCCCTCATTAGCTTTCAGATCGCATATGATTTTAATAATAAAAACCAATCATACTTGGAGCAGTGGTTAGTAAGTTGGTCTCGAGGACATATATTGAGAAGTTCGCGCCATTATTTTGGCGCCCAATAGTTTCAAATGTTTTCCAGAGTAAGATTCGTAGAAATACACTGTACAAACGAATAGTCACAAACACACCGAGTGCTAGCTCGCTACATTTGTTTACACTATTTACATGCAGACTACTGTCTTCATCTTTGTTGTTGTATCTCAAAGTTTCGGCCGTTGTGTTGTCCGGTCTACATCCGATTAAACTGCGGTGAACTCCGAACTGAACCATTAGGGGTAGAACTGTTCTCGTTCCACTGTCCATACCTAGGGATATCTCGTCTTGTTCTTATTTTTAGTACTGCTCAGGTATTGCTCGTGCTGTTTCCGTTGAGTCTAAGTGCGCACTGCCCGATCCAGTGATTGAACTCACAATCATTATGTAAGCACATTCACGAACCAACACTTTAAACTAGTTGGCCATTTTCTCGTGCAATCCAAACAGAAAGGGTAGATTTGTATTTAGGTAGCAAACACTCTCTAATACATAGTATTTTCTCGTATGCGATCAAAAGCAAACTTTTTTAGTCTTGAATGAGTGTAGAAATTGTCTATGTTTGTATTCTACGTGTGCTACTTGTACCTTGCAACATAGTACCATCTGCCGCATGTAATGAGACGTTATTGACAATCTGGTAGTGTTTAATTTCGCGCGGTCGAGCTACCCAGGAGAAGAGCGATATTTATTTGCGAAAATACAAAATGTGACACAAGGCCAACATAGGGAATGGGAAAGAGGAAGGTCTTCGTCTGTTTTAACATTAAACTTAGCTAGCAATAAACACTGACCCAAACATACACCAATATTCTTAACACCAAAACAACGCATTCTTGCTTACCTTTCTCTCTACATCCACCATAATACCTCTTGTCTCTATGAAAGTCCTAGCTAGTCCCCATATGTACAATTCATTAGGGTGGAGGGATAAAACAAAAATTTAAAAATCTAATCCCAGTGAATATTTACAAAAATGAACAAAACTAGTTAAAAGAAACTAAACAAATTAATATTAGTAATAAAAAAACAAACAAATCACAGTCCTTAAATATAGCAGGAACATCAATTAACTGGACGAAATCAATGCCTGACTTTAATAATATAAAACACTTATTCATCCCTAGCACTCGCTCAAACACACACTCCTTCAGACACAATAACAAACACGAAAACCACACCCGAAATTAAATGAGTCCTGCATCCAACAAAGAACTTTCAACTTACAATTACACCTAGCTTTTTCGGCCATAATGTGATGAGACGTTATTGACAATCTGGTACTATGTTTAAATTCACGCGGTCTAGCTACCAAGGAGGAGAGCGATATTTATTCTGTTTAATACACAGAAATGCGGCACAAGGCCGAAGTGCGGATTGGGGAAAGAACGGTCTTCATCTGTTTTAACATTAAACTTAGCTAGCCACAAACACTGACCCAAACATACCCAATATTCTTAACACCGAAACAACGCATTCTTGCTTACCTTTCTCTCTACATCCACCATAATACCTCTTGTCTCTATGAAAGTCCTAGCTAGTCCCCATATGTACAATTCATTAGGGTGGAGGGATAAAAACAAAAATTTAAAAATCTAATCGCAGTGAATATTTACAAAAATGAACAAAACTAGTTAAAAGAAACTAAACAAAATAATATTAGTAATAAAAAAAAACCCACAGTCCTTAAATATGGCAGGAACATCAATTAACTGGACGAAATCAATGCCGGACTTTAATAAAATAAGACACTTATTCATCCCTAGAACGCACTCAAACACACACTCCTTCAGACACAACAAGAAACACAGAAACCACACCCGAAATGAAATGAGTCCTGCATCCACCAGAGAAATTACAACTTACAATTACACCTAGCTTTTTTCAGCCATAATGTGATGAGATGCTATTGACAATCTGGTCGAGCTACCAAGGAGGAGATCTCTTTAGAACAACTGGCGGGAAAATATATATAGAAGAGACAGAGGGAAGTGATGTCACGACGGCGGGAAAGCGAATGATGTCGAGATATCAAAAGTGAAGACCGATAACACTGCAGACCTTTCTTTAGATCTTGTCAACAATCTCGAAGCATATATCTGGAGCACCAGACCACATATGGTAACAATATTCAATGCATGGACAAACGACAGATTTATAAATGTGCAAGATGGATTCTGACGTAAAAAAAATGTTCTGAACTGTACAGGGAACCAACCTTTTCAGCAGCGTGCAACTATATCTGAGTCATATTGTTTGCACGCAAGTTGCAAAAGAAATGTATTCATAACAAATTATCATCTTGGGACGTGGTTTTATCGTTGATGTGGCATATCTTCTGCAAACGGATCATCAGAATTGGCAATTATATAAACAATTATAGCAATCTTATCCATGGTTTCGCTTTCTACAGTTTTACCTACTGGAGTTTTAGTTACCCACGGTCAATCATGGAAATGCCCAGATCCTCAGTTTTACATAATAATGGTTCCAGCGAGCAAGTCGTAAAAATCTTCTTTTAAGCGAATTTGTTTTAATTAAGAGGGAATAAAAATAATTCTGACATTGCCAAAATCCACATTAAGAACGAATCTTCTATACCTATCTTCTCATAACTTTTATTGCAATATATGGTTATAATTGTTCTATTTTATTAATCTTCTTCGTCTTTTACTGTACCTAATAAGTTTTAAGTTGAAGACAAATGTTCTGTCCATCACGTTTGTTTTAAATTGGTATCACCCCAAGCAAGGCTATAAAGCCACTAAGACACAAGGGTTACAGGGTGTGAAAGAATTAAGAACAGAAACAACGGTCGGAAAGAGAAATCAGGAAGACAGTAGATAGCGACTGACATTGAACTTCAATTTTTGCAGATTAAAGTTGGCCGAAAAGCTTGGAGCCAGAAGGGATTTCCACAAGCGAGAGATGCGAGAAAAGAAACTGTTAGCTGAGAGCTTACGGTGACATCAAGCCACCTCATATGTAAATTCATGAGATCTTGACACCAGTCTAGTACAGTGCTTAAATTTTTAAAAGTCTAGGTACCATAGATCTCATCTGAACAACTGCCATAAAAGTATTTATTAAAAAGGCAAAAAAGTGACTGAAGCCGAGCTGCCAGATCAATACCAATAATATTTCTGATTCTTCTTTTGATTTTATCAAGGAGCTCAAGGTAAATAGCAGGAGCACCGGACCGTATGTGGCAGAAATATTCTAAGCATGGACCAATGGTAGATTTACAGATATCTAAGATAGATTCTGGAGAGAAAAATTGTCTCGCACGACACAATAATCCAAATTTCTTAGCAACTGACATAACAATGTAATCTTTCCTCTTCATTTCAACCGAGAACGTTAGCCCGAGAAGGCGTAACGAGTCACTTTCTTGGAGGTTAGCATCTGCCATGCTGATGAAAAGCAAAGAGCGGTCTCTCAGATGACTGATAGCATTTTAGTTTTGGAGGCGTTAAAATTAACAAGTCATCTTTTGCTCCAGTTAACAACAGACTTGAGGTGATTTTGGACATCGGCTGCCATATTGATCTTATCAAACAGATCCGTCTTTTTATCGAGACAGGAGTAAATGGTTGTATCGTCAGCTTATATCATTCCTTTTTTTTTAGGATATAAGAATTGGTTCTGGTTTGGTTTGGTTTGGTTTGGTTTGGTTTGTTTTACGACATGTCAGCCTCATGTCAAGCCTCTGATTGGGCGGGGGAGAATTGTGGATCCACCGATTAAATACGGTTGTTCCCAGGTCCACCCTAACCTGCGGTGGTAGCACCTGTTAGGGACCCAATTGTAGGCAAGTAGTGAACACCCTCAAACAAAAATCAACAGTTCATTTTTATAATACACTTTAGACTTATAGATACGTAGGATAGTTTCTGGGGAGAAAAAATCTCTCTCAAGACAAACTAAATGAAATTTCTTAGCAACTTGCATAGCAATGGATTCAATTTAGTCTTTCCACTTCATCTCATCCGAAAACGTTAGCCTGAGAAGGTGCAACGGGTCACTTTTCTGGAGGTTAGCATCAGCCATGTTGATGGAAGACAGAGGGAGGTCTCTCAGATGATGAATAGTGAACATTTTAGTTTTGCGGGCGTTAAAATGAACAAGCCATTTATTGCCCCCTTTAACAACAAACTCTCGGTCGTTTTGGACATCGGCTACCATTTTGACCATATCGAACTGAACCGGCTTACTATTGAGACCGGAGTAAATGGCTGTGTCATCAGTTTATATTATTCCTTTTTTCAGTTATAGTTTGGTTTCTATTGTTTTTCGCGAGAAAAGAAACTCTTAGCATAGAACTTACGGTTACATCTAGCCAACTCAACCGTAAACTGATGAAACATTGACACCAGTCTAGTATTGCGCTTAAATTTAAAATGCCTAGATACCTCAGCAAAGAAAATACCGTGAAAATCTTTATAGAAAAGGCACAGGGAAGCTATGATACGATGGTGGAGTTGGAACTGAATCCGAGTCGCCAGATCAGGACCAATAATATTGCTGATTCTTCGTTAGATTTTATCATTTGTCTTCATTTAAAACTTAGCTAGCCACAATCACTGACCCAAACACACAAACAATAATCCTAGTACCAAAACAACATATTTTCACTTATCTTTCTTACTACATTCACCAAAATACCTCATTGTCTCAATGAAATCCTAAATAAACACCATATGTACAAATCGTCGTCTTTGGGGGAGGGGAATAAAAACAACAAATTAAAAATCCCCAATGTGTATATAAAATATGAATATAAACTATTTACAAAAACTAAACAAAATTATATTATTAACCCCCCCCCCACAAACAAACCTTAAATTTTAAATGTGGCAGAAATATCAGTTAATTGGATGAAATCGATCCTAGAGCAAAGAGCCACCAATCACACAACAGTGGACATATAAATGATGATATTGAAATATCAAGAGACCAATCAAGGTGAGTGAACCTTGCGCATTTGTGTCGTCTGAAAGGGGCCGACCTGGAGTGGAACTTTGATGCCGGTTAGGCATCAGGATATTGCTTTGCCTTGGTTGAACACGGGAAACCCTCCCCAAAATTAGGTTAGCTTAGGTTTAGTTTTGATTCTTTAGTTTCCTTTTTCATTAAACTTAGCTAGGGTATGTATGCTCATTGGCCCCCTTTTATTTCTGTCCCTATTTTTCTTTAAGTTTAATTCCCCATCCCCTTCCTCGTTAGGTGGTCAGTGATGTCAGTTCTCTGGTGGATGCGGGGCGTTTTTCGTTTCGGGTGTGATTTTTCCTATCTGTTGTTGTGTCTGAATAAGTGCGTGTCTGTGTGTGTACTTGGGGTGAATGAATGTTTTTTTAATTTATTATAGTTTCCCATTAATTTCGTCTAGTTAACTGATGTTTCTGCCACATTTAGTAATTGTGGGGGGTTATTACTAACATGATTTTGTTTAGTTGCTTATTATTAGTTCATACTGTAAATACTCATTGGGGCTAGTTTTAAAATTTTTTAAATTGTTGTTTTATCCCCCTCCCCCCACAGACGATATATTGTACATATGAGGACTAGTTAGTATTTTCATGGAGACCATGAGGTATTATGGTGGGTGTGGTTAGAATGGTAAGTAAGACTGTGTTGTTTTCGTGTAAGGAATATTGTTAGCATGATTGGGTCAACGTTTGTGGCTAGCTAAGTTTAGAAGTTAAGACAGAAGACCGACCTATTCCCCATTCCCCATTTCGGCCTTGTGCCACATTTTCTGTTTTTTTTACGGAAATAAATATTGCAAGAGACCAATCAGAAACGCCCTACGTCACTTCCTCCTCAGCCAAGACGAGACAAAAGGAGAACAAAGTGAACATGCGTCTTTTCACTT
Source organism: Acanthosepion esculentum (assembly GCA_964036315.1). NCBI lineage: Eukaryota > Metazoa > Mollusca > Cephalopoda > Sepiida > Sepiidae > Acanthosepion > Acanthosepion esculentum. The sequence goes on along the minus strand of OZ038485.1, from coordinate 21,148,360 downwards.
TTAGGTCTAACACGCGGAAAAACCCACACATTTTCAACAAACACTGCTTGACATAACAGGTAAGCAATTTCTAATCGCCAGGAAAGTTTGTTTTTTTTAAGCATTTCAAGCAAGACGGGAAGCCACTAGCACGCAAGTGGTTACAGAAGATTTGGAGCGAGAGCAGATAGGAGTGAAAGAGGAAAGGATGAGCAGAAGGATAGTGGATAGATCAAGGCAACTGGAGATGTCGATTGACATTACATTTGAATAGTTGGAGATTATAGCTCTCAGGGAAACAGGAAAAGAGAAGGGAGTTCCACAGGTGGGAGGTGCGAGATATGAAGCTATTGGAGTAGAAGAGACGGCTACATTTAACAGTTTCAACAGTGAAAAGGTGAGAGCGGGATGCCAGCCTCGTACGACGCTTGAATTCATGAAGTCTGGGAACCAGCGAGAGATGCTCATCGGAGCAATTACCATGAAAGTATTTGGGGAAAAGACAGAGAGAGGCGACGGAGCGTCTGTGAGAGAGCGACTGCAGACAAGATGCCAGATCAGGGCCAACCACGTTGCAAATCCGTCTCTGGATCTTATCAAGAACCCCGAGGCAAACAGAAGGGGCTCCAGACCATATATGGCAGCAATGATTATATTAAAGAAACTAATGCTATAAAAATGCGATGACAGTTAATTGTTTTGGAAAGTTTAATTTTCTGAAAAAAATTGTTCTAAAAAAAATGTTTCTAACTTTGAATTTCATTTAATGAATGCCGACTGTTTCGACTAATCTTACTATTACAACTACGATTACCATTAATTAGGTCTTTACTTTGAAGCTAAATGATGTTACTAAAGCGATTAGTACCATAACGAGCGATAACAGAGAGCTTGAAAAGTCTAATTTTCTGAAGAACTGTATTAAGAAAACATTTTATGAATTTCAACCGACAGTATTCGGTCAACGAATGCCAAGTGCTCTCAGTATGGAAACGGCGAATTGTACTATTAACATTGCTATTAATGTTGCCATTACCATTGCAATTAACTTTAATATTACCATTAATATTAATGTTATCATAAACATCGGAATTATTTTTACTATTAACTTTGCCATTAATTTCGCCACTGTAATTAATTTTACAATTACCATTGACATGAATTCCTTCATTGCTATTAATTTTACTATTAATATTGTAATTAATTTATTAATATTGCCATTAATTTTATCATTGCCATTAATATTAACACTACCATTAATTTTATTATTACTCTTGCCATTAATTTCACCAGTACGATTGCCATTAATTTTACCCTTGCCATTATTTTCCTATTACTCTTGCCATTAGTTTTGCCAGTTTTCAAAAGAGGCTGATGGCAACCTTGCACACGTCTCATATTGACATTTATTAGTTTTAATTTCTTCATATGCTTAATTTATTAAATAAACTTTATCATAGAAATAAAACCTAGTATGTATAAGGCTTTGATACATTCAGGTGTTTTAGGCACCCTCTGAGGGTCATGGAATACATTCCCTGCGGTTAAGGTGGGGAGACTACTGTACAAGAATATACTATACAAATATACGAGTTTAGTAAAGTCAATAAATCTCTCTTAGTTTTCTCCCACGAGATTTATTCGAATATTTCCTCCCCACCCCACGTTTTTCTTTCTCTCTTCCTTTCTCTGTCTATCTCACACCTTTTCTTTCTCTTACAATTTATCTCTGTCCAGCTACCTTGTCTTTGTCCCGTTTCGTATTTATCTCTCTTTATCTCACTCTTTCTCTTTCTCTATCTCTCTTTCTCTTTCTCCCCCAGTGTCTGTCTGTGTGTGGGTGTGCACGCACTTAATATCAATAAATATGTAAAAATAGACAATAAACCGTAGGTTGCAGAAAAACTGTACGAAACAAAAAAATCTACATGAGAAAGATGTAAGTGTTTGACAGAGGCGCTTATGTCTACATTAGGGGTATATATATATATATATATATATATATATATATATATATATATATATATATATATATATATATATATATATATATATATATATATGCATGTATGTATGCATATATATATGTATGTATGTATGCATGTATATATGTATGTATGTATGCATATATAGGTATGTATGTATGCATATATATGTATGTATGTATGCATATGTATGTATGCATATATATATATATATATATATATATATATATATATATATATATATATATGGAGAGACTTAGGTAGATAGATAGGTATGGAAAGACTGAGATAGATAGGTAGATAGATAAGGAGAGACTGAGATAGATAGGTAGATAGATAGATAGATAGATAGATAGATACGGCGAGACTGAGATAGATATATTATTCACCCACTGCGCCACGCAGCAATATGTGGGACAAGGCCGAGTATCAACGTGGGTTTAAATGCCCTATAGACCTTGTAAAAAACGGAGTTAATTTCCCGAGACGAGACTCTGCCCTTCGACATAGCCTCGTCCGGGGGATACCCTCTGACATATATATATATATATATATATATATATATATATATATATATATATATATATATATATATATATATATATATATATATATATATATATATATATATATATATATATATATATATATATATTATTTTAAGACATTTTTATGTTTATACATTCTTTTTATAGATACGAATATTTAAGTAAATGCTCTGTTTATAATAACCAGTATTAACAACATTTACTGACCTGAATGGCCGAGAAATTGTCATAGAAAATATACGTCCATCGACAGGAATCGAACCTGTATCCTTTAAGGAAACGTCATATAACCTGAGGTGCTTTACCGATTTAACCACAGAGGATGATTTCGATTAGCAAAGTCGATTCCTGTCGGAGGACGCATATTTTTTGTGAAAATTTCTCGGACATTCAGGCCGGTAAATGTCGTTAATACTGTTTATTATAAACAGACCATTTACTTAATATTTGTATCTATAAAAAGAATGTTAAACATAAAAATGTCTTAAAATAATTGTCGAACTTTGTCCATTTCATAACATTATATATATATATATATATTTTTGTCATCCACAGACAGACTGTTTCGCAGCTCATCAGTGTGGCTAGACGTCCGGTCGTCTCTAGCTAGGATCGAAACCCGACTGAATTTGCGTCAGTCCGAACTTCTCCCACTAAGCCGTCAGCGTACGGTACGGGTTCAAGGTGAATTTTAGCGTGTTTATTTTTAGATTCGGATAAACACACAGTGACTGAGAGTGACTCAATTCTGTCGAAGAGTCGTGCAGTATTAGCTTAAATATATATATATATATATATATATATATATATATATATATATATATATATATGAGAGAGAGAGAGAGGGGGGAGATAATGAAAAGAATTAGATAGATAGATAGATAGAAAGCTAGATAATGAAAAAAATTAGATAGATAGATAGATAGATAGATATGGAGAGACTGAGGTAGATAGATACATAGATAGATACATATATACATACTTTTGAAGTTATATCCAGATTAAGTGGCACTTAAGTTCATACGAGTGAGATTCAAAGCATCTCTGGAATTGATATGTGTTTGGTTATTTGTTTGTTTTACTTATATTTCGATAGGTTAAGATGTGCGAACCACGGGAGCGTGTATCTGTTCATTGATATGTGTAAATAATCAAATCGTTATGGGAACACGTCTTCGATGAGGGAATTCATGTCTTCTTATTCATATGTCTATCTTTGCCAGTCCCGGATTTTGTTCATGTATACCCGCTCGTCAAAAAGCATCAGATGAACTCTTGATGCTTCGATAAATACGAAGTAAGAGAGTTCCGTTGGCCTATTCATATGAACTTACGTTCCATTGTTTCGCTTAGTTCCTTTTAAGAGAAAAAAATATGGCTTTTTTTTTTCTTCCTCTAAAGAACTGCTATATCTTCTTTAGAGGACTCGTTTTCCCTCGAGTATTTTTATCTGCTCCATCTTAAAAACTGGATTATACGCAGCGGCCAAAGGTTAGTTCTTAACGTGAGTGCCCGAGTGTCATCACTCGGACCGCTGGTCTTAGCTGGTCATAGCTTGTCCAAGCTGGTCAGAGCTTGTCTAAGCTTTATCATAGCTGTGATAACACGAGCGCAGGGACAGATCTCTGGGGCCGGTAAGTATCAGAATGTGTTAATTTACTTGACCCCCACTATTCAGTTTGTGACACAGTGGTGTGTTTTTAACGTGGGGACTCGAGTGTCTTCATTCTAGCCACTCGTCTTAGCTGGTCATAGCTTGTCCAACCTGGTAAGAGCTGGTCCAAGCTAGTCATAGCTGTGATACTACCAGCGCAGGACGGATCCCTGGAACCGGTAAGTATCAGAATGGGTTGATTTACTTGATCCCCCAGTGAGTCAGGTTGTGACACATGGTCGGTTTTTAACTTGGGGACCCGAGTGTCTTCATTCAGACCGCTCGTCCTAGCTGGTCATAGCTTGTCCAAGCTAGTAAGATCTGGTCTAAGCTCTAAATAGCTGTGATACTACCAGCGCAGGACGGATCCCTGTTACCAGTAAGTATCAGAAGGCGTTGATTTACTTGACCCCTCCCCACTGTGTCAGGACACATGGTCGGTTTTTAACGTGGGGACCAGAGTGTCTTCACTCGGGTCGCTGGTCATAGCTTGTCCAAGCTAGTAAGATCTGGTAAGTATCAGAATGTGTATACCACTCAAGAGAGTGATTTACACATTCTCTGGATACTCCTGTGTAGCAAATGCAAAATTCTATCACTGTTAAATTATCTCCTTCAATTTTCGAACCCCCACCTTCCCCATAACACCAGATCAAGTTTTGTACGACACACTTATTATTATTCAAATAATTTTCTCGACAGCATGATTCTTTTGTTACCATTTATAACCCGCCGGGACGTTTATTTGATTGGGTTCCCTTATTTTATAAAAGTACCAAAATGTTATCTATTTAAACTGTGCGGGCTGCTGTCCTCATCTTTATTGTCATATTCACAAAGTTTCGGCCGTTGTACGCTACGATCATCTTCAGGGGATATACGTGGGAATTTCGAACCGAACCGTGGAACTAGAACAATCTACCACGGGGGTAGATTGTTCTAGTTCCACGTGCCATGCCTTTTCTGAATACCTCAGTTTCAGTTAATTTCCTTTAGTAACTCAACCATCCAAATTCCTGTATATATCTATCTCATACGTGCATGGCACAATCTATAAAAAACGTGGGTTCAAGTAATCCAGTGACTTGCCCCATAGAGTTGTGAGTTCAATCACTGTCAACAGCCGATTTGAGTTACAGAAAACAGAGATATGCCGAAAGGGTGGAACTGGAACAATCTACCCCAAAATTTGAAATTTCAACGTATATATCGAAGGCCGGAGCATCCAACGTCCTGAATATGACAATAAAGATAAGGGTAACAGTCCAACCAATGTAAATACTAAATAGTTACAATACCTCATCTCAGAAATATAGACAGATCCTGATTAAACAGGTTGACACTCTGGTCATGTCCAACAGTGTCCTTACCACTGAAGTATGCCTAGTTTTATCAGTTACACCTACTGGCCGCAGTAATGTCCTAATTTTGCATCGATTTCCTTTGATGTCATTTATATCTATATCATTAAGAAGAAAACTGAATAAAAACAGAAAATGTCAATAATAAAAGGGTATTTACTAATGGCTAGTTGTTGAAACGAAAAATTATTTTCAACGAACAGACTTGCAGACCCACCACTGCATAAAATCCAGCGCCTATTTGAAATCAGTTTCCGCTTAAATAAAGTGGGACGATTATATTGAATCAATTGCTAAGTTTGCAGGTAGGAAAGTCGTTTCACTGTGTCGAGCAAGACAATTTTTCTCGACAGAATCTATCGTACAAATTTATAAGTCTACCATTCGTCTTTACTTTCAATATTACTGCCAGATCTGGTCTGTTGATCCGGCTATATATTTAGACATTCTTGATAAATTCCAAAGAAGAATCTGCAATTTTACTGCTCCTGACTTGGCATCTCGGCTTCAATCACTTTCCAACCGCCGTAATATATCAGGTCATCCCATAAGTTCTGTCCGAATTTTGAATTTTGAAATAAGTGACCAAATGTTACATTTAATTACAGATTGAATCAACAATGTATTTTCCCTGATTATCTATGATTCCTTCCATCTATTAACAAGCTTACTAATTCCATTACTGTAGAATTCTTTTGGCTTTGATTCGAAGAACTCACAAATGTCAGTTTTAACCTCTTCCTGTGTTACAAAAGCTGTTTCTTCCAAATGATTCTGTAAGATACGAAACAAATGGTAGTCTGAAAGAACAAGGTCGGGAGAATAAGGTGGATTAGGAATTTTCTCCCAACCAAGTTCTTCGATCTTTTGTGACGTGATTCTTGCTGTGTGTGGTTGCGCATTGTCCCGATGAAACATCACCCGTTTTCGATTCACTAGAGCAGGTCTTTTTTCCCTCAAAGCTTCGTTCAAACGCTCTAATTGCTGACAGTATATTTGAGCATTAATTGTTGCATTAGGTGGTAAGAATTCAAAGTGGATTATTCCTTGGCAATCCCACCAGATTGCAAGAAGAACCTTTTGCCCATGAAGTTCCCTTCTCGGCTGTGGCTGGGGTCCTTCCCCTTTACCAATCCACTGTCTACGGCGCTTAACATTTCGATAAAAGATCCATTTTTCGTCGCCAATTACAAGTCTATCCAAAAAAGGTGAAACAAGTTGCCGAGAATGGAGAGAAAGGCAAATGTCAACTCGGGATTTGACGATGTTTTCAGACAATTCATGAGGCACCCATTTTCCAAGTTGTTGAAGATGACGATGAACAGTTGTATGGTTTGAACTGAGAACCACTGCCAATTCCTCAACTGATAAAACAGGATTTTCTTCAAGGGCTGCTTCAAGAAGCTTTTCATCAAACTCAACTGGACGTCCGGTTCGATCTTCATCTTCAAGGGTGAAATCTCCACCTCTGAATTTTGCAAACCGTCTTCTGCAAGTTCTTTCATTCACACATTCCTCTGCATAAACTTAGTGAATGTTTCTAGCCGCTTCGGCTGCTGAGTTTCCTTTCTTGAACTCATAAAGCATTATGTGCCTCAAATGATTCTTGGGTACTTCCATGTTAGCAGGGTTTTAATCAAACAAAATTTAATTTTATTGTTCTCTGAAATAAAATTTGATCAGTTTAAATGCATGTAAACATAAAAATAATGTTCAGCTCCATTAGACATTATAAAATACTCTTTAAATTTCGTTCATTTTAACAAAAAGTTAAGATTCGGACAGAACTTATGGGATGACCTAATAGTTTCCCAGTGTTTTTTTTCTATAAATACTTTCATGGTAATTGTTCTGATGACTGTTCTCTTCTGTCTATATTTCTGAGATGAGGTATTATGTACACTATTTACATTGTTCGAACTATCATACTCCTCTTTTTTCCCATATCTATCACAACGTTTCAGCCGTTGTACGCTCCGGTCTTCTTTACGTGGTTGCTGAAATCATTAGGTTTATAATACCCAGAAATTCATACACAGATGTCCTCAAGGACCTATAGCACAGTGGATAAAGGCGTTAGTTAGATCCAGTGACAGCATCCAAAGAGTGTGAGTTCAATACCTGGTTAAATCTGTGGAGAAACTTGGAGTGGGGAATTAACATTATACTGGTATAACTGATAATTTAAATAGTGTACTCTTCTACTGTATACAGATTTTATTGATTTAAGCGAAGTATTAGATTGGCGGTAATGTCTCATCATTGTACACTTGTGTTGGCTCAATGCAACCGTAAGTTCTATGCTAATAGTTTCTACTATTGGATTTCTCGCTTGTGGTACTTCCGACTTCTTGCTTTTCAACAAATTTTGATCTTCAAAAATTTAAAAGACTAAACATTGACATTACATGTCAGTTGTTTCCATCTGTTTTCTTAATTCTTGTTAGTTTATTATCCTCTCTCCTTAATAATATATCTTTCTCAGATTCTGTAACATTCGGTAACCCATTGCGTCTTAGCTGTTTTATTGCCTTGATTTGGGAGAAATGATTAATAAAAGCAAACAAAAACACACAGACTTGAAAATCCAAAAACGGATATGCAATGTAATTGGTCCTGATCTGGCATCTCGTCTGCAGTCGCTCTCTCACAGACGTGCCGCCGCCCCCTTCTGTCTTTCTTACAAATACTTTCATGGCAACTGCTCCGATGAGCTGCTTTCGCTGGTTCCCAGACTTCATGAATTTAAGCGTTCAACTAGGCTGGCATCTCGCTCTCACACTTTCACTGTCGAAACTGTTAAATGTAGCCGTCTCTTCTAATCTAATAGCTTCATGTCTCGCACCACTCGCCTGTGGAACTCCCTCCCCTTTTCTTGTTTCCCTGATAGCTATAATCTCCAACTATTCAAATGTAATGTCAATCGACGTCTCCAGATGCCTTGATCTATCCCCTATCCTTCTCTTCATCCTTTCCTCTATCACTCCTCTTTGCTCTCGCTCCAACTCCCTGTAACCCCTTGCGTGCTAGTGGCTTCCCACCTTGCTTGGGGTGAAACGCTTTAAAAAATATCGCCGGCATGTCTATTCCAGATGGCTCTTTTATTTGGGACAAAAGTGTACATATTCATTTAAATAATAATGAGGTTTGGCTAAAAAATAATTTGTTTTATTTTTTTTACATTGACTTTTAATTAGGCTGATGCAAAATTTCCCAGCGCCATCTTTCGCATAATGTTAGAGAAATCTTAGAAACGAAACTTTTCGCTCTAGGACCCAGTAGACAATAAGACAAAGTAAGAAATGATTTAAAGAATCATTTAGCAAGAAGTAGAAAGAAAGTAGAGAATAGTTTTCGTTTTAAAGTGGTCGAAACATACTATGTATAAGGCTTTGATATATCCGGGTGTTTTAGGCACACTCTGAGGGTCATGGAATACATTCCCTGCGGTTAAGGTGGGGAGAAGACAGTACAAGAATATACTATATAAATATACGAGTTTAGTAAAGTCAATAAATCTCTCTTAGTTTTCTCCCACGAGATTTATTCGAGTGTTTCCTCCCCGCCCCCTCTTATTTCTTTCTCTCTTCCTTTCTCTCTCTCTCTCTCTCTCACACCTTTTCTTTCTCTTACAATTTCTCTCTGCCTACCTACCTTGTCTTTGTCCCGTTTCCTAGTTATCTCTCTTTATCTCACTCTTTCTCTTTCTCTATCTCTCTATCTTTCTCTTTCTCCCTCAGTGTCTGTCTGTGTGTGGGTGTGCACGCACTTAATATCAATAAATATGTAAAAATAGACAATAAACCAAAAAAACTGTACGAAACAAAAAAAATCTACATAAGAAAGATGTAAGTGTTTGACAGAAGCGTTTATGGCTGGTTATATATATATATATATATATATATATATATATATATATATATATATATATATTTATATATATATATATATATATAGAGAGAGAGAGATAGAGATATATATATATATAGAGAGAGAGAGATATGGAGAGAGATATATATATATAGAGAGAGAGAGAGATATGGAGATATATAGAGAGAGAGAGAGATATGGAGAGAGAGAGATAGATAAATATGGAGAGAGATAGATAGATATGGAGAGAGAGAGAGATAGATATGGAGAGATAGATAGATAGATAGATAGATAGATAGATAGATATGGAGAGACTGAGATAGATAGATAGATACATAGATAGATAGACAATGAAAAGAATTAGATAGCTAGTTAGATAGATAGATAGATAGACAATGAAAAGAATTAGATAGATAGATAGATAGATAGATAGATAGATAGACAATGAAAAGAATTAGATAGATAGATAGATAGATAGATAGATAGATAGACAATGAAAAGAATTAGATAGATAGATAGATAGATAGATAGATAGATAGATAGATAGATAGATAGACAATGAAAAGAATTAGATAGATAGATAGATAGATAGATAGATAGATAGATAGATAGATAGATAGATAGATAGATAGACAATGAAAAGAATTAGATAGATAGATAGATAGATAGACAATGAAATGAATTAGATAGATAGATAGATAGATAGACAATGAAAAAGACGTAGATAGATAGATAGATAGATAGATAGATAGATAGATAGATAGATAGACAATGAAAAGAATTAGATAGATAGACAATGAATAGAATTAGATACATAGATAGATAGATAGATAGACAATGAAAAGAATTAGATAGATAGATAGATAGATAGATAGATAGATAGATAGATAGATAGATAGATAGATAGATAGATAGATATACAATGAAAAGAATTAGATAGATAGGTAGATAGACAATGAAAAGAATTAGATAGATAGATAGATAGATAGATAGATAGATAGATAGACAAAGAAAAGAATTAGATAGATAGACAATGAAAAGAATTAGATAGATAGATAGATAGATAGATAGACTCAACAACTAGAATCTTTTTTAAATATCAATAATTATAAACAAGCAAAGATAACTAGCTTGGTAACAAAGAAAAGTGTACTGTCCTCCTTTACGGCTGCAAATGCTGGACGGTCTCCGAAAAGATGAAGAAGGGACTCTAGAAAACGCACGTATGGTTCTACAGAAGGATGCGAAGGATATGATGGCCGATCGTGTGAGCAACGATAGGGTTTTGGAGAGGATGCGAACAAGAAAGATGCTAATACTTAATATCAGGAAGAGGTAGATGAAATTTCTGGGACACACAATGAGAAAGGATGGCTTGGAGAATGTGATACTCACAGGTCGAATAGAGGGAATGAGGGCCAAAGAAAGCAACGCATGACATACATAGGGGGCTTAAGCAAGTGGATGACAGAACATAGGCTGGTGGAAGTGACAAAGGGTCAAAATTTAGAGTTACAAGGGATAGGGAGAATTTGAGAGCCATGATCGCCAACGTCCTGAACGTCACATAAGAAGCTAGATAGATAGGTAGATAATGAAGAGAATGAGATAGATAGATAGATAGATAGATAGATAGATAGATAGATAGATAGATAAACAATGAAAAGAATTAGATAGATAGATAGATAGATAGATAGATAGATAGATAGATAGATAGACAATGAAAAGAATTAGATGGATATGAACAGACTGAGATAGATCGATAGATAGATAGATAGAGAGATAGACACGTGTTTTTTGTTTTTTTGGGGGGTGGGGGTATTTAATACTTCTGGGTACACATTTCTGGGACCTTATAACCTTTATTTAGAAATTTTCTGTCGTGAAAACATTAACAAATTTTTTGCCAAACAAAAAAAAACACTATTTACATTATTCGGACTATTGTCCTCATTTTTGTCGCACAAGATTTCGGCCGTTGTACGCACCGGACTTCTTCAGGAGGTTTGAATGTCGAATTGAACCCTTTATTTCGCTCGCTGGGGTAGGGTTAGATTGTTCTAGTTCTACGTACCGTGTGTAACGGATGTCAGCTTTTTCCTGTTAATTTCCCTCTGAAAGTTCTCCATTGCCTTAACCAGGTATTGAACTCACACTCTTTGGATCCTGGATCTAACTAACGCCTTTATCCACTGTGCCATGTGTCTTTGAGGATATCTGTGTTTAAATCTCTGGGTATTATAAACCTAATGTCATCAGCAACCAGTTTTTTACCAGCGCTCATATTGCAATTTTTGCTGTTATAATTGCATGTTTTTTACCTATTTTCAGTAACTTTTTTGTGGATACAGCTAGGGATTTGTTTCGATATATTGTAAACGACTAGTCAGTTCAATCTTCACTGGGTTCCTCATATTTATGGCCTTGTGCCAAACTATGTTACACTTACTAAAAGCTAACCTGTTGAGAAAATTCTAAGAGGGACTCAGTAAACATTTTGAAATTGTGGATCATATATGCGAGACAGTGCCCCACCCTGACGGCGACATTTTCAGTAGCATCCGATGCGAGGGCCGTGTTTCGTAAACCAAGCCGACAAATCAAACACACGCCAGTCGTAGGGTAGGGGAAGCCTGGGTTATAGCGAGACGGGTATTAGTTGGCACTAGGTAGGTGTAAAAAGTTAAGGGTGGCTCGGTATGGGAACTAGAGTGCATTGAATTGTTTACCGTTGGACACTCCACCCACTCCAACCAAACAACTCGCGTTCTCGTTTGTTAGAGTCTCGTTAAAAGTCTCGTCATTATGTTTGTAATTCTTGTGGTGGTGACGCTGATGGTGGAGATGAAGGGATGGCGTTGGTGAAGTAGAAAGCGGTAGTTACTGTTTATGCAGTCCAGGTGTTGTTTCTTCCGTAGAGCACTTAATTGGAGCTGGGGTCGACGGCTAATAGTTGTCCGTGGCATTTCAGAAAAGGTAGGCAGCCACGTATCCTATCTATTTATACAGTAAACATATCTCTTCTCGCTCCCAGCTATCTATCTATCTATCTATATATCTATCTATCTCAGGCTGTTCACATCTATCTATCTATCTATCTATCTATCTCAGGCTGTTCATATCAAATCTATCTATCTCAGTGTGTTCATTATCTATCTATCTATCTATCTATCTATCTCAGTGTGTTCATTATCTATCTATCTATCTATCTATCTATCTATCTATCTATCTCAGTGTGTTCATTATCTATCTATCTATCTATCTATCTCAGTGTGTTCATTATCTATCTATCTATCTCAGTGTGTTCATTATCTATCTATCTATCTATCTATCTATCTCAGGGTGTTCATTATCTATCTATCTATCTATCTATCTCAGTGTGTTCATTATCTATCTATCGCAGGCTGTTCATATATATCTATATATCTCAGTGTGTTCATTATCTATCTATCTATTTCAGGCTGTTTACATCTATCTCAGGCTGATCACATCTATCTATCGATCTATCTATCTGTCTATCTATCTATCTATATATCTCAATGTGTTCACTATCTATCTATCTATTTATCTCAGTGTGTTCATTATCTATCTATCTATCTATCTATCTAATTCTGTTCATTATCTGTCTATCGACTAATCTGTCAATCTATCTATCTATCTATCTATCTATTTATCTATCTACCTCAATTCTTTCATTATCTATCTATCTACCTCAGTTCTTTCATTATCTATCTATCTACCTCAGATCTTTCATTATCTATCTATCTACCTCAGTTCTTTCATTATCTATCTATCTATCTATCTATCTATCTCAGGCTGTTCACACCTGTCTATCTATCTATCTACGTATCTATCTATCTGTGTTCATTAGCTATCTATCTATCTATCTATCTATCTCTTCTCTGTCTACCATTCTCTCTGATCTTTACTCAGGCTTTCTCTCCTTTTTCTCTTTTCTTTCTCGTCTTTTCATTTCTTTCTTTTTTTTTCGTTATTTCCTTCTCCCACTCCCTCCCAAACTATCATTACCCTTCTCCCTCTCCCTCCAGCAAATTTCTCGCTCACTGTGACAAACATTCCATTGATCATCTGTGTGTCATATCCCACAATTCCCAGACCTTTGTAGCTCTTAATAAGGTTTAACCTTTTGCTATCTTCCCTAACTCTGTTCTGCCATCCGTTTACAGAAGCACATTAGATAGGTTATGCTCCATTTTCCCTCTGTCTCTCTTGCCTTCGATATGTCCTGTGAGTAACAAATTTCCGAAGCCTTCTTTCCTCATTACGTGCCCTCGATGTTTCAGCTGTCTCTTTCCGATGTTAAGTCTCCTTTTTACTTCCATTTTCTCTAAAACTTTGTGGTTCCTCGGATGTTCAGTTCGTAATATTGTCATCATCCTTTTGTAGAACAACGTCTTCTCTTCTTCATATGTGCGTTGCCGACAGGAATCGAACCTTTAACCCCTATAGAAACTATCATTCCTGTCGTAGAAGCACATATTTTCTACGATATGTCTCTAACATTAAGGTCACTAAATGTAATTAATACTGTTTATTTAAAAACATAAGCGTTAACTTAAATAAATTGTATCCATTAACAATAACGTATAAAGAGAAAATATATTAAATAATTGTTGGATTTAATCTATTTCATTATATACATATATATATATATATATATATATATATATATATATATATATATATTTATGTGTGTGTGTGTGTGTGTGTGTGTGTGTGTGTGTGTGTGTGTGTGTGTGTGTGCATTTAGGCAGCAATCTTTCTTTCAGGCACATTTCATTGAATACGACAGACATTAAGGAATTGAATTCCCGATCAATCAAAATTCGTAAATAATTATATAGGCCACACTACAACATGTTTGACACGCAGACTAACTCTTCACCTTTCTGACTATAGCTCAATTAGATCTATATTTAAGTATTCATGGAGACCTACCGGACACGATTCGTAACATATTTGTTGACAACACTAATATAATAGCATCATCTACATGCAAAAAAAGGCTAAAAATAATGCAAGCCTTATTAATATAAACAAAAAAACAACACTTAATAATATTAACTTTGAACATGGACACAATATATTGACCGTGTTTTGAAAAATGACAACATTTTATAAAACATACATACAACAAACTATTTCTTATTTAACAGTTAAAATATTTAATCCTTGAAAATGGCTGAATGTATAGCCGAAAGCGCTTGGATAAAAAGAACATTTGAACAGTTTTTATATAATTTATCATCCGAAAAGAAAAAAGTTATTAAATTGCATGAGAAATTGTATTAAAAAAACTAAATAAAATCATCTTGCCTCTGGTATTCAATGATATATATATATATATATATATATATATATATATATATATATATATATATATATATATATATATATATATATCAGTAGTAACTCTAGGTCATCAATATTTGTCCGGCTCATTACTATTGGTATAACTTAGATGCTTAAATGATTGCTTTCCTCTAACTAAAAAGTTATAATTCTTTAAAATCTCTAGCTATATATATATATATATATATATATATATATATATATATATATATATATATATATATATATTATTTGCGAAAACTTGTGTATCTATCTCGAGTATATATTTGTATATAAGTCTATGCGTTATTCTGTTTATGTATCTCACTGTCTGTGAATTTTCAGTTTAATTTAGTGTACGTTTATGATCAGTACCTGCTGAATAATAACATATTTCCTCAACACTACCCCAGTCACACTCTTTACCCTAACCCTCCAGTCGACGCTTTAAAGCTGCAATTTTCTTTGATTTTTGCCGACTTATGTCGGGATAAATTTAATTTGATCTTTTTTTTTTTGATACATTGGGCTAAAACTTTATACTGTACAGAATAAATTATTTAAAATGGACGTTTGAAAAGAGTAAGTTGAAATTAAAATGTGTTCTTTGAAAAACATCGCATACAAATCACTAGAGATTTTTAAAGATTTATAAACTGAAAGCAAAAAATACATTAGCTATTATGTATGTCACCAGCTCAGATAAGGCTCAGATATACGTAGCCCGACTAACAACGTTAATTTTATTTCATTCTTTTTTTTACTTACTTTCTTTGTTTCTTTTTCTTCTTTGTTTCTTCTTTATTATGATCAAAATCAATGAAATGTAATTTGGCCAATATTTTGAGGCCCGGAGTTAAAACAATTTTAGAGCAGCTGAAATCAAGAATGAAAAAGATGCACTGCGAAAGAATTTTGTTGCTTTCAAATATATATACTAGGGCTAAGCCTGACAAGCCCGACCCTCGGAGTCAGCATATATATATATATATATATGTGTGTGTGTGTGTGTGTGTGTGTGTGTGTGTGTGTGTGTGTGTGTGTGTGTGTGTATTGTGTATATTTAGGCAGCAATTTTTCATTAATGCATGTTTCATTAAATAATCTAGACAGGTTTTGTCTATTTATTTTAAGTAAGGTCCTTTCATATTGTCTGATAAGCTTAATAAAATTATCATTGAAAGACGAAAGGAAATCACCATATTGATACATGTTTAAATTCAATCTAAGGTTTCGGCTTACATAAGCCATTATCAAAGATGACAATTACATTTCAATATATCAAACAATACACTGACGAAACAATAATGATAGCCTGTTTTTGTTACATGAAAAAATTCAAAGCAACGATAAACTCGTGTATACGAGACGCGGAAGCGAAAATCGCGTCGCAGCTCGTGACGTCGCACATGACCACGCGAGAGTGAAAACGAGAAGTATTAAGTATGGGAAACCGTTGGTTTAAACCAATGGCTTCTGTTATCAATTATAGGCATTTAAGAATGTTTGTGGAGATTTCATAGTTTATTTTGTTCAGGTTAGGTTTCAATTGTTTTATGTATATAGCTTCGAGGATTTTTAATTTTTGTTTATTATTTTCATGTTTAAGTATAATTGTGTTGTCAACAAGGATTTTCCGGAATTGAGTACGCGTGCAGGCATGTTGTTTTAAATGTCTAAAAACGTTAGAGTTATCATTCAATTTGTAGAGTCAAGCGTTGTGATAGCGAGATTGTGGTGTGACCAACATCTATGTCTATATATATATATATATATATATATATATATATATGAATTACATTTAACACACACACACACACACGCATATATATCTGTCTGTCTGTCGATTCTTTTCTCTGTCTATCTCTCTACTTTATTCCTTATCTATCTTTTCACAATTTCCTTTTCATATATACATCTTCTCTTCATATCTACCTATCTATCAATTCTTATCTCTCTCTCTCTCTCGCTCGCTCTCTCTCTCTCTCTCTCTCTCTCTCTCTCTGATTTAGTCATTATCTATCTCTTCGCAACTTTCTGTTCATATCTAAATTACTCTCTTTACATTTATCTATCTATTTATCTATCTATCTATCTATCTCTGTATATATTGGTTTGGTTTGTTTTGTTTTACGGCATACCTGCCTCAATGGGTTATGTAATGCTGACATGATTTTTATTGATGGTAATATTTTTTTCTATCTATCTATCTATATATCTATCTATCTATCTGTCTGTCTATCAATTCTTATCTCTGTCTATCTGTCTCTCTACTTTATTCCTTTTCTATCTTTTCACAACTCCCTTTTCATATATACATATTCTCTTCACATCTATCTCTTCTCTGATCTATCTCTTCGCAAATTTCTATTCTTATATACATCACACTCTATCTATCTATCTATCTATCTATCTATCTATCCATCTATCTATCTATCTATCTATCCTTCTGTCTGTCTGTCTGCCTTAGTCTATTAATATCTCATGCAATCTATCTTTCTTCTTTAACTCTGTCACCTCTTGTGGAATTTCCCATCGCTACCCCAGCCACAATCCCCAAAGACAAAAAAAAAGATAAAAAAAGAAGAAAAACACCCGAGACCTTTGGTGAAGTGTAGGTTAGACGACAGATTGCGCCGAGTAGAATTCGTGGAATGTTTTGCTTGTTCTTGTCAAGCCTTTATAACAGCCAGACATCATATGAAGCCTGATCGGGAGAGCGTGAACAAGATTGAGCTGAGAGGAAAAATGGCTAGAATCGGTCAGGGATAATAATAAATAGATAAATAAATAATAAGACAGACCCGAAGAAAAAGAGAAATTTGCTAAGAAGTGCCAACATTGCGTTACTTCGTTATTATCTGAGCTTGGTCGAGCAATACAAAGTTTTCAAAAGACCACGTCCATGCGTATGTGTAGAGTCGAGAAAAGAAGCCGTAGACGAAAAAACAAGTTGTGAAACCGTAGAAGTAATGCGAAAAACAACGAGTCAAACAAAATGTACAGGATGCAATGAATAAACTGTCGCCATTTTATATTTTTAATTTCGCGCATGCGTGTTGATTGTGTTTTTTATTTTTTTATTTTATCGACGGCACAGTATAGTAGGGTGAGTCGGGCACTGTATTTGAGAAAAAGAGCACCATGAAGCAATTCGCTACGCAAGAAATTTGGAAACGACATGCTGTACTGCTTGGCATTTGCGCCGGAGGTTCTAATATGAACATATCAGTGTGTTTGCGTGTCAATTTGAAGACAGTGCAGTAAATTCGGAAAAATTGGATGAGTTTAATGGTAATTACAAAGATATTGCAGCCATGAAAACTCACTCTGATCGTTTCGATAAGAAAAGAACTCAACAGGAAGGTCTACATCAATTGCCTTGAGGTGGTCAAATTCGTAAGTTCGAAAGTCGGAGAATGAAAATTCGGAGAAATGGGAGAATTATCTATTTTTAATTATAATTGCAGCTGAGTTTATGGTTCTCAGGTTCTACTTTGCGTCTTGCATCGATGGTTGCCCTTTGGCCTGTCGTTACAGTGTCTCCAGAATATCCGACTGTAGATCTCAGATAAGTTAAATTAAGTTATTACATTCAGCTGAGCTGGGAATCATGCGTCATTCTTTAAATGGATTCATCATTTTTATCAATATAAAACTATAAATCCCATCGTGGGGCACATGCCCCATCCATGGGCATAGTAATATTTTGTTGGGGCATGCGTAGTATTAATAATTCATTATCTTTGCGGTATTGGCCGGGCATAACGACCGTGCTAACTAACGAAGAGAGGGACATGAACAATTATAATAGAATAATAATAATAATAATAATAATAATAATAATAATAATAATAATAATAATAATAATAATAATAAGTTTCCAATGCGTAATACACCGACTGCAGCTGCAAATTACTTTTTTTAAAAAAGCAAAGTCAAATGCAATCGACCAGATGCAGAAACGATGCCAAGATAAACCGCTTTACGGTCAATACTCTGTCCGTACCAAAAAAGCTGATGTCGACAAACGCCGTACGCATCAGTAGCTACGTCGTGCAGAGTTAAAAGCTGAAACCAAAGTTTTTATTCTTGCTGCACATGACCAATGTTAGCTAACTAGAAATTACCAAGCACACATATTGAAAAATTGTGTTAGCCCAAAATGCAGATTCTGTGATAAATATCCAGGAACAATTGACCAACTTGTATCAAGTTCCGCTGTATTGTCACCCACTGAATAATAAAACTCGGCATGACAGAGTGAGCCAATATCTGCACTGGAAAATTTGAAACTTCTACGGGTAGGAGACTGAAAGAAACTGGTACGAACACCACCCAGACCCGGTTACGGAGATAGGACCCGTAACAATTTGATGGGACTTTACATTTCAGAAATAGAACAACCAAAGTTAATCGCCCAGATATCGTGATTAGAGGCCGCAAAGACAAAATGCCTCCTTATTGACGCGGCACTCTCTGCAGACTATGTATTTTCCAAGCGTAGCTTAGATATGGCACAAGGCCTAAAGTAGGGAGCACCCAGTGAGGATCGAACTAGCTATTCAGTTGTAACTGTTCTAGCGAGACAAGCTTGCTAACCATTACACCGCCCCCAAGGTGCCCTCACTCTCTGCAGACTATAATGTATCTTTGAAGATTTTCAAAAAGCTGTCAAAATACAACGACCTTAAAATCGAAATCTCAAAAATGTGGCACATGGGAACATCAAGAATCACTGTTGTAGTTGGAGCCCTCGGATTGGTTGGAAAATATTTCAGTAGACTCACTGAAGGGATTCCTGAGAGCCCATGCCTTAAAGAAATACAAAAAAATTGTTCCCACAAGTACAGTCCACACCTTACGAAGGGCTTTATCTATGTAAAATGTGTGTGTGTGTGTGTGTGTGTGTGTGTGTGTGTGTGTGTGTGTGTGTGTGTGTGTGTGTGTGTGTGTGTTTTGTTTTTTTTTAAACTGCTCAGTGGAAAATGTCATAATGCCATTTCTGACCTTAGGTTTCTAGTTGGGACCCGGAAAGAAATGAGTACACACCAGAAACCAAAGGAAATAATAATAATAATAATAATAATAATAATAATAATAATAATAATAATAATAATATCTTGTATCAGGTTGCACGTTATTGGCACCCACTGAATATAAAAACCGGCATGACAGAGTGGGCCAAAATCTGCACTGGAAAATTTGAAACTTCTACGGGTAGGAGACTGAAAGAAACTGGTACGAACACCACCCAGACCCGGTTACGGAGATAGGACCTGTTACAATTCTATGGGACTACACAATACACACTGACAGAACAATCAAAGCCAACCGCCCAGACATTGTTATTAAAGACCACAAACAAAATAAGTGCCTCCTTATTGATATGGCAGTCCCTGCAGACTGCAATGTATCTTTGAAGTTATTCGAAAAACTGTCAAAATACAAGGACCTTGAAATAGAAATCTCAAAACTGTGGCACATGGGAACATCAACAATCCCTGTTGTAGTTGGAGCCTTAGGATTGGTTGGAAAAGATTCCAGTAGGCTGATTGAAGGGATCCTTAAAAGCCCATGCCTCAAAGAGATACAAAAAATTATTCTAATAGTACAGCCCACACTTTACGAAGGGCTTTATCAATGTAATTATTTTTTTTTTTTTCAGTGAAAAGCGTCATGATACCATTTCTAACCTTAGGTCCCTGGGCGGGACCCGGAAAGAAATGTGTAAACGCCATATATCAATGAAAATAAAAATAATAATAATAATAATAATAATAATAATAATAATAACTGCAATAAATCTTTGGGGAAACATTACCTACGACCTAAGGCGACCTGAAATTTAAAAAAAAAACTGAAAATTCTCAAAGTTAAACTCAGAAAATAAAATCGACTTTTGCTCGAGTAAACGCGTGACGCTTTTAAACATTAATAGCGAGATGTCTAATCCCGAATGCGCATGCGTATTTTTCAGGGTGGCGGGAGCGCCTTTCGATATGCCTATGGGTAAACAGAAAATGACAAGGAGAAAGGCGTCCTTCAGTAAGCATCGTTAAGAAATCATTTTGCAGGCGATGCATCAGAACCCGTTAAGTGTTAATTAGCAGCTTATAAATGAATATCTGCAATACGAAAACCGTATTTGATTCAAAACAACCAGGTGACGCGAGTGAAGAAATAGAACGCATTAAATGCATGATGGCGCTACCGTTCAATCCGATGTCAAAATGGAAAGGAAACACCGTAATGTAGACAGGGAAAACAGAAGTAAACATTTACTAATAAGTTATTACGTAACCTGGCCCTCAAGAAAAATAAACAGAGAAGATAATAATATGAAGAAAAAAAAACAACCAAAGACCCATTAAAATTTACCTTCTCGCTACGGCTGTTTGAGTTGCAATAACTCCCTACGCAGGTAATTCTAGAGCGAAACCAATTTAGAAAGCAATATTCTGTACCAAGGGATTTGGTGTTTTGGAAAGTGGAAAAAAGTTACAAAGGGAGATAACTGGGGAATATGGTGATTGTCGAACCTTGGAATGTCGTCCTTCGCCCAAAACTGCTGAGCAAAGGCATGGTCACTGATGGAACCTCTGTGGTGTGGTGAGACGACCACACTATATACACTTTTCTTCTAAGCTATAAACAACGCAAGCGAGTTTGAACGTTATAACCTTGAATGCTCGACAGAGTCCAAGCATTCACATTTAAAATTGGTCTATTTAACGTCCTTTGTCTGGCGCCGGTGCACCCCATACACGCGCAATCATCTGCGAGATTATAAAGGGGGTTCCAATATCCCCTTTATCATAGAAATATTTGTAGCCTAATACGGCAGACAAAATAACAAAAAAAAACTGAGTGAATTAATTTCAAATGCAGCAGACGTTAACAGCTACATTATGAATAAAAAAAAACTTTCTTTCGGCAAAGTTTGATAAAGGCCGTTATCACCTCTTCAGCACATTACAAAAACCTTTTCTCTCATATGGGTTTGTCTATTATTCCATCCTAAAGATAATAAAGGATGTTCCAATATCTTGGACAGATTTTAAATGTGAATTAAGATTAAGCGTCTAATGATTTTTTTCTTTTGCTTTCAGATTTAACAACTTAAGTCTTTGGCAATTTCAACCATGGAAAGATTAACAATCAAACAACGTATTAAAGTTATCGAAGCCTATTACGAAAATGGACGTTCAAACAGAATTTGAATGAGAAATTCTCAGTTTGCATCATCTCTTGAAACTATTTTATTAGTAGTAACTGTTGTTAATCTCTGATTGTATTAACTGTTGTTAATCTCTGATTGTATTAACGGTTGTTAATCTCTGATTGTATTAACTGTTGTTAATCTCTGATTGTATTAACTGTTGTTAATCTCTGATTGTATTAACTGTTGTTAATCACTGATTGTATTAACTGTTGTTAATCTCTGATTGTATTAACTGTTGTTAATCTCTGATTGTATTAACTGTTGTTAATCCCTGATTGTATTAACTGTTGTTAATCTCTGATTATAATAACTGTTGTTAATCCCTGATTGTATTAACTGTTGTTAATCTCTGATTGTAATAACTGTTGTTAATCCCTGATTGTATTAACTGTTGTTAATCTCTGATTGTATTAACTGTTGTTAATCTCTGATTGTATTAACTGTTGTTAATCCCTGATTGTATTAACTGTTGTTAATCTCTGATTGTATTAACTGTTGTTAATCCCTGATTGTATTAACTGTTGTTAATCTCTGATTGTATTAACTGTTGTTAATCTCTGATTGTATTAACTGTTGTTAATCTCTGATTGTATTAACTGTTGTTAATCCCTGATTGTATTAACTGTTGTTAATCTCTGATTGTATTAACTGTTGTTAATCTCTGATTGTATTAACGGTTGTTAATCTCTGATTGTATTAACTGTTGTTAATCCCTGATTGTATTAACGGTTGTTAATCTCTGATTGTATTAACTGTTGTTAATCCCTGATTGTATTAACTGTTGTTAATCCCTGATTGTATTAACGGTTGTTAATCTCTGATTGTATTAACGGTTGTTAATCTCTGATTGTATTAACTGTTGTTAATCCCTGATTGTATTAACTGTTGTTAATCCCTGATTGTATTAACGGTTGTTAATCTCTGATTGTATTAACGGTTGTTAATCTCTGATTGTATTAACTGTTGTTAATGTCTGATTTTATTAACTTTTGTTAATCTCTGATTGTATTAACTGTTGTTAATCTCTGATTGTATTAACTGTTGTTAATCCCTGATTGTATTAACGGTTGTTAATCTCTGATTGTATTAACTGTTGTTAATCCCTGATTGTAATAACTGTTGTTAATCCCTGGTTGTATTAACTGTTGTTAATCTCTGATTTTATTAACTGTTGTTAATCTCTGATTTTATTAACTGTTGTTAATCCCTGATTGTATTAACGGTTGTTAATCTCTGATTGTAATAACTGTTGTTAATCTCTGATTGTATTAACTGTTGTTAATCGCTGATTGTATTAACTGTTGTTAATCCCTGATTGTATTAACTGTTGTTAATCTCTGATTGTATTAACTGTTGTTAATCTCTGATTGTATTAACTGTTGTTAATCTCTGATTGTAATAACTGTTGTTAATCCCTGATTGTATTAACTGTTGTTAATCTCTGATTTTATTAACTGTTGTTAATCCCTGATTGTATTAACTGTTGTTAATCTCTGATTGTATTAACTGTTGTTAATCTCTGATTGTATTAACTGTTGTTAATCCCTGATTGTATTAACTGTTGTTAATCTCTGATTGTAATAACTGTTGTTAATCCCTGATTGTATTAACTGTTGTTAATCTCTGATTGTATTAACGGTTGTTAATCTCTGATTGTAATAACTGTTGTTAATCCCTGATTGTATTAACTGTTGTTAATCTCTGATTGTATTAACGGTTGTTAATCTCTGATTGTATTAACTGTTGTTAATCCCTGATTGTAATAACTGTTGTTAATCCCTGATTGTATTAACTGTTGTTAATCCCTGATTGTATTAACTGTTGTTAATCCCTGATCGTATTAACTGTTGTTAATCCCTGATTGTATTAACGGTTGTTAATCTCTGATTGTATTAACTGTTGTTAATCCCTGATTGTATTAACTGTTGTTAATCCCTGATCGTATTAACTGTTGTTAATCTCTGATTGTATTAACTGTTGTTAATCTCTGATTGTATTAACTGTTGTTAATCTCTGATTGTATTAACGGTTGTTAATCTCTGATTGTATTAACTGTTGTTAATCCCTGATTGTATTAACTGTTGTTAATCCCTGATCGTATTAACTGTTGTTAATCCCTGATTGTATTAACGGTTGTTAATCTCTGATTGTATTAACTGTTGTTAATCCCTGATTGTATTAACTGTTGTTAATCCCTGATTGTATTAACTGTTGTTAATCCCTGATTGTATTAACTGTTGTTAATCCCTGATTGTATTAACTGTTGTTAATCCCTGATCGTATTAACTGTTGTTAATCCCTGATTGTATTAACGGTTGTTAATCTCTGATTGTATTAACTGTTGTTAATCCCTGATTGTATTAACTGTTGTTAATCCCTGATCGTATTAACTGTTGTTAATCTCTGATTGTATTAACGGTTGTTAATCTCTGATTGTAATAACTGTTGTTAATCCCTGATTGTATTAACTGTTGTTAATCTCTGATTGTATTAACGGTTGTTAATCTCTGATTGTATTAACTGTTGTTAATCCCTGATTGTAATAACTGTTGTTAATCCCTGATTGTATTAACTGTTGTTAATCCCTGATTGTATTAACTGTTGTTAATCCCTGATCGTATTAACTGTTGTTAATCCCTGATTGTATTAACGGTTGTTAATCTCTGATTGTATTAACTGTTGTTAATCCCTGATTGTATTAACTGTTGTTAATCCCTGATCGTATTAACTGTTGTTAATCTCTGATTGTATTAACTGTTGTTAATCTCTGATTGTATTAACTGTTGTTAATCTCTGATTGTATTAACGGTTGTTAATCTCTGATTGTATTAACGGTTGTTAATCCCTGATCGTATTAACTGTTGTTAATCCCTGATTGTATTAACTGTTGTTAATCCCTGATTGTATTAACGGTTGTTAATCTCTGATTGTATTAACTGTTGTTAATCCCTGATTGTATTAACTGTTGTTAATCCCTGATTGTATTAACGGTTGTTAATCTCTGATTGTATTAACTGTTGTTAATCACATGAGACCTACAGTAAGATTAATCTTTTATCTGATACATAACTTTTACTAGAGTATATTCTTATATTTATTATATTTCTAAGTTATCGAAGCCTATTACGAAAACAGAAATGCATTTCGCGATTTTTTGCTCAACATAATCGGCCAACCGAGAGTTCAATTGGAAACGATGTAACGTTGGTGTGGAGAGGTTCAATTCCTGACGAATAGAGGTGTCTGGATTTCCGGCCACATTCTCGTGTACTGCAGCAATGTTTTCAGCTGAACGGCGTAAACGTGCACGCAATGATGTTTTCACATCTGCCACCGACCCAGTTTGTTTGAATTTACGAACAATTTTTCCAATTGCACTCTTGAAACTTTAACACGTTGTTTGATTGCTAATCTTTCTATTGTTGAGATTTTGCCAAAGACTTAAGAGGTTAAATCTGAAAGAAAAAGAAGACGCTTAAACTTGTAGAATAAGATTCCGACATTTTTTTTAATCTTAAATTTCGTGCAAGTTAAACACATAGAGGCTCCCAACCAAATATAACAACTGATGCATTTTGATTGGTTGTAAAATATTAATTAGGTATCGTCAACTACATCCGAAGGTACCGACCCAAATTTTGACCTCTAGTTGACGCTATAAAATGTAAACATGTTCACGAGCATCCTCCCCCCGGCGGATGTGACCAAGAGAACTAATAAAAACCAAGCATCGGCGCGACTTGGTCAGTGGGCACTTAAAATATTGAACTAATTCACTTGACTTCATTGGAAATCAACGCAGCAAAGGAGACGAACTAAATTCTTCAACACGACAACAAACCTTGTCAACCAATTTCAGGCTTAACGCTCACTCCCACGAAATAGTCTATTCCACAACAAGAATCTCCGGTAAAAGAGCGATAACTCTATAACAATCAG
>OZ038485.1:21079947-21119947 GCA_964036315.1 Acanthosepion esculentum | reverse complement strand
TTGCATGGGATCTCCAACTGATGTTCTGGATTTTTCTTTGCTTGTTGAATCTGTGGCTCTATACTCATGAGGAGAGTATAAAGGAACACGCACACACACGTATATTCTTGAGAAAGATATGAATCCATCTCCTCTCCCCAGCTAGAGATTAACAGAAGGGTAGACTGGGGTCTCTAGCTCTGCTTGGCAATCAGTCAAAAGGGGATGATCTGAATTCAATAACATTTGGGCGTGAGGCTCGTAATGCAACAGCCGCAACACCTTCATCATCAGCATCCTTCGACCTCCCTGTGGTTGGTCGGAACTCCATTGACAATCCTTTTTCACTGTTCGGTCCTGCATTACTGTCCCACCTCCCGAGTGTCCAACTCTAGATCCCGAGCTATGGTGTCTGGAAAAGTCAGTTTTCGTGAGAAGACACTTCCAGAAGGATGCCACAGGAGTAAGTATAAAAGTATTTCCCTGTCTGCTCTTGTGGCAGTGACCGGCAAACTGTAATCGTTTTTCTTTGATCTTACCGAGAGATTGGTCTCAGCTCACCGTAAATTGCGTAAAGCGTTGCATGGGAAATAATAGATTTGCATATGTTCCATCCAGTCGTCTTTCAAGGCGAGCAGATAATTTCCACGTTTCCGATCCTTGCAAGGTGTAATCTGTGGCTCTATACTCATCAGGATAGTCTAAAGAAACACGCACGCACGCACGCGCACACACACACACACACACACACACACACGTATATTCTTGAGAAAGCTATGAATTCATCTCGTCTCCCCAGCTAGAGGTTAACAGAAGGGTAGACTGGGTTCTCTATCTCTGCTTGGCAATCAGTCAAGAAAGAATGCTCTGAAGTCAATAACATTTGGGCGTAAGACTCGTAATTTAACAACTGCAACACATTCAGCATCATCATCCTTCGACCTCTATATAGTTGGTGCGAAATTCCTTTGACGGTCCTTATTCACACTGTTTGGTCCTAAATTGCTCTCCCCAGATCCCCAATGTTCAACCCTGAATCCCGAGCTATGGTGTCTGAGAAAGTCAGTTTTCATGAGAAGACACTTCCAGAACGATGCCATAGGAGTAAGTATGAAACTGTTTCCCTGTTCGCTTCTTGGCACTGGCCGGCAAACTAATCGTTTCTCTTTGATCTTACGAGAGATTGGCCTCAGTTCTCCGTAAATTGCGTAAAGCGTTGCATGAGATCTCCATCTGATGTTCTGGATTTCTTTCTAAGTAGATTTCAATATGTTCGATCCAGTCGTTTTTCAAGACGAGCAGATAATGTCCCAGGATGCAAGAGTGGCCATCATCTCTTTTGCATTTAATCCAGGTCACAAAGCTGCTGCATACATTTGTGCTGTGCATGAAAATGACATCATTGCCGATAGAATGGAACAGAAATGGTTATCCCGTTTCAAAGAGGGGAAGTTCGAACTCACAGCCTCTCCGCGTTCTGGCCAACGTGTTCATGTTTGATGAGAACCAATTGCGAGCGCTGATTAAAGAAGAACACCGCCAGACCCCCAAGGAACTGGCTAAGAACATGGCAATCTATCATATTACTGTCGCTCGTCATCTTCACTCACTGGGTAGGGTCTGGAAACACGTCGCATGGGTGCCACACCGAGAGAAACAAGCAGCTCCATTACCAAACGATTTCTTATAGTTTAGTTTACTCGCTCAGTACTAGGCTACTCGTAGATACAAACGAAAGTGCTTGGTTGGGAAATTCTACTACACCACCATATTCTCCTGATCGAGCCCTTTCAGACTACGAATTTTATCGGTCGCTTTTTAACAGTGTTTAAGGGTGCTTCGTTCAATAACGCTGTGGAGCTTAACATGTGGCTTGATGGACTTCTTTGAGATAAAAGGCCCGAGTATATCTATCGAAGAAGCATTGAACATTTAGTGGGTCGCTGATAGGAAGTCTTAAACAATAAAGGGAAATACATTGTTGAATGATTCGTCGGAACTAGTAATAAATAAGTAATAGGTAATCAAATAAATTATATAAAAAAACGAACGAATTATACAACCTAATATTTTACAATGATTGTTGCCAAAATTTAATTGGTTAAATACCTCATCTCAGAAATATAAACAGATACTGAAAGGCCGAAACGTTGTAATAAATATGGCGACAAAGATGAGGACAATAGTCCGAATAATGTAAATAGTGTACATAATATCTCATCTCAGAAATATAAACAGATACTGAAAGGCTGAAACGTTGTGATAAATATGGCGACAAAGATGAGGACAATAGTCCGAATAATGTAAATAGTGTACATAATACCTCATCTCAGAAATATAGACAGATACTGAAAGGCCGAAACGTTGTGATAAATATGGCGACAAAGATGAAGACAATAGTCCGAATAATGTAAATAGTGTGCATAATACCTCATTTCAGAAATATAGACAGATACTAAAGAAGCTTTTGAGTGCTTTTCATACGTCCGCTGAGTTTGAGAAATAGGACGTCTTAAGTTTAGACGTTCGGGTATTTGTAGTTCGATAACAAAAAGCAATTTATATCGACATATAAAAAATAACCAATTTACCTCCATGCATTACTTGCATCTTAGACTGTGAACAATTCGACAAAGTGAAATGAAGTTTCGTACTTCGTTCTGTTATGTTCGTTTTTGTGTAAGGAACAAGACTATATTTTGTATGGATTTGACTTGTAGAATTAAATATTTAATAATTAATCGATGTAGGTTTGAACTGTTATGAAAGTAGTAAAATAAAGCAGTGTGTGAATGAAAGTTGAATTGAAAAGTTCTTTCTTACTGTTGCAAACTGTTCATTAAGTCGGTTTCCTTTAGTAATATCAGGTTTCTTCTTAGCATTATGGTGGGTTGGAAACTTCTAAGCTCTAAGGAAAATGCATGAAAGATGACTTATCTACCTGCACTGGGTCAAATTGTGTGGTTGCGCTGTTAAATGGCGTTTTATGAAAGATTTGCATCCATAAAAAGGGACTATGTCTTTCATTACTTTATGTTTAAAGCTTTTCATTGGCTAAAAAAAATGTTTTGTTTAACGTAGATAAGACTTATTGAATAGCGCATGTTGAGCCGGAAATGATTTGTCTGACTATGCTTTCATCTAACCCAATGATTACTGCGAGGGTTCTTTGTTTGATATAGCAATGAATATTTGGAAATCTCTTCAAGCCTTTCAGGACACAAGCAAAGTATTAAGGGATAAAAGTTATACCTGAGATGGAACAAATACATTGAATCAATAGCTTCGTCCACTGCAAGGAAAGTCGGCTCCCTGTGCCGCGCCAGGAATTTTTTTCTCGCCGGAGTCGATCCTTCAAATCTACAAATCAACCATTCGCCCTTGCATGGAGTATTGCTGCCATATATGGTCTGGTGCCCCTTCTGTTTGTCTCAAGGTCCTTGGTAAAATCCAAACACGGATATGCAATGTAATTGGTCCTGATCTGGCATCTCGTCTGCAGTCGCTCTCTCACAGACGTGCCGTCGCCTCCCACTGTCTTTTTTACAAATACTTTCACCGTAACTGCTCCGATGAGCTGCTTTCGCTGGTTCCCAGACTTCAT
Organism: Acanthosepion esculentum; assembly: GCA_964036315.1. Taxonomy (NCBI): domain Eukaryota; kingdom Metazoa; phylum Mollusca; class Cephalopoda; order Sepiida; family Sepiidae; genus Acanthosepion; species Acanthosepion esculentum. The sequence continues at coordinate 21,116,364 of OZ038485.1, read as the reverse complement.
GAATTTAAGCGTTCAACTAGGCTGGCATCTTGCTCTCGCCCTTTCACTGTAGAAACTGATAAATGTAGCCGTCTCCAATAGCTTCATGTCTTGTACCTCTCGCCTGTGGAACTCCCTCCTCTTTTCTTGTTTTCCTGATAGCTATAATCTCCAACTATTCAAATGTAATGTCAATCGAGGTCTCCGGATGTCTTGATCTATCCCCTATCCTTCTCTTCATCCTTTCCTCTATCACTCATCTTTGCTCTCGCTCCAACTCTCTGTAACCCCTTGCGTGCTAGTGGCTTCTCGCCTTGCTTGGGGTTGGATGCTTAAAAAAAAGAAAGAGTGCTGACCTGCTATGTAATATCTAATTTCTCATATGGCAGTGAACGCTGGACAATCTCCTTACAGCCATAGAAGGGGCTTGAAGTGACAGAGATGTGATGCTAGCGATGAATAGTAAGAATACCTTGGACTGAACATGAGGGCAATAGGGAAGTTTTAGGAATAGGTACTACAAAAAAAACTAATACTTACAAACATAAAGAGACAAGTGAAATACCCGCAATGAGATAATGAGGAAAAACGACTTGGAGAATTTAATACTCACAAGATATACTGAAGGTAAAAGAAACAGATAGGAAACTGTGAATAACGAATGTTAGTGAATGAATGGCAAAACACGGATAAAGAGGAATATTGAAGGGTGAAATATTACTTCATAATTTCAGTATGGAGATTTCAAAATAACAGAAAAGGTAGATCATTCCATTTTTGAGGGGGGAAAATGATTTATATTATAGAAGAGGTATTTACACCGAATTTGAGGGAACTCCATCAAGCCACCTTATCATGTAGAGTGAACATAGAAAACTTTCACAATTGTAAGAGATAGATAGATAGATAGATAGATAGATAGATAGATAGATAGATAGATAGATAGATAGATAGATAGATAGATAGATTCGAATAGACTGAGATAGATAGATTCGAATAGACTGAGATAGATAGATAGATAGATAGATAGATAGATAGATAGATAGATAGATAGATAGATAGATAGATAGATAGATCCAAATAGAGATAGATAGATAGATAGATCCGAATAGACTGAGATAGATAGATAGATAGATCCAAATAGACTGAGATAGATAGATAGATAGATAGATAGATAGATAGATAGATAGATAGATCCAAATAGAGATAGATAGATAGATAGATCCAAATAGACTGAGATAGATAGATAGATAGATCCAAATAGACTGAGATAGATAGATAGATAGATAGATAGATAGATAGATAGATAGATCCAAATAGACTGAGATAGATAGACAGATAGATATATCCAAATAGGCATAGATAGATCCGAATAGATATGAAAAGGGAGCTGTGAAAAGATAGCTATGGTATAAAGTAAAGGGACAGACAGAGATAAGAATTGATATATATATATATATATATATATATATATATATATATATATATATATATATATATAGATACATAGATAGATAGATAGATAGAAGTAGAAAAAAATAAAAAAAATGTCTCGATACGCTACTCTTATCAATTTATGATTAAAACACTAAATTTCAACAATTATCGTTTCCACATGTATATATTCTTTCTTATTGGAAGACAAGGGCAAACGCCAATTTTTATATGCCAGCGTAAACTCTTATAATTGTCTATTTTCATCATGAATCGATTTTGCAATCGTCGATTTTTATGAACATCATAATCGATTTTATTCTGACTCGATTGATGCATTAATAATCACATTAGTTAAACTTTCAGAACGTCTTTGTCCTTTCTTGTTGAAATGAATTGTCATTTCTCTCTCTCTCTCTCTTCACATATATATATATATATATATATATATATATATATATATATATATATATATATATATATATATATATATATATATATAATTCTCTAAGTTGTTAAAATATTTTGAGTATTTTACGAAATATGAATAATGAAAATGAGAAAAGGTTTTGTCACCAGTTTCTAATTCTTTGTCCTTGTTGAGGGCGTTTGTCGGTGTCTACGATGAAGCGGTTTTTTTTTTTGTTGGTGGCTTTCGACGATCAGGGCGATGTCTGAACAACTCAAGGGAGACGTTTCAGACCAAACGATATCTTATATAGATTAGCGTTTCTTTTCCTTTTTTCATTAATTAGTTGGAATTCTCTTCATTCCCATTTTCTTTTAATACTGCATCTCTCTTTCTCTCTCTATCTCTCTCTATCTCTCTCTCTAACTCTCTCTCTCTCTCTCTCTTTCGCATTATACTGCATCTCTCCTCATTCTGTCTCTCACTTAATAATCTTTCCCCGCTTACTTTCATAATTCCATTCCTTGGTACACCATGTTCTCTCTCTCTCTCTCTCTCTCTCTCTCTCTCTCTCTCTCTCTCTCTCTCTCTCTCTCTCTCTCTCTCTCTCTCTATCTATCTATCTATCTATCTATTTCAGCCTGCTCATATCTGTCTCATTCTCCTTCTATCTATCTATCTATCTATACATCTATCTATCTATCTATCTATCTATCAGACTCTGTTCATTATCTATCTATTTCAGTCTATCCATATCAATCTATCTATCTATATATCTATCTATCTATCTATCTATCTATCTATCTATCTATCTATCTATCTATCTATCACATACACTTCATTATCTATCTATCTATCTATCTATCTATCTATCTATCTATGCCTCTTCATTATCTATCTATCTATCTATCTATCTATCTATACATCTATCTATCTATTTATCTATCACGCTCTGTTCATTATCTATCTATTTCAGTCTATCTCTATCTATCTATCTATCTATCTATCTATCACATACACTTCATTATCTATCTATCTATCTATCTATCTATCTATCTATCTATCTATGCCAATCTTTTCATTACACATTTTGGGCACCTCAACGTGGTGTAATGGTCAACTGAGTTGTGAATCCGATCTTCATTGAGTGCTCCATACTTTCGGCCTTGTACCACATCTAAGCTACGCTGAGAAAAACATTTATCCTTAGTCTTTTATTTGTAAATTCCTCTCCTTCGTTCTCCCTGATCTCTCCCACCCTTTTGCTTTCATTGACTCTGTCCCCCCTCTATTTCTCACTCTCCCCCATATGCCTATGTGTTACCATATCTATCTCATCTATACCAACTCATTTAATGTTTTAAAAATTTTAATATATATATATATATATATATATATATATATATATATATATATATATATATATATATATATATACATACATATATAAAATGAGCACTTGGCCGAGTTGTTAGAAGGTTCGCTTTCTGGCCATGAGACATGGGTTCATAGTCAATTTGACAGTAAGGACATACCTGATGTTATTGGACTGGAGGGGTCAATCCCAGCCTGCGGCCACTTTGGAAAATGCCCGAAAATCATACCACAGGTTCACCCAAGCCTTGTGAGTGAAATCGGGTAGACGGAACCATCGGGGGCCGTCGATAGCAGTGTTAGCACGAAGTCAGAAGTCATCGTTGTCGAGGGCTTGAGCGTGCTGGCCTTGTTGAAATTGTTGATCACGCTAGATAACACACTCTTGGCCCATAAACTGTAACTAAGGTCTACTCTCTTCATAGTTGCATAATAATCCACAGGTGAGCTCTGTGGGTGTTGAATAAACACAAATGCAATAAGTATTCGTTAACCCGCCCTAGTAGATGAGTTTTCTCGAATACGAGTGGGCAGCTATACAATATACATGTATATATATATATATATATATATATATATATATATATATATATATATATATATATATATATATATAAACTAAAGAGCAAGTAGGTTTGGTTTTCTTCGGTCTTTTTTTTGGGGGGTCATGTTTTTATGTTGTAGGCTATTTTATATTCTGTTCTAATGTTACCTCTTTGGCCGGAGTACCCGCGTAGGTGAAACCTAGGTAGGTTTACCTGGCTCTTTAGGTTCATAGTTAGATTTACTCTACTTAGTGTATTGAGCACTTTGCTTAGTTACTTTCCTCTACTCGTTTTGGAGGTTTTTTAGTCTTTGGACTCTGAGTTTGGATTCTGTATATATATATATATATATATATATATATATATATACATATATATATATATATATATATATATATATATATATATATATATATATATATATATATATATATATATATATTAAGCTTATCACCCCAAGCAAGGCTGGAAGCCACTAGCACGCAAGGGGTTACAGAAGGTTTGGATGAAGAGCAGATAGGAGTGGTAAAGGAGAGGATGTGGAGAAAGACAGTGGATCGATCAAGGCAAGGGGGTTACAGAAGATTTGGAGCGAGAGCAGATAGGAATGAGAGGTGAAAGGATATGGTGAAGGGAAGTGGATAGATCAAGGCAACTGGAGATGTCGATTGACATTACACTTAAATAGTTGGAGATTATATTTGTCAGGGAAACAGGAATAAGGAAGGGAGTTCCACAGGCGAGATGTGCGAGACATGAAGCTATTGGAGTAGAAGAGACGTCTACATCTAACAGTTTCAACGGTGAAGGGGTGGGAACGGGATGCCAGACTCGTAGGACGTTTAAATTCATGAGGCCTAGGAACCAGCGAAAGCAGCTCATCGGAGCAATTACCGTGAAAGTATTTGTAAAAAAGATAGAGCGAGGCAACGTCTGTGAGAGAGCGACTGCAGACGAGATGACAGATCAGGGCCAATTAGATTGCATATCCGTCTCTGGATCTTATCAAGAACCCTGAGGCAAACAGCAGGAGCTCCAGAGCATATATGGCAGCAATACTCCATGCAAGGGCGAATGGTTGATTTATAGATTTGGAGGATCGATTCCGGGGAGAAAAATCTCCTGGCTCGGCACAGTGAGCCAACTTTCCTTGCGGTGGATGAAGCAATTGACTCGGTGTATTTGTTCCATCTCAGATCAGCGGACAGCGGGAGACCGAGCAGCCGCAGAGAGGAGGTCTCGAGTTGTTGGTCTTCAGACATTCTAATGGGATGCAGGGATGGATCCCTGTGGTGTTTAATAGAGAGCAGTTTTGTTTTAGAGGCGTTAAAGTTAACCAACCATTTCTTGCCCCAGTTCACAACCGATTGTAGGTCCTTTTCGAGTCGAACTGCCAGGCTAACTTTGTCAGCATCACTAGATTTGTGTTTGAGGCAGGAGTAAATTGTGGTATCATCCGCATAGATGCCGACTTGGGAATCTATGGCGTCAGGAAGATCGTTTATGAATATGAGGAACAGAGTAGGGCCTAGGATGGAACCTTGAGGAACACCTGCGCTAGTGGGATAGGAGCTGGAGATGAATCCATTGAGAACGACCTTCAATTCACGGTTTGACAGGAATGATTGTATTAGGTCAAACAATCGACCTGTAATACCATAACCCTGAAGCTTGCAAAGAATGCCGGCATGCCAAACTCTATCAAACGCTTTGGAGATGTCTAGGGCCACGGCACGAGCTTTGCCGTTATTATGAATAGCTTGGTAGACAAATTCAGTGATGGCCGTAAACACATCGGCTGTAGATCGGGCAAAGCGGAAACCATACTGCTTGTCTGAGAGCAGATCATGGGATATCAGGTATATACTTCGGTGTTGATAAGGGCTTCGAAGACTTTGCCGAAGAGGAGACTGATACCAATGACGGGGATATGTGCAATCCGCTCAAAAGGGCCTCAGTTCTGGGAGGGAAATCGGGCATGGGTACCCCGGAAGAGTCAAACATTGAATTGGAAGAAAACTTCCGAGCAAAGCATTCAGCCTTGTCGGCGGAGGTGGTCAGGACCTCAAACTGATTGAACAGGGGAGGAATGGAGGGTTTGCTATTGTTCAGAACGCTCTTGCAGAGGCGCCAGTAATCCTTGGCGCCGAATTTGCGAGATGCAATACGTTCCTTCATCCGAGCAGCAAATAGTGACTTAGCTTTGTTGAGGACAAGCTTACACTCGTTACGGGCAGAAGCAAATAGGCGTCTATTGCAGTCAGACATATCGCTACGAAATAGGCGGAATAACTGGTTCCTATGGGCAATGGCGCCTGAGCAAGCAGCTGAGAACCAAGGGGAGGAGCGCGGTTTGACCTTAAATTTCCTCGAGGGGATGAAAGCGTCAATTCCAGCTTTAACCCAGGAAGAGACCTCTGAAGCACATTCTTGAATGGGGGGGGGGCTTAAATACAGGATCCCAGGGGACATCGCGGAGAAAATCACGAAACTAGTCCCAGTCAGCTCGTTGGTAGCAAAATGAGGTTCTGGTGGTAGGAGGCTCCTTGCAGGGGGTGGGGTTGAAGGAGAAACTAACAGACACTACAGCATGATCGGAGTTACCGATAGGACAGAGCTGTGTTGCACTACAAAACTCAGGGATGGAGGTAAAACACAGGTCGAGGAGAGATGTTTATGTATATATATATATATATATATATATATATATATATATATATATATATATATATATGTGTGTGTGTTTCTTAATTCTTTTTCTTCGTCTCTCTGTAAACAGCGAGCACAAGTATGAAGAAGAGAAAAAACATTTTCAAACCGAAATGCTTTAATCGTCGGAAAGAGGCCGTAAAAAATATGCCGGTTTTTTGCCGCCTATATTTTTTCGCTTTAATTACTAATTACCGGTTGCGATGATGGCATCCCTCTTATAAATTCACACGCACACACCCGTTTTATTTTCGTGTTTGTGCGTATGTGCTTGTTATCCCTCCAATCCCCTCTCTTGCTCTTCGCCTCTCCTTTCTTTTGCGTCTCTGTCCAAATGTTCCGTGATTTACCCTTTCCTTACATTTCCTTCACAACGCCATTTTATTTTTTTTTATCCTCTCATCCTTTGCTATGTGAAGCACAAGACCACAAGTGTAAGTCTTCAATGATGATAATATCCCTACACTGGTAATGTTCTCTATCAATATCTTGATAGTCGTTACTCCACGGCAAGGAGGTAATGCTTTCATTTTTTTTTTTTACCTCGTTCTGAATCTGACGGCTTATGGCCTTGAACTTTTCTATGACTGACGAGGAATTCCGTTTACAGATAGATGTGAATGGTCTGTAACGCCGAAGTGGAAACAGATACATATGTATGGACATACTGAGATAGATTTTTTTTATGAGTATCATATGGCTGAATATGAAAGTAAGAATAAATAACGCCTCTTTCAGATATTAATTACTTAATCAATATTTTTTTTTAAGCATTTCGCTCCAAGCTAGGCGGGAGTGTCACTCGCGCGCAAGAGGTTACAGAGAGTGAGAGCAAGAGTAAAGACGGGTGTTTGGGGAAAGGATAGCGAGAAGGACGGGGATCAGGATCAAGGCATCAGAAAATGTCGATTGACATTACATTTGAATATTCGAGGATTATAGCTATCAGGGAAGCAAGTAAGACGAAGCGAATTCCACTGGTGGGTCTACAGAAGGATGAACAAAGAAAAAGAAAGAGTGTTGAACAGTTATCAATTCTCTTATATTGCAGTGAATGCAAGAAAATTTCCTCACAGATGAAGAAGAGACTTAAATCAACAGAAAGGTTTTTTAAGCATATCATCCCAATCAAGCCGGGAGTGCCACTAGCACGCAAAGGGTTACAGAGAGTGGAAGCAAGGGTAAAGATGGGTGTTTGGGGAATGGATAAAGAGAAAGACGTGGGGATCAGGATCAAGGCATCAGAAGATGTCGACAGAAACAAGTAAGTGGAAGGGAGTAACTCTGATGGTTCTACAGAAGGATGCTGAGAATACCATTATCCGAACCATTATCCATTGCACCACCCACATATCCACTATCAAAGAATAATACTCGAGGCCATTTTCACTCCAAGCAAGGCGAAAGTACCACTATCACGTAAAGGGGGTACAGAGAGTGAGGGCAAGAGTAGAGAGGGGTGTTTGGGGGGAGGATAAAGATAAGGACGGGTATCAAGGCATCAGAAAATTTTGATTAACATTACATTTGAATATTTGAAGATTATAGCTATCATATCAGGGAATCAAGTAAGAGGAAGGGAGTTCCACTGTCGGGAAGTGCGAGAGAAGAAGCTGTTGGAGTAGAAGAGGCAGTTACATTTAACAGTTTCGACAGTGAAACGGTGGGACCGAGATGCCAACCTTGTAGCACGCTTAAATTCATGCAGTTGGGGTACCGGTGAAAGAAGCAGATGCCATGAAAATATTTGTAGAAAAGACAGAGTGAAGCCGCCAGCATATCTGTGAGAAAGTGACTGTAAACGAGATGCCAGATCAGGACCTATCACATTGCATATCTGTCTCTGGATTTTGTGGAGGACCTCGAGATGAACAGCGGGAGCACCAGACCAGATATGGCAACAGTATTCAATGCAAGGACGAATGGTAGATTTGTAGATTTGAAGGATGGACTCCGACGAGAAGAACCTTCGCGACACAGAGAACCAACTTTCCTTACAATTAATCCCTTAATAAATACTAATCAATTAATCCCTTAATCCTTGGTTAAAGCCACCGAAAGCAACCTTTAAGTTCGACTTGAAGCCTTTTCCTATTTATAGAATTTTGATTAGAATTTATTGGTGCAATCCTATGTGAAATGACTTCACAAAATTCTACCCTCTCCCCAAATTTATAGCCAAATCGTACAGATGCATGCTGGGAGTGATACCTAGCCAATGAAATAGATCACCATTCGACCTCAGCCGCCATATTTATACTATTTCTTATCTTGAAGTCAGAATGTAATAAATACTCGACTTTATTTCTTTTGGATGTTAACACCATTCTTTCTTTGTGAATATGTTGCCAGATTGCTGTTACTTTTGTCTTTTACATATATATATATATATATATATATATATATTTATATATATATATATATATATATATATATATATATATATATATATATATATATTCAAGTCAAAACTACAAAGAACGAACATTATCTATGAGTTCAAATGCTCCTTGAGGAACTGTGTTCCTGATCAAACCGGACTCATAAATAATTACATCGGTTACACAACTACATGCTTATCCAGACGTCTTACGTTACACCTATCCGACCACAGCTCCATTAGAACGCTTTTAAACACGCACACAAATTTACCAGACTCCATTAGAAACATACTCGTAGAAAACACAAATATATTAACTGCATCCACCTGCAAAAACAGATTAAAAATAATGGAGGCTTTAATAATAAAAAAGAAAAAGCCAACACTTAACAATATTAACTACGAACAAAGCCACAATGTGCTCACCGTATTCGGAAATTAAAAACATCCCTACAACACACTAAGACATACATATAAGGCACACACTCAATTGAGCTGAAAAATCGAATCATCCTTGATAATGGCTAAAGGTATAGCCGAAAGCGGTCGGAAACATAAAACATTTGGACAGTTCCTACACACCCTTTGTCCTGTAAAATATATATATACATATACATTCTCTATTACCAGACATCTTGACAAAAAGTCTCGTAGTAGCAGGCTAGCTGACGGACAATATAATGAGTTAACTCCACTCACATATGGAATGAATTGCTCTAAATCTCCTGGTAAATGCATCAAAACACCTCTAACCTTGAATTATTGTAATCAGCACTTAATGAAATGCTAGTATAAATGTGTATCAGCCGTTATATATATACATATATATATATATATATATATATATATATATATATGTGTGTGTGTGTGTGTGTGTGTGTGTGTGTGTGTGTGTAAAACTGAAAAGGTTAATGGTCAGGGTTGGCTAAGATACCGGTAGATTAAAACCAAAGTAGCGGAATCGACTGATCTCCTATTTTTAATATATATATATATATATATATATATATATATATATATATATAGGGGGGGTATAGGTGTGGGTGGGTGAGATGGAGACAGAAAGATAATGTTTAAAAAAAAAACACAAATAAAAACAGGAAGAGATAGATAGATAGGTAGATAGATAGATAGATAGATTATAATTAGATAGATAAATTATAATTAGATAGATAGATAGATAGATAGATAGATAGATAGATAGATAGATTATAATTAGATAGATAGATTATAAACAGATACATAGACGCACAAATAAATAGATTATAATTACACATAGATAGATAGATAGATAGATAGATAGATAGATAGATAGATAGATAGATAGATAGATAGATAGATAGATAGATAGAGGAACATTGAGAAAGAGAGAGAGAGAGAGGTGGTAGGGAGATCCTAATTCCGTTTTTAAAGCATATATGGACCTGCCAGGTGTCGAAAAGAAAAATAACAGTTTTCTGAAATCGCAATTAAAACCAGGAAACACACCTCCTCGGAATGGCACACAGGATGAGACATATGCGAATTTGAATCTGCGGGAAATAACTATTAATTTCGCACATGCGCACCAGAGTTCATACTCACATTTAAATGAAGCGATGGGCTTTCATATTTGTATTAGCGACTTCCAACATTTTATATTAAAGAATTCCTCTCACCGCCACACACACAGACACACACACACACATATATATATATATATATATATATATATATATATATATATATATATATAAAGTGAACATAGAAGCCAATACTTAGAGGCGACAGTCTGTTTCATGCTAGATGCATTCGTCAGGTGGCCTGACGATTGCATCTAGCATGAAACAGACTGTCGCCTCTAAGTGTTGACTTCTATGTTCACTTTTATATTTACACACGCTCTATCTCTGATATTGACCACTTTATCCCATAAATATAGCACACTTTAAGACTATATTACTATTTACATATATATATATATATAGAAGATATATGAAATTACCCATGTATATCAGTACACGTGTACCTATATAAGTGACTGCAGATGTGAAAGATCGTATGTGTATGAAATTCACATAGATGTGTTTACAATATATGATGGAGCATGATTTCTAATATTGCGTTAAAATGCCACTCCATATTAAATTAATACTAAATTTTAAGTAATAGAATTTACCAATGTAAAAATAGTCACTAATCAATCTCATAAATAAAATTCAAACTGATAAAGATATCACCTTAATAATCACTTACTACTAGATGTAAACTTATATTTGAGAAAAGATTTCTAGTGTTTTAATGTAAACTCTACATACCTCTTAATCGACTATTTCACATTAAATCACCAAAATGTCCGTAATAAGATTTTTAAAAAGACTTTAACATATAATTAAATGGCTTAGACTGTTTAAACTGAAAAATTTACGAAATCTCAAAGTAAAGAAAAAAAACAACGCCGATTCCAATAGAAGTTAATGACACTTGTTTACAACTTCTTTCTCTTTTTTTCTCTCTTTTTCTTTTTCTCTTTTTTCAATATATATTTCTCTCCGTCCCACTTCCTAATCAAGTTATAACTTCCGTTAACAGATTTAAAGTGTCAATGTCTAGATTTCAGCGAATATTTAAATTTGAAACAATAGAAATGTTACATTTAACTCAACGCTGTCTCTCTACCTCCCTACACTGCCCCCACTTCGTGAGTTTCCTTATTATTGCCCGTCATAAATGTGTAAATTTATTTTCATTTTTTTCATTTCAACATTTGGAAATAAATCTGATGATCCACTGTCCTTTGGAAGGGCTGTGGTGAAATAATTTATTATATGGAACCTTAAAGTAATCTGTTTTTATTTAATATATATATATATATATATATATATATATATATATATATATATATATATATATATATATATATATATATATCTTTGTGCGTGTATGTCTATTAATAACGAGGATCTGCTAAATCCTTCTTGGCTTGACCCACTTCTCAAATCTGACCAAATGACCAAAATTTACATTTTAATGTTGGGGAAGGGCTTTGTTTTTCCGCCTCATCTAGCTAGCTGGATGGCGTACAGCGTCACGGTTTGTTATGTCACCTGCTCGGCAGCGGACAAGAGAGCCGTCCAAAGCATTTTTATTTCTCGCTGTCGCAGCAGACCGGAAGAAGAAAGACAGCAAGCACCTTCGGTACCATTTGTTTTGATCTGTTACCCACGAGGACGACCATTTCAGCTGCGTTAGTTTTATAGGACAACGCTTTTAAATGATAGCTTTTATCCTTAAACCCTACGTAAAATGAACGCTGCCGCACGCTGAAAACGTATTTTAAACGTTATTACTTTTCCTCCTGGGCACCTCGAGGTGGTGTAATGGTTAACAAGCTTATCTCGCTAGAACAATCACGGCTGAATAGTGAGTCCGATCCTCATTGGGTGCCCCCTACTTTCGGCATCGAACTACATCTAAGCTACGCTTAGAAAACCTTTGGGCACCTCGAGGTGGTGTAATGGTTAGCAAGCTTGTCTCGCTAGAACAATCACGGTTGAGTAGTGAGTTCGATTCTCACTGGGTGCCCCATACTTTCAGTCTTGTTCCACATCTAAGCTACGCTTGGAAAATCACTATTACTTTACTTCGCTATTCCCATTATTCGGACTATTGTCCCCAACCTTGTCGCCATATTTATTACAACGTTTCGGCCGTTGTATGCTCCGGCCTTCTTCAAAGATGAGGACAATAGTCTGAATAATGTAAATAGTGTACGTAATACTTCATCTCAGAAATACAGGCAGATACTTTTCTTCAGTTATTTTTTTCTGTTTTTTTTTGTATGCGTGTATGTGTCTGTACATTCATGCTTCTGTGTGTGTCCGTGTGTGTGTTTGTGTGTGTGTGCGCGCGCGAGTGTGTGCGTGTGTTTGTGCACACGTGTGTGTGCGTTTGTGTATCTGAGTGTGCGTGTATGCATGTGTGTGGATGGGTGGGGGATATGGGGAAAATGGCGGCTGCTGTCCAATTTCACTGCTCATTGCACACCGAAAAGAAGACTAAATCAATAATCTCACCAATGCCTTTATCCACTGTGCCATATGTCCTCGAGGACCCAAAGAGTGTGAGTTCAATACCCGGTTAATGCAGTGGAAACTTGCAGAGGGGAATTAACAGGAGATAAACTGATAACTGACATCCATTAAACATGGCACGTGGAACTAGAACAGTCTACTCCAGTGAGCGAAATAAAGGGTTCAGTTCGACATTCCAACCACCTGAAGAAAGCCGGAGCGTACAACGACCGAAGCGTTGTAATAAATATGGCGACAAAGATGAGGACAATAGTCCGAATAATGTAAATAGTGTACATAATACCTCATCTCAGAAATATAAACAGATACTGAGAGGCCGAAATGTTGTAATAAATATGGCGAAAAAGATGAGGACAAGAGTCCGAATAATGTAAATAGTGTACATAATACCTCATCTCAGAAATATAGACCGATACTGAAAGGCTGAAACGTTGTAATAAATATGGCGACAAAGATGAGGACAATAGTCCGAATAATGTAAATAGTGTACATAATACCTCATCTCAGAAATATAGACCGATACTAAAAGGCTGAAACGTTGTAATAAATATGGCGACAAAGATGAGGACAATAGTCCGAATAATGTAAATAGTGTACATAATACCTCATCTCAGAAATATAAACAGATACTGAGAGGCCGAAACGTTGTAATAAATATGGCGAAAAAGATGAGGACAAGAGTCCGAATAATGTAAATAGTGTACATAATACCTCATCTCAGAAATATAGACAGATACTGAAAGGCTGAAACGTAGTAATAAATATGGCGACAACGATGAGGACAATAGTCCGAATAATGTAAATAGTGTACATAATACCTCATCTCAGAAATATAGACCGATACTGAAAGGCTGAAACGTAATAAATATGGCGACAAAGATGAGGACAATAGTCCGAATAATGTAAACAATGTTCATAATACCTCATCTCAGAAATATAGACAGTTATTTGGTCACATACAGCATTAATGTTTCTAGTTGTTTGTAAGGCACTGGGATCAATTTTAAAAACTTAAAGAAAGAAATTTGGAAAAAAATTGATAACAATTTATTTTAGTAATGGAATAAATAAAGGGAAAAAGATGAAAATAAGCTTTAAAATGAAACAAAATTGAACTCACACTCTTTGAGTCCTGACACTGGATCTAACTAACACCTTAATCCACTGTGTCGTGTTTCTTGAGTGTGAGTTCAATACCCAGTTAAAGCAGTGGAGAACTTGCAAAGGGGAATAACAGGAGATAACTGATAACTGACATCCATTAAACATGGCACGTAGAACTAGCACAGCGTACCCCAGTGACCGAATTAAAGGGTTCAATTCAACATTCCAACCACCGAAACCGAAACGTCATAATAAATATGGCGGCAAAGATGAGGACAATAGTCAGAATACTGTAAATTGTATATATATATATATATATATATATATATATATATATATATATATATATATATATAAACAGACCACTTTAAGGTTCCAGATAATAAATTATTCACTTCCACTGGAAGTAAAATCTGATGCTCCGCGGTCCTTTAAAAGGGCTGTGGTGAAATAATTTATTATATGGAACCTTAAAGTGGTCTGTTTTTATTTAAATTATTAGCTCTGATTTACATTGAGCTCTCTGGATTTTATCGTCCTTGGGTCTACCCATACGGATTAACTAGTTTTTCGTAAACTAAATATATATATATATATATATATATATATATATATATATATATATATATATATATGTGTGTGTGTGTGTGTGTGTGTGTGTGTGTGTGTGTGTAAACGCAAATAGCAGAGAGATAAGTATTGGGAAGCAACTTCATTTTTTTCCAGGAACTGCCGTGATGCACACAGCTACATCGGCAGGATCTTGAGATAATTGCAATCCAGTTCACAAAATGTTCAACTATACGAATCAAGTGTATATGACTGTTCTTTTATTTTGTTAATTTTTCAATCTTTAACTCTTAACATCCTATTGCAAAAAAAAAAAACAAATAAATAAATAAGCCGAGCTGTTGAACCAAACGGAAATGAATAACAGAATCAGAGTTTTTCTTTCCCTTTTAAATTAGGAAGTTGATCAATTACTTTGAAACGAATCTTTCTTTTTTAATAATTTCACTCCAAGTAAGAACATAAAGCCGCTAAGACGCAATGTAGTTATTGAGTGTGAAAAGAATATATGAAAAAGTAAAACATCATCAAGGAAGGAGTAAAATAAAAGTACAGGAAATAAGCAAACAGAAGATAACGATTGAGAATACATTTAAATTCTTCAAGATGAAATTGACTGAAAACCAAAAACCCTGAAGAGAGTTCCACAAGCGGGAATTGGGCGAAAAAAAACTGTCAGCGGACGGTGACATCTGGCCATTGCAACTGTAGAATAGCGAGACTGTGTCGCCAATCTAGTACTGGGCTTAAATGTGTGAAATCTTGCTACTAAAGAGGAAAGCTTATCAGAACGATTACCGTGAAAGTATTTATTGAGATGGCACAGGGAAACTACGTTACGGCCGTGGGGCAGTGGCTGAAGCCGAGATACCAGGTCAGGACCAATAACATTTCGGATTCTTCTTTGGATTTTTGCCAAAGATCTCTAAATACACAGCATATACAGTGAATGTAAATAAGGGTAGTCTAAATCTTGTGGTGCTTGAGGACAGGCTGACTGATGCGTTGCACTAGGGGTCTATGGTGTAGAGAATATTAAGATGTAAATCAATAAGGAAAACTAGTTCAAAAATATCTAAACTGTCTCAGAACAATGATTAAAAATGGGTCCAAGCCAATGAAGCCTGCAGGTCTTAGCGAAAACCATCCTTCTTCCTACCTCCTCACCTGGCGCTACACAATCACAAACAAAAAATAATACCAGAAAACATAAATCATACAAATCGATGACGATCAACAATAGCAAAAAAAAACTAAAATGGCCCAGTGTTGGTTAGATCTATTGACTAGACCCAAAGAGTTGTGAGTTCAATACCAGGCCACAGCAGTGGTGAACCAAAACATGGAAAGTTGACTTAAAGGGAAATAACTGAGGCACTCGGAAGAGGCACGACACGTGGAACTAGAACAATCTACCCTCCCCCCCCCGGTGGACGAAATAAAGGTTTCGGTTCTAAATTCCAATCACCTGAAGAAGGCCGGAGCGTACAGCGGCCGAAATTTTGTGAATATGGCAATGAAGTTGAGGATAACAATCCGAATAATGTAAGTAAAATGGATAGTAGATGTAACTCAAAGATTGATTCGTTTTCTACAATTAATCGATTTTGGCAGATAATAATGATTTTGTAATACAAGTCTTACTTTAACCGATAGCTGAGAAGGGGGAGAAGACGTGGATTCGTGCATTATTTCCCGAGGCTATTTGCGCATTAGTGAATATAACGAAACCAACTTGAATTCGAACTCAGATCTCCAATTAGCAATTCCTTACATTACCCGCACATACAAGCTTACAGTACCTGGAATTCCCAAGCGGTCACCCCTCTAGGTACCGACCAGGCTTAACGTTGCTTAACTTCGGTGATCATTCGGGAACAGGTTTTTCAACATGATTTGGTCGTAAACCGTAACTCAAAGAGAGATTAATAACATAATCAAGGTCTTGGCTTTCCACACTAAACAAAATGTCATCCGTCACACTTGGAATAAGAGATGACAGCTCAATGTTGAAAACTATTTCCCTGAAAAAATTGTTCTAATCGAAAGATTTTATAACCTTCACCCGGAAGTAACACTAGCGGCTCGGACAATGGATGCCGACTATTTACTTATAGGAAAACGGCTAATACAGGGTGACCAAAAACAAACGGGAACTTTTTAACAATACAAGAAAAACATGACTGATGGAAGAAAAATATTTAATTCATAGTAATTGAAACCTTAAAACATGCCATTTAAGAAACAATGATGGAATTTTCATTTTTTTTAAATTACGTCCTGTAGATGGCGTCCTCCTGTACGAATGCATTCTTGAAATCGGCTGTTGAGATCCCTCATTGACTGCTGCAACATCTCAGCTGGGATACTGTGAATTACATTCTCGTTACTAAAATGGCGAAATGTTTACTTGCTCAAGGTCACTGTCTCGCAGTGTTGCCACTTGCTCATGTCTGGCAATACGCACTACAAAAATTCCCGTTTTTTGAGGTCACCCTATATTACCCTCTTCGAGATATTATGAACAGAACGAATTTTCCCCAAAATAGCGAAAAACAACGCATTTATCTTCCTCCACATATAACCATCCTGTTTTTATTCGTGTAAAAATGGTCCGTATATTTAGACATCTTTTCTCCGGGCATAAGGAAAAGTTGTACTGTCAACGAGGCTGTTAATCTTGGACGTCTACTGAGAATTAAGTATAGTCCAGATCTCAAATAGAACTGGTATATACGATCCATCGCTACAGATGCTTGAAAATGGTCGGTTTCTTGTGCCTCTTCAGAAAATACTCCTCCTTCCATAACCAGTCTTTACAAAAGTTGGATCAGACCAAAAACGGAGTATTGATGCTATGTCTATCCGAAACTTCCAAATTCACGTTTGTTCAAGCAAGGGTGATTTGATTGGGGTGAATTGATTAAAACAACGTGAAATTTTCCTTAAAACTTCCTTGTCGTGTACACTATGATATTCTCAGTATCCTTCTGTAGAGCCACATCTCTGTTACCTTAAGCCTTTTCTTCATCTGTAAGAAAATTGCCCGGCATTCATTGCATTGGAGGATTGATATTTTATAGCAATGCAGCACTCTTCTCTTTGTATCTAACAAAATGTTTCTGTTTCCTTACTTAGTTTTTGGAAGGCATCTTTACTGTATAATCAGCGGAATGGTTAGATAAGTTTAAGGCAATGGAGAAAATGAAAGCGAACGTTATTGTCAAATGACTGTGTTAACATCGTGAAGAAAAATTATGATATAAAATTAATTGTGACCATTCTATTTAAAAGGGGAGATATAGCCAGAAGACCCTAAACTTTTTGCTCCTACTTCCCGCCATATACTGCCCTTTCGGTACTCTTACATTTTTAAAAACAACCGGAAATAAAAGCTTAACTAGAGATCGTTGTAAAATTGATTTATGACATAAAAATGCCTCAAACGTATCTCCCGCGGCGCAGAGGATTAGGATCAAAATATAGTAAACGTTCAAGCAGCTGACAGGGAGCTACGGCTCCAGCCATCAGCAGCAGTTCCATTTCTCATCGTCATTATCAGCCGCCGTCCCAGCGATGACTAGACATCATCGCCAGCAGCAACGATATGCGATAAACTGCACTTTTTAGGACAACAATTCTCAACGGCTACAAAACTGTCATTTTCAGGACAGCACTCTTTGCCAATTACAAAACTGTCCTTTTCAGGGCAATGCTCTTCACCAATTACAAAATTGTCCTTTTCAGGACAATGCTCTTCGCCAATTACAAAATTGTCCTTTTCAGGGCAATGCTCTTCGCCAATTACAAAACTGTCCTTTTCAGGGCAATGCTCTTCACCAATTACAAAACTGTCCTTTTCAGGGCAATGCTCTTCGCCAATTACAAAACTGTCATTTTCAGGACAATGCTCTTCGCCAATTACAAAACTGTCATTTTCAGGACAACGCTCTTCACCAATTACAAAATTGTCCTTTTCAGGACAATGCTCTTCGCCAATTACAAAATTGTCCTTTTCAGGGCAATGCTCTTCGCCAATTACAAAACTGTCATTTTCAGGACAATGCTCTTCGCCAATTACAAAACTGTCATTTTCAGGACAACGCTCTTCACCAATTACAAAATTGTCCTTTTCAGGACAATGCTCTTCGCCAATTACAAAATTGTCCTTTTCAGGGCAATGCTCTTCGCCAATTACAAAACTGTCCTTTTCAGGGCAATGCTCTTCGCCAATTACAAAACTGTCATTTTCAGGACAATGCTCTTCGCCAATTACAAAACTGTCATTTTCAGGACAACGCTCTTCACCAATTACAAAATTGTCCTTTTCAGGACAATGCTCTTCGCCAATTACAAAACTGTCCTTTTCAGGACAACGCTCTTCACCAATTACAAAATTGTCCTTTTCAGGACAATGCTCTTCACCAATTACAAAACAGTCCTTTTCAGGGCAACGTTCTTCACCAATTACAAAATTGTCCTTTTCAGGGCAATGCTCTTCGCCAATTACAAAACTGTCATTTTCAGGACAACGCTCTTCACCAATTACAAAATTGTCCTTTTCAGGACAATGCTCTTCGCCAATTACAAAACTGTCCTTTTCAGGACAACGCTCTTCACCAATTACAAAATTGTCCTTTTCAGGACAATGCTCTTCACCAATTACAAAACAGTCCTTTTCAGGGCAACGTTCTTCACCAATTACAAAATTGTCCTTTTCAGGGCAATGCTCTTCGCCAATTACAAAACTGTCATTTTCAGGACAACGCTCTTCACCAATTACAAAATTGTCCTTTTCAGGACAATGCTCTTCGCCAATTACAAAACAGTCCTTTTCAGGGCAACGTTCTTCACCAATTACAAAATTGTCCTTTTCAGGGCAATGCTCTTCGCCAATTACAAAACTGTCATTTTCAGGACAACGCTCTTCACCAATTACAAAATTGTCCTTTTCAGGACAATGCTCTTCGCCAATTACAAAACTGTCCTTTTCAGGACAACGCTCTTCACCAATTACAAAATTGTCCTTTTCAGGACAATGCTCTTCACCAATTACAAAACAGTCCTTTTCAGGGCAACGTTCTTCACCAATTACAAAATTGTCCTTTTCAGGGCAATGCTCTTCGCCAATTACAAAACTGTCATTTTCAGGACAACGCTCTTCACCAATTACAAAATTGTCCTTTTCAGGACAATGCTCTTCGCCAATTACAAAACAGTCCTTTTCAGGGCAACGTTCTTCACCAATTACAAAATTGTCCTTTTCAGGGCAATGCTCTTCGCCAATTACAAAACTGTCATTTTCAGGACAACGCTCTTCACCAATTACAAAATTGTCCTTTTCAGGACAATGCTCTTCGCCAATTACAAAACTGTCCTTTTCAGGACAACGCTCTTCACCAATTACAAAACTGTCCTTTTCAGGACAACGCTCTTCACCAATTACAAAATTGTCCTTTTCATGGCAATACTCTTCGCCAATTACAAAACTGTCCTTTTCAGGACAACGCTCTTCACCAATTACAAAATTGTCCTTTTCAGGACAACGCTCTTCACCAATTACAAAACTGTCCTTTTCAGGGCAACGTTCTTCACCAATTACAAAATTGTCCTTTTCAGGGCAATGCTCTTCGCCAATTACAAAACTGTCATTTTCAGGACAACGCTCTTCACCAATTACAAAACTGTCCTTTTCAGGACAATGCTCTTCGCCAATTACAAAACAGTCCTTTTCAGGGCAACGTTCTTCACCAATTACAAAATTGTCCTTTTCAGGGCAATGCTCTTCGCCAATTACAAAACTGTCATTTTCAGGACAACGCTCTTCACCAATTACAAAATTGTCCTTTTCAGGACAATGCTCTTCGCCAATTACAAAACTGTCCTTTTCAGGACAACGCTCTTCACCAATTACAAAATTGTCCTTTTCAGGACAATGCTCTTCACCAATTACAAAACAGTCCTTTTCAGGGCAACGTTCTTCACCAATTACAAAATTGTCCTTTTCAGGGCAATGCTCTTCGCCAATTACAAAACTGTCATTTTCAGGACAACGCTCTTCACCAATTACAAAATTGTCCTTTTCAGGACAATGCTCTTCGCCAATTACAAAACAGTCCTTTTCAGGGCAACGTTCTTCACCAATTACAAAATTGTCCTTTTCAGGGCAATGCTCTTCGCCAATTACAAAACTGTCATTTTCAGGACAACGCTCTTCACCAATTACAAAATTGTCCTTTTCAGGACAATGCTCTTCGCCAATTACAAAACTGTCCTTTTCAGGACAACGCTCTTCACCAATTACAAAACTGTCCTTTTCAGGACAACGCTCTTCACCAATTACAAAATTGTCCTTTTCATGGCAATACTCTTCGCCAATTACAAAACTGTCCTTTTCAGGACAACGCTCTTCACCAATTACAAAATTGTCCTTTTCAGGACAACGCTCTTCACCAATTACAAAACTGTCCTTTTCAGGGCAACGTTCTTCACCAATTACAAAATTGTCCTTTTCAGGGCAATGCTCTTCGCCAATTACAAAACTGTCATTTTCAGGACAACGCTCTTCACCAATTACAAAACTGTCCTTTTCAGGGCAATGCTCTTCGCCAATTACAAGACTATTCTTTTTCAGGACAATGCTCTTCACCTAGTGCACTGTAAATTTATTATTATTAACAAAAATAAACAACACTCTCGTGTGACTACAAAACCGTCCTTTTCAGGACAACGCTCTTCTCACCCTCTACATGTGTACGCAGAGATATTTTTGTACCTCGTGCACTGTAACCTTGTGTTTGTTGAAATATATTTTTACTCCAGTCTTCGTTTTGTTCGTTGTTGCCTTCCGTTATTTATTATCGGTTTGCGAGCTATTATACCAGCTCCCTAAAAACAGTTTTTTGCCAAGATTCAACAATTGTTTAATTCATTTCACCCCAAGCAATAAAGTCCCTAAGACGCAAGGGGTTACAGGTTTTGAAAGGATGGGAGAAAAGGAAAAAATTAAAAGGCAAAAGAAAAGGAAAATTATTAAGGACAGAGAACAAAAAAAGATCAAGAATACAGAAGATAACGATTCACATGCTAAATTTTTAAATATCATAGCTGACTGGAAAGCAAAAAAAAAAAAAAAAACGAAGAAAGTTCCACAAGCGAGAATTGCGAGAGAAGAAAGTAGTAGCATAGAAATTATATCTAGACATTTCAATTACAAAAGCAATAAAGGCACGAGATGGCTTCAATGACACTTCTTAGATTTCGTTAACATTGTTCGAAAGAGTGTAATAAATAATGATTAAGATATTATCCGGAGTAATTTACATCATTTTTGGAATTCTCATCAGCCCAATTTACAGGATGTTTACTTTGGACATTTTAATATAAATTAACTGGACCCGCGGAAATATAGCATGTAGATTAAAAACTAAGATATGACCTTTGATTTCACACCTTTCACCAATTAATCAGGAAATATGTCTATTATAAAACTTTGAATTATTCATTTAAAATCATAAAATTAATAAAAATTAATAAAAATGATTGGCAGAAAAGAAAGAAAGAAAGAAAAAAGAGAGAAAGAGATAAAGAAAGAAAGAAAGAAAGATGACGAAGGCCGGAAGGCACAATGTACGAAACGGTGGGATAATAACAACAATGACTCAGAAAATAATCCGTCTGTAAATAATTAAAATAATGAGAACATTTCCTCCCAAGAATTCAGACAAATATGCATAAATGTATATACACACATACATGCATATATACATACATACATAAATACACACACACACACATTTTTATGGGCAAGGAAACCAAGAAATTTTCATTACACAATCATTAGATAGATAGATAGATAGATAGATAGATAGATAGATAGATAGATAGATAGATAGATAGATAGATAGATATGGAGAGACTGAGATAGATAGATAGATAGATAGATAGATAGATAGATAGATAGATAGATAGATAGATAGATAGATAATGAAGAGAATGTGATAGATAGATAGATAGATAGATAGATAATGAAGAGAATGTGATAGATCGATAGATAGATAGATAGATAGATAATGAAGAGAATATGATAGATAGATAGATAGATAGATAGATAGATAGATAGATAGATAGATAGATAATGAAGAGTGTGTGATAGATAGATAGATAGATAGATAGATAGATAGATAGATAGATAGATAGATAGATAGATAGATAGATAATGAACAGATTTAGATAGACAATTAAAAGACATAGATAGATAGATAGATAGATAGATAGATAGATAGATAATGAACAGATTTAGATAGACAATGAAAAGACATAGATAGATAGATAGATAGATAGATAGATAGATAGATAGATAGATAGATAATGAACAGACATAGATAGATAATGAACAGACATAGATAGATAATGAAGAGAGTGTGACAGATCTAAAAGCTTACCTACTAATTTAATATTCGACAAAAACGTATCTCAGGTAATTGTTTAAATATTTAATTTCGTATAAAGAATCAATTTAGCATATGGTATGTATTAATTAAATACGTATCCCTGTGTGCTTTGTGGGCCGGTGCATTAGAGAGAATTCTCTTTTCTGCTCAATTAACTGAAGCAACATCATCTCCATCTGAACATTGAAAAGAGCGAATCTTTTACCCGACGGGAAAATTCTGTGTATGCAATACAGAACATTGGAAATGACAATTCATTTACGGAATACAGCTCTGAAATTAATAATAGGCATCAACAGGGACATGACAGGATGTGTGTGTGTGAGTGTGTGTGTGAGAGAGAGAGAGAGAGAGAAAGAGAGAGACGTGGACAGAGAGAGAGAAATGGGCGTTGAAAAGTCAGGAAGTGACAGACTCGTTTAAATCAACTTTTTTTTCTGAATGAATTCATATTTAATAACACATTTATTTATTACTGTGTAAAATTACCCCTCTTTGTCTGACCAACAAATTTAATAAACTTGTGTTTGCCTATCGTTATTTTATTTTATTTTATTTTATTTTTTTGGTCTCTACCTTTCTTTTCTTTGATACATCGGTTCATCACCATATGGAGAGGGGAATTAACAGGAGATAACTGATAACTGACATCCATTAAACATGGCACGTGGAACTAGAGCAGTCTACCCCAGTGAGCGAAATAAAGGGTTCAGTTCGACATTCCAACCACCGGAAGAAGGCCGGAGAGAGCAAAATAAATATGGCGACAAAGTTGTAATAAATATGGCGACAAAGATGAGGACAATAGTCCAAATAATGTAAATTATGTACATAATACCTCATCTCAAAAATATAGACATCTATCTATCTATCTATCTATCTATCTATCTATCTATCTCTCTCTCTCTCTCTCTCTCTCTATATATATATATATATATATATATATATATATATATATATATACAGGGTGTCCATAAAGTTCGTGTGCACTTTAAAAAATGTAAAACTTTATTTGTATTTGCGATAGAAATAATCTTTAAAAAATGTTATAAAGTTTAATGTACCTAGTTTTAAGTATAGCTAAATTAATTAATGTGATTTCAGACATTACTGTAAATCAGTTGGCAAATGTTTAGTAACATTTTTTCTTCAAAAATGTATTGCTGGAGATAATTTTTTTACAAAAGGTATTTCTGGTATTAAAATTTATTTTTACACTTTCATAGTGTTTTGACCCCAGTTTGGGTGTTAACTATTTGCCCATAGCTGGGAACCCTAACAGGTGCTACCACCCCGGGTCAGGGTGGACCTGGGAACACCAGCAATTAAGAGGTGGTTCCATGCCCCTCAAAGCCTCCTGATCAGAGGCCTTGCTGTTGGACGTAGTTTATCGTCTTACCCAGGACGCGGATGTAGTTTATCGTCATACCCAGGATGCGGATGTAGTTTATCGTCTTACCCAGGACGCAGATGTAGTTTATCGTCTTACCCAGGACGGTATTTATGAGGTATTTGCAGGGAATAAATGTCGATGGAACTAAGGAAGGGAGAGACAATTACAATTATTATTTGATCATAGCCCTTCATCTTGAACAATTTCAAAACTACTTGTTGACCATATTCACCATAGTCTATGAATATAGAATCCAGCGCAGTACGTAATCTGTTCAATGAAACAACGTTAAAGATTACTCTTTACACTCTACTGAATCTGACTATATCACCAATACCACCAGCAGCTGTTCAGTAATTCTTCAGTCTTCGATATCAAAGACTGGCAGTGAATATTCCGGAAAAAACATGGCCGCCTGTATACACGTCTTATTAAATATTTTGAGCCTTCTGATTGGTTAAATCTCCTATTAGTGTACTATAAAATGAGTCAGCTCATTTTGGCTGGCTCACTAGTACACCAAGCTACCCAAGAACTCCAACACTACTACGTCTGCTAGTACAAGTTGCAAAGCAATAGAAATTAGATGACAGAAAAACAAGTACAAATTTAGTGCCAATTTAAGAGTTTGGCGAACTTGAGATGATTACAGCTTCGAGTCAAACAAATAAGAAAAATAAGACGAAAGAAAAACTAGTTAAAATTTATAAAACTTCAGCATGGTACCCATAGAAAAACCTTTTTTTTATCGTTGTGGGGGAGAACCTTTCACAAAATGAATACAACTTTGCAAAACAGATAGATATATTCTCACTCCATAGACGGTCATAATACAATCGCTTCTCTGCCTTTTGGCCGAGATGACTTATCATCTCTCAGTTGCGTCTCTGTCTTGGGCAGAGTGCGCTCAGGGGCTTCTCTGTCAAAGGACAGAGGGGCAACCGAGGAAAATAATACTGCCCGAGTGTACTCGCCCGTGTCCCCACTTTAAAAAGACCTTGTGTCACATCACATTCTGGTGGATGAATGAGTAAACATCGCTTCTCTGCCTTTTGTCTAAGATCAAAGTGTAGTATCTGTTCTTATCTGCTTTTTTGTATTCTCTCTCTCTCTCTCCGCTTCTATTTCCCTTCTTTTTTTCTTTCATTTATTTTCTCACTGAAACCAAACCGTGTTTTCCTCAACTTTCCACCCGATTATTTATCTCACTCGATAGACGGTCATAATACAAACAACATATTTTAATTTCTATTTTATTTTTCTTTGCATTTAATGAGTCAAAATTTTTAATCGATATTTAAGAAAACTGATTAAAGGCAAAGCGAAAATGCTTACGTTGGAGATGAGCCAGTATTCGCTGTAATTCAAGATGGCTTCCAACACTTCCATTACCTCGTTTTCTTCTCCCATCAGCCGTCATTTCAATCGCCTTTTCCACTTCCGTCCGTCGAGATCCTAAAGAACCTTATAATCGTAACCAGAAGCTGTTGCGATTTTACCGGATATATATATATATATATAAATTAATGTTATTTAACTTTAGATTAGGGGCGACGCTGGTTTTGTCTGCTAGCAGACATATCCCTCGAGGCTACATCTAAAAACAAATGTCCTATATTTAATCTGTAGAAAATATTGTTGCGGCAAAAGCTGATACTCCGATGTTGACCTTGCAAAGCCCTCACTAACCCCAACTTGAAAGAAACTCTTACGCCTATCACTGGACCCCCGTGTATACAGATATCTTTGTGTGGTTTCATATATAAACATTTTTATATATGTTAAAACCCTTCGGGTTTACTTAGGTTCACGTTCTGTTTGGGTTTGATAATCGTTGCATTTCGATCCCCTAAAGAGGCTTGCTCTTTGGTGGAGCTACGCAGTCGATTTACACCCGCCTCAGCGATGCTTTGTGGAACAAAGCTGGTTTTTTTTAATCAAATTTTAACATTGACTTTTTTTTAAAGAAAGCTTCAGCAACAGAGAATCGGGTCAGCCCGATAAAAGACTGTGAATTGGTTGTATGTGGTGCTATATGCACGAGGAGTTGCGCCCCCTTCCACAATGGGCTGTTGAGAGAAGACCTGCTTAGAGTAGGTGGCGCTGCCTATTTGCATATGAGCGATACTGGGCGAGTATTAACCAATAGTCAACTTGGGTCCGGCGCTGGTAGAGCTATATAACAAACACCAGTGCTCTCTCTCTCTTATATATATATATATATATATATATATATATATATATATATATGTATATATATATGTATATATATATATATATATGTATATATGTATGTATGTATATATATATATATATATGTATGTATGTATGTATATATATATATGTATGTATGTGTGTATGTATGTATATGTGTGTATATATGTATGTATATTTATATATATGTATGTAATATATATATATATATATATATGCTCTCGACCTGTGAAAACCAGGCTAACACAGCTGCTTAAAAACACTGTCGCGGCAATGTTCCGAGTTATCGTCTCCTGTTTTTGCTTCGGCTGGCACAGGGTCGCAACAGTGAAGGAAAAAAGTTCGAACTCCTTAAATTTGAGGACGAGATTAATTTACTTAGCGTAACTGTAGGTGCCTTGCCTACCAACTTCTTGTTTTTTTTTTTACATGTCCATTCAGTTAGCAAAGAATCTATATAATATCTCCTGTCATATCTAGGCTGGCGCTGCACGATCCTCAATTTCCGGCCTTGACAGACTTCGAAATCATATACGCAACCTTTTCCCCACAGACGAAATGCCGCAAGCCTGTCTCTCGGTCAGTTGTGTGCCATGCGTGATACACGCGTAGGCGATCATGTATCTTTCGATACGTGACTTGTATCCGATGGACGAAATAAAGTTTCGGTTCGAAATTCCAACCACCTGAAGAAGGCCGTGGCGTACAACGGCCGACACGCTGTGTTTATGGCAATAATGTAAATAATGCAAGTAGCCCTTGGGAAACGCTTAAATTATTTTCTTTTTCGTCCTAGTATGGATTAAATACGAGGATAAATTGAGCTCTTTAGACTCGACAACAATTTTCAATTGCAAAACGTGGAGAAGGTAATGGGTTGATTTGCTTGATTTGTTTGGTACGGCTTATAAACCCTTTGCGGGTTATTAAAGAGAAAAATAATTTTAGATTCTAGGAATTTTTTTTAGATAATAATGATTCAATGATACAAGTCTTATTAATTAATCTATAGCTGTAGATTCAAACCTTTCGCAAGGGTTAGTGAGTATAACGAACCCAACGGGAATTGGAACTCGGCTCTCCGATTAACAATTCCAAGCCATTATCCATTACACCACCAAGATTACAGTGCTTGAAATTCCTAAGCAGTGGCCCAACTTGGTACTGACAAGGCTGGGACGTTGCTGAACTTCGGTGATCGTACGGGAACTCGACTCTCCGATTAACAATTCCGAACCATTATCCATTACACCACCCGCACATCCAAGTTTACAGCAGCTGGAATTTCCAGGTACTGACCAGGCTCGACGTTGCTTAACTTCGATGATGGTACGGGAACTCGACTCTCCGATTAACAATTCCGAGCCATTATCCATTACACCACCTGCACATCCAAGCTTACAGCACCTCGTATTCCAAAGCGGTCACCCATCTCGGCGACGACCAGGCTCAAAGTTGCTTAACTTCGGTGATCATACGGCAACCGGTGTTTGAACGGTATATGGCCTAAAAGTTAATGGGGAAAACATTTCATAAGAAAAGTTAATTTAAAGATTAAAAAAAAACATCTGTGGAGAGTCATGATTTCCGACGCCGGAAACGGATATGGCATTTTAAAAATGTATAGATGTATTATATTGTAACAAAATAATCAAAGGCATTTCCTATGGGCTGCGGTTTCACCAACTATTTTTTCGGAACCCACGATAAAATAAATGACTGTTCGATATTGCTTAAATATATGTCAATTTTTTATCATTTTTAACGTATTTTCATAGTGCATCATGATACACAAGGCTTCCTGGTTTGTTTTTTGTTTTTTTAAGCTTTTCACCCCAAGCAAGGCGGGAGTGCCGTTAGCACGCAAGGGGTTACAGAGAGTGAGAGCAAGAGTAAAGACGGGTGTTTGGGGAAAGGATAAAGAGAAGGACGGTGATCAGGATCAAGGTATCAGAAGATGTCGATTGACATTACATTTGAATATTTGAAGATTATAGCTATCAGGGAAGCAAGTAAGAGGAAGGGAATTGCACTGGTGAGTCTACAGAAGGATGAAAAGAAGAAACAGAAAGAGTGTAGAATTGTTATCAATTGTCTTATATGGCAGTGAATGCAAGAAAATTTCCTCACAGATGAAGAAGAGACTTAAAGCAACAGAAATGTTTTTTAAGCATATCACCCCAAACAAGGCGGGAGTGCCAGTAGCACGCAAGGGGTTTCAGAGAGTGAGGGCAAGAATAAAGAGGGGTGTTTGAGGAAAGGATATTGAGAAGGATGGTAATCAGGATCAAAGCATCAGAAGATGTTGATTGACATTACATTTGAATATTTGAAGATTATAGTAATCCGGGAAGAAAGTAAGATGAAGGGAATTGCACTGGTGAGTCTACAGAAGGATGAACAAAGGGCAAGAATAAAGAGGGGTGTTTGGGGACAGGATAAAGAGAAGGACGGGTAACAAGATCAAGGCATCAAAAGATGTCTACTGACATTACATTTGAATATTTGAAGATTATAGCTATCAGGGAAGCAAGTAAGAGGAAGGGAGTTCTACTGTCGGGAAGTGCGAGAGAAGAATCTGTTGGAGTAGAAAAGGCGGTTGCATTTAACTGTTTCGACAGTGAAAATGTGGGGCCGAGTTGCCAACCTACTGGCACGCTTAAATTCATGCAGTTTGGGAACCAGTGAAAGTAGCTCGTCGGAGCAGTAGCCGTGAAAATACTTGTAGAAAAGACAGAGGGAAGCCACAGCAAGTCTGTGAGAAAGTGAGTGTAGATGAGATGCCCATTGGTGAGGTTTCCGTAATCGAATTGTTCCATGGTCTGAGGTGATTCCACACCCAACCTCTGTACTCTAAGGAATGGTTGGTTTTCTGTTGCTTTTTTCCTTCTCTTATACGCCCACGCGTTCCCACGCGAACGAGTTCTATCAACCTGGGATTTGGAATTCAAAGTTTTCCTTCTGGTCAGCTTGCCAGTAAACTCCACTTGTTAATCCATAGCTGGGAGGGATAAAATTGTTTCATACCTTTTCAAAAAGTATTTACGCAGTAGCGAATATAATGGAATTCTAGATCGGTGTTCTGATCATTTGTTCAGTAAGCCACCAGCAAAGCCACTTTTAACCCTTTGGGCCCTGCATTCCTAAACAATTTTAACCCTTCTTCCTGAGCTCCTGAGTCAAAATTCGCAAATAATTGGTAAATTTAAATCATCACTTTTTATTTATTTATTTTTTTTATTATTTTTTTTTTTTTTGTAAAACAGGACCTCCAGTTACCGAAAATCTGCTCTGAATCGTAAAATAAAAATGTAATAAAACTAAAACATTATTTAATTAGAAAAGCATTTAGTTGCTTTTATGAATTAAATATATTATAGACACTATTGTCTTAACCCTTTGAGCCCTGCATCCCTAAACAATTTTAATCCTTCTGTCTGAGCTCCTGAGTCAAAATTCGCAAAGATGTCTCACGGTTGATGTGGCTGGGCATTAAGTCATTTTCTCTACCCCTGTTCAACCGGTGGCTGGGCATTACGTCATTTTTCTCTACCACCGGTAAAGTAGTGGTCATGTCTCAAAATTACAATTTAATTTGTAAACTGCTTATCCAAGAGAAACATTCTATACCATACATATTCTGGCAGGGAGTAAGATCAAGCTGTTTGGTATAATTTTAACCCTGAATATGTTTTGGGTCATTTCCACGAAAGGGTATAGTAGTATCCTGTTTGGCCGGCCATATCTGAGCGGTCCACTTGGAAAATCACGTATTTTCAGTCACAGAACACATGAAAGAAAACGTTTCGCCGAGTGTTAACACTATTATTTAGCATTTGTGGTTTTAAAAAGCCTTTACACTTGTAAGTTAATACCCTTCATCAGAGATGCGAACGAGCATATCCCAGATCTGTAACAGACTCTTTGTTATTTGAACGCGCCTTTTTTTCACTTGCTTTTATTTCGAGTACAGACCAAAGGACTGTGAAATCCGAACAAATCCCTGTATCTTATTTAGAAAGGAAATGCCGATATTTGCTAAAACTGCTACTTTTGTCTACCAACTTCCTTGCTATAAAGATGATTTGTTAATTGCATATCTCTTCAGAACAAAGATTTTCGCGCCTATTACTTTAATAGCTATGAATTGTAATAACTTATTGGTAGTGGAAAATTCGTAAACTTAAGGAATCAGCACATATGCTAGGCCACAAAAATCTCCAGAGCCGACCAAGAAAATAGAAATGAATACAATATGGGAACCAGTAATAAGGAGTGCCAGAGAAAAGCGATAATAACAACAAAGTTGCAATATGAGCTCTGGTAAAAACACGATATGATAACAGCAAAAATTGCAATATGAGCACTGGTAAAAATGGTTGCTGAAGAGTTTAAATTTATAACACCCAG
Source organism: Acanthosepion esculentum (assembly GCA_964036315.1). Lineage (NCBI taxonomy): Eukaryota > Metazoa > Mollusca > Cephalopoda > Sepiida > Sepiidae > Acanthosepion > Acanthosepion esculentum. The sequence goes on along the minus strand of OZ038485.1, from coordinate 21,085,317 downwards.
AAATTCTTAAGCAGATGTCCTCAAGGACACATGGCACAGTGGTTAGATCCCGTGACAGGACCCAAGGAGTGTGTGTTCAATACCGGGTTAAGGCAGTGGAGAACTTTCAGAGGGAAAAATTAACAGGAGATAACTGATAAAACATGGCATGTGGAACTAAAACATCGAAAGAAAGGGTTCAGTTCGACATTTCAACCACCTGAAGAAGGCAGGGGCGTACAACGGCCGAAACGTTGTAATAAATATGGCGACAAAGATGAGGACAATAGTCCGAATAATGTAAATAATGTACATAATACCTCATCTCAGAAATATAGACAGATACTGAAAGGCCGAAACGTTGTAATAAATATGGCGACAAAAATTAGGACAATAGTCCGAATAATGTAAATAATATACATAATACCTCATCATAGAAAATATAGACAGATATTGGTAGTGGAAAGGTTATATTTTATATTACATTATAAATTGCTGTACTTTTTATTATATTATTATATTAATTTAGTACTATTTATATTTTATTTATATTAATAATTTATATTATATTAAAAACGGATTTCCACTGACCAATATTTCCCCCCTATTCGGCCTGCATGATTTCTTGGCCATATAGAATCCACTTATTTCTGGTCAGTTTATGCCACTCCAGTACTTACCCGACTCCTCTGATATTCTCTACCTTTAGAAGAGCCAAATCCGGCCTAAAAGGGAGTACTGCTGCCACATATGGACAATAGCTGCTCAGTGATAACCTTCCACTCTCGATAGAGTCCAAAAGCATCTCTGCGTCCTTTTGAGAAAGGAATTATTTCCAACCCTACTACCCCTTTCTCACAGACTAAACGTCGCAGGTCTCTCGCTGCTCTGTCTTTTTTGGGTTCACTACTTTGGTCTAGTCACTGGACCTAACTAACGTCTTTATCCACTGGGCCATGTGTCCTCAAGAAAAACTTGAAGGGAAATAACTGAGACATCCGGTAAAGCATGACACGTGGAACTAGAACAATCTACTCCAGTGGATGAAATAAAGGTTTCCGCTCGAAATTCCAATCACCTTTTATTTGAACGCGCCTTTTTTTTTTCACTTGCTTTTATTTCGAGTACAGACCCAAGGACTTTGAAATCCGAACAAATCCCTATATCTTATTTAGAAGAGAAATGCCGATATTTGCTGAAACTGGTACTTTTGTCTACATGTCTCTTCAGAACAAAGATTTTCATACCTATTACTTTAATAGCTATGAATTGCAATAACTTATTAGTAGTGGAATGGTTTTCCCATCATGTTCTCTACGCTTTTGAATAAAAAGTTGGCTTTCTGCTAGACTAACGGCCATAAATGCTTCTTCTTTATTATTTGTGAAATACTAGTGAGTGTTAGGAAACCTAGTGGGTTTCATATTGCCTTCTCTCATGTTTTGAATTCAGTGTTGACTTTACCCTAGACAAGGAATCGACAACCTACGGCACGCGTGCCACACGTGCAATTTCCAATGACACGCAGCCGCAAATGACATTACGAACTAAAGATATTTAGCTGTTTCAATTTTAATATATACTAAAGTATATATACTATATATTATTGCATGTTTCGCTGAATAATACGGATAAAGTTTTTTATATTTATTTTAAATAAATTCCTTTCATATTATCGAATAAGCTTTTTAGCATTATCAAGAAAATCACCATGTTGATACATGTTTTTATTGATAATCCTGTCTAAGCTTTCGGCTTACATAAGCCATCAGAGATTACAAGTACATTACAATAAATTAAATAAATTAAATAACAAAGATGGTAATTTTTGTTTTAGATTGGTTATGTGGACATTGCAACAATGATGTTTGTTTTGTTAACATGGAAAATTGCTATGCAACCATAAATTCGTGCATATGAAACACAGGAAGCAAATATCGCATTGCGGTTCATGACATCACATATAACCACGTGAGAAGAAAAGTGTTAAGGATTAACAATAAAAACATGTATCAACATGGTGATTTTCTTTCGTGTTTCAGTGATAATGCTAAAAAGCTTATTCGACAATATGAAAGTAATTTACTTAAAATAAATAGACAAAACTTGTCTATATTATTTAACGAAACATGCATTAATGAAAAAATGCTGCCTAAATACACACAAAACTATATATTACTATATAAAATATATTGTAGAACAGGTAAATTGACCGTGACTTGCATAAAAATACTTTGGCACACTGAAAAGATTTTTAAAACTCTGAGTCGGCATATAGTTAGCGAAAAATTGCCGACCCCTGCCCTAGACTGATTGCTTTCCCTACGATTACAAATCGTAGTTTCGCTTAATTTCCACAAAGAAATTAGAAATAAATAAACTTTATATTTTTTTTTATTTCAAGTTGCATTAAAACAGTTTGAAAGTGGGCATATATTTAAAACTTTGACCTGAGCCAGTAAGATAATTGTATGTGATTTTTTTCCTCCGTTAGATGAAATGCCATTTAATTAGCTTTAATTATTCGAAAAAAGAAACTGACATGGAGTCGATTTATTATTACTTGTTTATTAATGTCTAAGAATCGAGCCGACGAGCTGTGGGTTATTTTATTTTTATTCTTTCTTTTCTTTGCATACATCCAGTTAATTAAATGCTACGTCAAATGATTGACTCCTAAAATTATATAATTTCAAGTAACGAATCCAGACAGCTGCTGGAACATACGTAGTGTCAATCAAGAAAACTCACTCTCTCTCTCTCATATATATATATATATATATATATATATATATATATATATATATATATATATATATATATATATATGTGTGTGTGTGTGTGTGTGTGTGTGTGTGTGTGTAGGAGACACGGATAGTAATGGATAGCGGCTCGGATTAATTATGTGCTATTACCCTTGGTAAAGGGATGAATCCTCTTATTCTCTCCCCATCTATGGGTAAATAGCAGGACAGACTGGGTTCCTATAGCCTTGGATGACAATTGGTCTAGGAAAAGGACAACTCTGAATTGAAAACCTGCGGAGGGTCGGTTGGGGACCTTGTGGCACGTACTGCACCAGGTCTCTATATTCGGCCCTTCAAAAAGTGTGGTTGGTTCTGCACAAAGCCTTCACCACTAGAATCACATGTTTTGTGCAAGTAGTTTGACTGTCAGTTTCTAGGAACTGAGTTGCTTGACACTAATACGTCGAAAACGACAGTACTGTCCATTATATATATATATATATATATATATATATATATATATATATATATAAATTTGTGTGTGTGTGTGTGTGGAATTATATGGCTATAAACGAGTGGAACATATATATATATATATATATATATATATATATATAATCTAACAGTGGTAGATAGGTTTTGGCGTTTCGTTAAGTTGATTGTATGGCATGCCACCCCTTGTTGGGTTATTTAACGTCGAATTTTATTGGTGCCACTCAGTAAGGATCAAACTCATTTCTCATTATTAATGATTATTTGGGGTGATTTTGCCACATTCCAAACCCCGTAATGTTAAAAAATATCGAATTTGTATGGTGCACCCAGTGAGGATCAAACTCATTCCTCAATATTAATGGTTACTTTGGGTGATTTTACGACACTTCAACCCCTGTTAGGCTATAAAATGCCAATTTTTTACAGGACACCCAGTGAGGATAAAACTTATTCGTCAATATTAATGGGTACTTTGGGTGATTTTACGACACTTCAACCCCTGTTGCGCTATAAAATGCCGATTATTCTACGGGACATTAATTGTTACTTTGGTATAAAAATGCCGATTTTTCTACGGGACACCCAGTGGGGATCAAACTCATTCCTCAATATTAATGGTTACTTTGGGTGATTTTACGATACTTCAATCCCTGTTAGGCTATAAAATGCCGATTTTTCTACGGGACACCCAGTGAGGATAAAACTTATTCGTCAATATTAATGGTTACTTTGGGTGATTTTACGACACTTCAACCCCTGTTGGAATATAAAATGCCGATTTTTCGACGGGACATTAATTGTTACTTTGGTATAAAAATGCCGATTTTTCTACGCGACACCCAGTGAGGATCAAATTCATTTCTCAATATTAATGGTTACTTTGGGTGATCTTACGACACTTCAATCCCTGTTAGGCTATAAAATGCCGATTTTTCTACAGGACACCCAGTGAGGATCAATCTCATTCCTTAATATTAATGGTTACTTTGGGTGATTTTACGACACTTCAATACCTGTTGGGCTATAAAATGCCGATTTTTCTACGGGACATTAATTGTTACTTTGGTATAAAAATGCCGATTTTTCTACGGGACACCCAGTGAGGATCAAACTCATTCCTCAATATTAATGGCTACTTTGGTATTACGATACTTCATCCCTGTTAGGCTATAAAATGCCGATTTTTTACGGGACACCCAGTAAGGATAAAACTTATTCGTCAATATTAATGGGTACTTTGGGTGATTTTACGACACTTCAACCCCTGCTGTGCTATAAAATGCCGATTTTTCTACGCGACACCCAGTGAGTATCAAATTAATTCCTCAATATTAATGGTTACTTTGGGTGATCTTACGACACTTCAATCCCTGTTAGATTAAAAAATGTCGAATTTGGTATTGGGCAGCCAGTGAGGATCGAATTCTCTCCTCAGAAGCAATGGTTAGGTTGGTTGATAACACGACACTTAAACCCCTGTTAGGTTACAACATTTAGAATTTTGTATGGGGCAACCAGTAAGGATTGAACTCACTGCTAATGTTCAACTAGAAAGACTTCTTTAATCCTTACCGCCACGCCGAGGACCCCAGGGGGAGGGTTACTGATATTAGTAACATACATCCGTGTACAAATTAATTGAAACCACCCCTTTCTTTCACCATACGGTCAGGTTTAGATCCGCTGGTTTGACAGGGTGGAATCGATTTCTATTTTGTCCTCAGATCAGGTCATTTGCAGTGGTGTGCAGTAATAGGAATTTATTTTCGGGGTGTATGATATAATTTGTTTGGCCTTGAAAAGTACTGTGCCATCCGAGGATAGCGGTCCGAATAATGTAAATAATGCAAGTAATTATGATACCTCATCTCAGAGATATACACAGATATTGAAGGCTGGAGCGTACAATGGCCGAAATGTGAATATAGCAAAGAAGATGAGGATAACAGTCCGAATATTGTAAATATATGTAAGTAATCATAATACCTCATCTCAGAGACATAGACAGATGTTGAAGGCCGGAGTGTACAGCGGCCGAATCGATGTGAATATGGCAATGAAGATGAGGATAACAGTCCGAATAATGTAAATCATGCAAGTAATCATAATACCTCATCTCAGAGATATAGACAGATATTGGAGGCTGGGG
>OZ038485.1:21037447-21074947 GCA_964036315.1 Acanthosepion esculentum | reverse complement strand
CGCGAAGGGACGCTGAGCCAACGCGATATACTTTCTTGTGACGTCAGTCGTTCCGCTGCCTCTTAGGATCCAAGCTGCCACTATTCTCTCCTAATAAAACGAATAAGAACAAGAAATGGACGTTTTCGTTGATACCAGCGTGAAGAACGACAGAAAATTCAACACCGTACTCGACCATCTTAACACTGGTCTTCTAAGCAATAGTAACATAAATTTTTCCGAATGGTGTTTTAAAAAATAATTTTTTGTTTTTTTTCTGACAATGTCGTGCTTAGAAAAAATTTTAATGAATGTTAATAAAAATTCGTCACAAAAAAATACCCCATGTTTACGAGAAGAATTTTTCTCGTTGGTATCGATATACCGGAAACGATTCTGAAGTGCGTTAAATTCAGATGCAGTTACCGATATTTTTTCTTTTTTTTTTTTTAATTGTTTGCATGTGTGCATACCTCTGCCCCCTACCGGTGAGATTATTCGACGTACAGATGAGAGCCACTTGTGTCTTAGATTGTGTGTCTTTCAGTCGATAGTTTTCCTAATATCCATACTGTAGAACCCCATTTCTTCTGTCTGAAGGTTTTTCTCTATATGTGAGAAGATTGTTCAGCATTCACTGTCATATAGGCGGGATGTATTACATAAGAGCTATGTACTTTTTTCCCCTTGTTTTACGAGAGGAACATTTCTCCTCGGTATAAATATCTGCTTATAATAGCTGCAAGTTCATCGGGTTTGGGCACTTCAGCCGACACGTCATGAACTCCACGACATTCCACGAAGACCTAAAGAAGATCACAGTTTCACATAAATAAATTCACTACTTAAGAAACGGTGAACATCGAAGGTGCCAATCGTTAGAATAACAAACCTGTGTTTAGGATTTCCCTCCCTTGCGGCCACATCTCATTCACACATTTCTATCCTGTAGCCAGCATAGACGCTCCAATATGGCCGGCGGGTGTTGAACTTTTTCTTAGATACTCTAAACACCAGGTGTTTTCTTTGGACCAAACAGATCCTCGACCTGTTTATTTTCATCAATTGTACAACGTTTTGCAAAGAATATGCCGGAAACGGTTTTGAAGTGCGTTAAAATCCGATGCAGTTACCGACATTTTTCTTCTATTTTTTTCTTGATAGTTTGCGTTTCTGCCTAGCTCTGCCCCCTATCGGCGAGATAATTTGACGTACACATGAGAGCCACTTGTGCCTTGGATTGTGTGGCTTTCTGAAGCGCTTGCGCAGCTGTTCCAACTGAAATGGGGTTTTTTCTATATTTTTCTGTATTCAGCCGAAACAAACACATACGGAAAAGTACCATAGATAGATATATATGAACATAGATAGATAGATAGATAGATAGATAGATAGATAGATATGGAGAGACTGACACTCAATAATATTAACATTAATCGCAGTACCTTGTCTGTCGTCTTTAATGAAATACGTGTAAAAGAGGTATTACTGCCTATATATATATATATATATATATATATATATATAATATATATATATATATATATATATATATATGATGGACTCTCCCATCGAACTCGACGTATGAGGGTCTGGCAGGTTTTGAATTCAGAGTTGTCCTTCTCCTAGACCAGTTGCCATCCAAGGCTATAGAACCCAGTCTGTCCTACTATTTACCCATAGTTGGAGGGAGAAGAAGAGGATTCATACCTTTCCCAAGGGTATTAGCACGTAAGTGAATGCAATATATATATATATATATATATATATATATATATATATATATATGATAGATAGATAGATAGATATAAATAGACTGAGATAGATAGATAGATAGATAGATAGATAGATAGATAGATAGATAGATAGATAGATAGATAGATAGATAGATAGATAAAAAATAATACCAGCAATAAAAATCTTGTCGGCATTAAACAACCGATATGCCGTTAAACAAACCAAACCAATCTACTAATTCGAACGTTACGCTAACCTCAAATTCATTATGGTCAGAAAAATACTAAGTAGACATTAAATTGAAACATGACTGAAAATCAAATAGAAAATAGACTGTCTTTGATGTAGGTCCCACCATTGCACTAAGATAAGAAATAATAGCGATGACAAGTAAATATTTTCCATCCTTTGCGTGGTTTTCTGTATAATTGCGTGGTGGGTGCTGTTTCGGTGAAGAGAACATCAAGTCATTTTTAGCTCAGTTGGCATAGTTTCTAGGTACTTCACAAATTCTTTTCGTTCTCAGTATTCCCTTTAAGGGATTTGGATACGGTTACCCAGTGTCTCTGTAATTACTGGGATGACAGTCATTCAGATAATTTTTCTGTTGAAATATAACCATTGTTTCTCTCTTTCTCTCTCTCTCTCTCTCTCTCTCTCTCTCTCTCTCTCTCTCTCTCTCTCTCTCTCCTTCCCCCACCACCCTTAAATTGCCACCCTCACTAGTTGATCAAAATAGATTTGGCGTACTATCATTATTATTACCAAGCTTTCTCCCTCTTTATATATCTACCTTTCTGTATTATTACTGCTATTATTATTATTATTATTATTATTATTATTATTATTATTATTTCCTTTGATTTCTAATATGTACTCATTTCTTTCCGGGTCCCGCCGAAGGACCTAAGGTTAGAATTGGCCTCATGACATTTTCCACTGAAAAAAAAAGCCCTTCGTAAGGTGTGGGCTGTACTCGTGAGAACAATTTTTTGCATTTCTTTAAGGCATGGGCTTCCAGGGATCCCTTCAATTAGTCTACTGAAATCTTTTCCAACCAATCCGAGGACTCCAACTACAACGGGGATTGTTGATGTTCCCATGTGCCACATTTTTGAGATTTCGATTTCAAGGTATTATTACGTGAATGATTTCCTACTTGTAGATGAGGGGGGGATTTTGACTGAGATCAAGTGCTTGCAAGAATCCTCAACCAATCCCACACTCTCCTGACTACATTTACGTTCTCCACACAAAAAAACTCTCCTCAATACTTCCTCCAATCTCAATACACCAAAAGTGTCGCCGACAAAACTTACCTGGCTGTTTGTCTCGAAAAGGACCTCCGATCGGTTGTGGACTGGGGCAGGTATTGGCTGGTTAACTTTAGTGCCTCAAAAACAAAACTGCTCTCTATTACTCACCACAGAGATCCTTCCCTGCCTCCCATTAGAATGTCTGACGCTCAACTCCACGAGAGCACCTCTTAGCGACTGCTTGGTCTCACATTGTCCGCTGACCTGAGATGGAACGAATACATTGAACCAATAGCTTCGTCCACCGCTAGGAAATTTGGCTCCCTGTGCCGCGACAAGAAATTTTTCCCGCTGGAGTCGATTCTTCAAATCTACAAATCAACCATTCGCCCTTGCATGGAGTATTACTGCCATATATGGTCTGGAGCCCCTTCTAATTGTCTCAAGGTCCTTGATAAAATCCAAAGACGTATATGCAATGTAAATGGCTCTGATCTGGCATCTCATCTGCAGACGCTCTCTCACAGACGTGCCGTCGCCTCCCTCTGTCTTTTTTACAAATACTTTCACGGTAACTGCTCCGATGAACTGCTTTCGCTGGTTCCCAGACTTCATGAATTTAAGCGCTCAACTAGGCTGGCATCTCGCTCTCACCCTTTCACTGTCAAAACTGTTAAATGTAGCCATCTCTTCTACTCCAATAGCTTCATGTCTCGCACTTCTCGCTTGTGGAACTTCCTCCTCTTTTCTTGTTTCCCTGATAGCTATAATCTCCAACTATTCAAATGTAATGTCAATCAAAGTCTCCAGATGCCTTGATCTATCCCCTATCCTTCTCTTCACCTTTTCCTCTATCACTCATCTTTGTTCTCGCTCCAACTCTCTGTAACCCGTTGCGTGCTAGTAGCTTCCCGCCTTGCTTGGGGTTGAATGCTTAAAAAAGAAAAAAAAAGTCTCTTCAATATCACAGCATTCTCAACGTATTCGCGTTTCTGGGTACTTGGTGGGATGATGAACTACATCCTGCACCAAGGCACACGTTTTGAAGATTGGAGGTTTTGAGAACCGGGAAACCACCTCTTAATTGCTGTTGGTCTTACGTCCACTCTGACCCGGGTGGTAACACCAGTTAGGGTCCCAGCTATGTGTAAATAGTGAGCCCCTCACCCCCCCCCAAAAAAACAAAAACGCAATGAAATTATAAAAATAGATATTTATAGTAAAAATACCAGAAATAAATTTTTATATAAAAACATTACCAACAATACCAGTTTATACTAAAATTACTAACAACGCACATACTAACAATTTGCAGTAACTTCACCCAAATCTTTCGAAAATACTTCCAAACAAACAATATGAAAGATCTTCCATGAAATTAATCCATATAGTATTCTACAATTTCTTAAAGGGATCCAACTGTATTTCCAAAATATAACTTCAACAAAACTACAACATAAAAAAACATTTATCACCGCCTTACGTAATTATGCCCGCCCAAACATATATATATATATATATATATGCACAAAAATCTGAGTATCATCTACCATGTATTCAATTGTGAAAGCAGAATAGCCATATCATATTTTTCTATTACTTCCAAGCCAATGACATTTCGGTATTAAATGACCCATAACGTGTTGATATGCCGTTACGGAGACAAATCAATCCATCGCGTTTCTTGGATTTCTATTTATTTTCTATTTGATGTAATGCAATTATTGGTAGATTTCTTTCCTTTCTCTCTCTTGTGTACTCCTGGTCCCTGCAGTCCTCAATATTTGCAATCCAGAGTCTCCCTTCTTTTCCTTTAACATGGACAGATTATTATTATTATTATTATTATTATTATTATTATCGATATTATTATCGATATTATTGCTATATACTCATCTTCAAAATTTATTAACACCTGCTTTATTATTCTGCTTATTCATGTGTAATTTTATACACAGCGTGTTTAAGATGGTTTTAAGGGGACAATTCACATTTGTTTTTGGAGGCACACATGGTGTTATAGTTCAAGTAGAAACCATACTATTTCAGAGAATACTTTTTATGCACGATAATTAGATAGTTCCAGACGACGATAAGATGACAGCGCAATCATGCATTCTTTTTTGAATGCACGCGTGATGCTATAGTTCAAGAAGATTTTTTTAAATCCGATATTGTTATTACTATAAGCGCCATTTATCAAGCAAGCATATCACACTAAATACTAAATATTGTCTTTATGGTAATTAAAATTATATATATATATATATATATATATATATATATATAACATAAATCATTCATACGAATAACAATTACGAAATTTTTGAAATTTTGTTATTCGTGTTGAATGATTTATGTTATATAAATTGATCACGTACCACATAATAGATATTAAAAAAGACTGATCCTACGTGTGAATTTCCCGATAATAATGGTGACATTACTATAATTATTGAACAATTTTGTTCATGCCACTTTTACTAAAAAAAATAAACTACTTCTACGAGAACGCAAAATTTCAAAATTTAAAATTCAACCTCAGCGTCGAGTCTGCACGCTCCAAAATTATTCTTACTGTTAACAATATCACAATTGTAAAAAAGACTTCTTTCGGATTACACTTTCGATGTCTAATTATTACCTGGATTTTAAAAAACTTAACTAATTTACTACCTGAAGATGATCGAACGATACGATTGAAAGCCTGGGTTAGTAGAAAAATAAGACCACTCAACACCAGAATTTATAAACAAGGATCGTACCATTCAGTAACGGATATGATGTTGATTATATTTTATTATTAAATGCGCGTGTAGAACGTCGTGGTTATTTCCCCTTTTCGTCGTTTTTTTGTTTTGTTTTTTTTTCATTTTAGACTTACTCCTTATTGATTTTTTTTTTTACCTTTTTCTCCCTTTTTTTCTCTTTTCATTCAGTTGTAGCTATTTTGACTTCCGGTTTTACAGACATGTACAGTCCTTGATAATTATATATATATATAGAGAGAGAGATCAGTTTTTGTATGTGTGACGACATACATGTTTATATGTACCTTGTGAATATTTTTAAACGTCTACTTGCATTTATATATATATATATATATATATATATATATATATATATATATATATATATATATATATATATATCCGATGCGATGAGAACGAAAGTAATATATAAATTCAAACGTTCACAGCATTAATCCAAAAGAGGGCTCGATACCGATAGTAGAGCGATAATTATTTATTTATGATAATTTTATCATATAGACAAAACCATTTTACTCACTACAAAGATGCAACTTCGTTTCAGTGCATTTCAACTGCACTTCGACGGGTGAGGGTCGAAAATGGTTATGAACAATCCTGCTTGTAGGCAAGCCGGATGCGAAAGGTCACTTCCTTTTTTCCATTTGTTTGAGAAGAAAAATATACATAAAGCAATATGGTGACGGAGTAAAACAATAGTGCTTCTTGATAGCAGTTTGGGTATTTAATGTTGACTGGTCTGTGGAGATTTTTTTTTTTTTTTGCCGATAAACACCGGTCAAAAAGTTTAGGCACATCATCTCCCTGCTGAAATGCACTAAAACGAAGTTGCATCTTTGTAGTGAGTAAAATGATTTTGTCTGTATGATAAAATAATTATATATATATATATATATATATATAATTTAAAATGCATTATTAACTAATAATTATTACATATGTTTCAATTAGAGTTAATTTCTGTTTCTATTTTACTTATTTAATTTTGTATTAATTGCAAGGGAACCGAATTTGCCACTCGCTGTGAAATGTTTAGATTGTCGAGAACTTAAAAATCTCGCCACATGCTGACACACACTGGGCGTGAATTAGTGATTGCTTACCTGGCAATCGGTTACATTCTTTGAGGGTCACTCATTTGAGTAACATTTCAGATTATGATTAATAGCTGATTTTTTTTTTTTAAGCGTGCACGTCAAGAGGATATTTCCAACCATCGTACACAACGACTTTTACAGGCACGCGAAGAAACTGACTGCGGTAGGCAGATGTTTCGGAAGACATTATCGCGACTTTTGATGAATGCTCTATGTCGCTAAAGAAAGCTTGCATTTTACAGAAAAGTAACTCCGAAAAACATGCCTTAAGCTAATTCATGCTGACATAGAATTTCTTTTTTATCCTTTTACAGAATGAAGTACAGTAACATTTTGTTCAATCATATATTTGCATTTATCAATTTTAAAACTTTTGAGTAACATTTCGCAGGGTTTGGTGTGCAGGGTGAAGGCAATAATGTGGATGGGGTAGAACAAACCAACCAGGGTCCAATTTTCTTTCTTATTTTATCCTTGCTGAGTACAGCCATGGAAGAGAAGTATATTTTCCTTTAATCCACTATGTACGCTGACACTGCCAGGATAAAAACTAAGGTATGCTAATGTACACCAAATTTATTCTTAACTACAACACATGATAAGGAGTAAGGATGATAGATTCGTCATTACAATTCGTTCCATAATAACAGAAATTACTCATGACTTAACCTAATATACGCACACATGTACATAAATACACGAGCATATACACACATAAGCACATACCGTGACAGTTTGTTTCGTGCTTCGACGCAATCTTCAAGCCTTGTGTGTTGTGTTTTGGCTCGACTATTTATAGATAATGGTCTGTGGTGCATTATAGGTAGTAAGGTCTATTATATTATCATGACGGTTCTTGTGTGGGCGGTAATGGTTATATTTTAAAATATTCTAGAGGCTATTGAGTGGAAATAATTGTGGATCCGAATGCTGTCATTTTTTAAATTTTTTACTCACTATTTATTATTGATTACTATTATTGCCGATTATTATTACAATTATTATTATTATTGATTATTATTATTGTCTATTATTATTATTGCTGATTATTATTATTATTATTAATGATTTTTATTGTCGATTATTATTATTATTATCATCATTATTATTGTCGATTATTATTATTATTACTGATTGTTATTATTCTCTATTATTATTGTGGATTATTATTATCATTATTATTGTCGATTATTATTATTATTATTAATGATAATTATTGACGATTATTAATATTATTATTATTATTGTCTATTATTATTATTGCCGATTATTATTATTATTATTATTATTAATGATTATTATTGCCGATTATTATTAATATCATTACTATTGTCGATTATTATTATTATTAATGATTATTATTGTCGATTATTATTGTATATTATTGTTATTGTCGATTATCATTATTGTTATTATTGATTATTATTATTATTATTGTCTATTATTATTGTCGATTATTATTATTATCATTACTATTGTCGATTATTATTATTACTGATTTTTATTATTGTCTATTATTATTATTATTACATTTACTTATGTTTATGTGTTTATTCATAGTTTATTGAATTTATCATTTGTTTAATATGTTTATTTAGATTTGGTGGTTATCTTATTTCTTCAGGTGAAAATATTGGCTTTGTATAAAATGTGTTACATTGTCTTCATTGCATGCAGTGCATGTGTTTTCATTTATATATTTATATGTAACTTTACATACGCTTTATCTCTGATATTGAGAACTTTTAACTATAAATATATCATAGCTTAATACTATTTTATCATATATATATATATATAATCACATAATTTCATATATATATATATATATATATATATATATATATATATATATATATATATGAAAAGTGTGTGTATATTAAATATAAATATATATGTGTAATATATTATATATATTATTATTTATATAATATATATGAGCGGTACTTATTAGAAAGCGCTCAATATCAGATATAGAGCTAACAAATTTCGTTGGATTGATGTGAGTTTGTGACCCTGGGTTTCACGCATCGTTAGAGTCTAGAAGAAACCTCAACAAAATACACTGGACGGCCGTTTCGTCCTATATTTGGGACTCATCAGCTGTGTGCATCCACTACTGAGAATTGAATCCCGAACAGGTAGGTTATCAGCCAAACATCCTACCAACTGTACAAATGGGATTGAGATAGCGAATTAGACTCAATATAGCGCCGCTCGATCGCATATTCCGTGGTGGAACTCATCCGAGTTTCTCTTTACCCATAGGACTGTGCTACGACTACTACCTCAAGCCGCTCAGTGCAGAGCATTAGAAGTCAGGTCAAGCAAGGATATACAGAGAGAAATGATTAGCAGGATTTGAAATAATCATAATTCATCGAGTCTAGAAGAAACCTTCTTCTAGACTCGATGAATTACTTTATATATATATATATATATATATATATATATATATATATATATATATATATATATATATATATATATATGTAAAGTGCATACTGTTAAAAGAAAGCCATCGTTTCACTGATCCTCGTAAGAAAATGTACACATAAATTTTACACTTGAACTGTCCAACTTTCGAGGTCACCGGCTGAAAGACATCTTTGCCTATTTTTAAAATTTCTAGTCAAACCGCCAGCTTACTACATATTAAGCCAGGTGCAATATATATATATATATATATATATATATATATATATATATATATAGCATAATGAGAAGCCACGTATACTTTCTTAATATAGAAAAAACAACTGAAAAGTTGTAAATTAAAAAAAAATTGAATGTTTTTTGTGAAAGTATTTATTTTTAATTTTTTATACATATATATATATTTGATATTTCAGATCGACCACGATCTTTCATCAGAAATGACTGTTTTCAGAAGTTAGCGTCCGTCGCGAGACGCGGACGTCACGTGATATGGAATGCAACTGTGTTTGAATATTTCTAACGTAAATCTAACTGTAGTAATATTTTAAATGTTGTTTAAAAAAGTTTTTTAACTATATCTAAAAAAAATTTTCTTTAACTATTGAAATATTTATAAAGATTTAAAATACCCAAGTCTTTATTTAACCCTAGTTTATATGTATTTAATTTTAAAATCCAGTATTTTCCTTTTTTTCTGCGTGTGTATGTGGAACTGAAATCAGAATCTATCAATACACATTTACAGTTTTTCTATATTATATATATATATATATATATATATATATATATATATATATATATATATATATATATATATATATATATATATATATATATATATGGTGGACTACCTCCCGTCGTATTCGACATATGAGTGTCAAGCAGCTCAGTCCCTAGGAACTGGTATCCATACACCAATACATATGATTTGATTATAGTGCTGAAGGCTTTGTACAGAACCATCCGCACTTTCTGAAGGGCCAATTAAAGAGACCGGGTGCACTAAATGATCTCCAAACAACCCTCCGCTGGGTTTTTGAATTCAGAGTTGTTGTTCTCTTAGACCAGTTGCCATTCAAGGCTATAGAACCCAGTCTGTCCTGCTATTTTTACCCATAAACGGAGGAAGAAGAGGATTAATACCTTCCCCAAGGGTATTAGAATGCATATTTGCTTTTTGTATATTTTTGCCTTTATTTTCGCTTGAATTTAAAGCAAATGAACGGAGATTAGATCGGGTTATGATCAAACATAATAGGCATACATTGTCTGTTATATTTAACAATATATTTTTAAATACATATATATATATATATATATATATATATATATATATATATATATATATATATATATATAAAGGTTATATATATATATATTGAAAGGTTATATATATATATATATATATATATATATATATATATATAAAGGTTATATATATATATATTGAAAGGTTATATATATATATATATATATATATATATATATATCGAAAGTTTATACATATATATATATATCGAAATGTTATATATATATCGAAATGTTATATATATATATATATATATATATATATATATATATATATATATATATATATATATATAAACAGATTAGGTTTTTTCCATCCTTAGAAATTAGGTCTGATCATTAGGTAAAAGAAACTCAAAAAAAATTGTCTGTTTTCTTTAAATTAAATATATATATATATATATATATATGTGTGTGTGTGTGTGTGTGTGTGTGTGTGTGCGTGTGTGTGTGTGTGTGAAGTTTCAGTGTCGCTTTCTGATTCTAATAATAAGCATTACTTTTGTTTCCACTTTGTTTTCCATCGCCTCCCAGGTTTTTTAGACTGGAGTAGGTGTTTATTCCTTGTTTAAAAAAAGTAAGAGCAGTAAGATATATAATCCGTTGTTCGTATTGATATTTTTATTTTTACAAAACAGTGCTCAATGTAAATTTACAGAGTATGAATATTATAAATTAACTGATTTAAAAATATGGTTCCTTCGCTACACAGGAATTACCATGTTTCAAAAACAGAAACTCATAACTTCAAATTCAATTATATAATTAAATTAAAAGCCCTAGTTCTACAAACACCAAGCCCACAAGTAGTTTTTGATACATACCGACATCGTGAAAAAAAATGCGCGAATCTCTAAATTAAAATGGCTACATTTTATGTTATATAAGACTCGCCTTAAATTTAGCGTGAAATATGCTGGAAAAAAAATACCGTACATATTCATTCTAAATGTGCTTGGATCGTTAAACTAGGGTGATTTATAGATCTCAAGCCTGACATTTTCATTTGTAGGGTCGTGTTTTGATTAAGAAAACAAAAGCTGTCTTCCATGCTACAAAATAAAATACACTGGTTGAAAAATGAGTGATCTGAGCCAGAACAATAGTTTCCATTATTAAGCGCTGACAAACTCTACAAGATCTCATTTATCACTACCAGACATTTCCAACGCAGTAACGCCTGCGCCAATTACAAAAAAGAATGTCGCCAAAACAGATAGATTTTCAAGAAAAATATATTTTTTTCTTCAGACGTGTAATAATATGAAACATATTTAAAAATTCCTACACAAAAACGAAACACCGTGAATATAACTCCCGTATCATGCGACCTTCGCAGACCTAATTTTGAAGCTAGTTTGACTACAGTAAATATATATATAGTTTGGCCAACGGCGTAATCAGAGCCAGTAGAGCATACGTTAACTTCATATCTCGTGTATGATGCGAGACCCCTTAAAATTAGCTTCAAAATTACGTCTTCAAAAGTTGCATAATATGCGAGGATATACGGTATGTAAAAAAAAAATGCGTACAAAGTGAAAGTATTTATTTGCCTCTTTTTATTTTAAAACTCATTTTAATTTAATTTAATATCTATCCTGGAAAAAGACACACCGCAAATATCAATCCTGGAAAAAGTCACAGTGTAAATATCTATACTGGACAAAAAGACTCACTGTAAATATCTATCCTAGAAAAAGTCGCACTGTAAATCTCTCTCCTTGAACTACGAATTGATATGAACTAAAAAAGGGACAAATTGAAAATAATATATTTGAATGATATGTTATCAGGATAGAAAAAAAGACACTCTCTAAGATCTGGTCTTTATCAGAAATTATGCAAGAACACAAAGAGAATGAGTATAAATAAGACATTTTGATAAAATGTGGTTTCCTTAATGAAATTAAATGTCACACTTCATAATGTGTCCTTATTTTTGCAATGACACAAAAACAAGTGAATAATAGAAGATTGTATGAGAGGTAGAAAATATACACTAAGGATTACCAATATTATAATAGTGATTCTAGTATTCGTTTAATAAGTTTGGTGCGTAAGTTACAGAAATAATAAATAAAATATACAACAGTGGTGAAATACCGGAAGATCTAAGCAGATCTATTTTCATAGTTCTGCCTGAGAAACCAGCCACAAACGAATTTGACTTCCACCAGACAATCACCTTAATGAGCCATATAACAAAACTCATTATCCAATTTCTGATGAATAGAGCGTGCAGCAGAATCAGGCCAAAGATAGGACAAGAATAGTGTGGGTTCGTCAAAGACACCAGAACAAGGAACGCAATATTTATGCTTAGAATATTACCAGAAAGAAAAATACACATGCAGAAGGACGTGTGCCTGTGTTTTATAGACTACACAAAGGTGTTCGACAAAGTACTCTGCTCTGAAATGTGAAATAAAAAATGCAATAACACTAAGACAGTATTTAATTAGAAAAACTTTTAATTGGTTTCTAGAATAAGATATATTATGAAGAAAAAAATTCGATGTATCATGAATTTTAGGTACTTTAGTTTATACTTTTCATTCTCATGACGCTTGTTGAAGAAACAGTACCAATAAAATTTTATTTTATAAATATTATAGTTACCGCTCTTATTTTAAAGTACCTAAAATCTTAAAGATTATTTTATATTTTCCTAACTTTTTATGAATACTGGGTCGTTAAAAATATTCTAAAACGGCGTTCACGTTATATTCGTCAAGTAATTTTCACAGTTATGTGCCCTTTACTTAAAAATGCCAAATATCAGGTAACAACATCCACCATATTAGGTAATTGTCACG
Organism: Acanthosepion esculentum; assembly: GCA_964036315.1. NCBI lineage: Eukaryota > Metazoa > Mollusca > Cephalopoda > Sepiida > Sepiidae > Acanthosepion > Acanthosepion esculentum. The sequence continues at coordinate 21,061,541 of OZ038485.1, read as the reverse complement.
TTTTATTATTAGTTACTTAAATTATTTACATTGTTTCAACTGTTGGCCTCATTGACGTTTCGGCCGTTGTACGCTCCGGCCTTCTTCCAGTCATATTTTTTTAGAATTTTGAACCGTTTATTATACACGGGGTTAAATCAGTCTAATTCACATGCCATGCCTTTGGATTTCTCTATTTTATCCACCGGGCCCTCTGTCCCCAAAGATAAAATCGTTGGTTGACTGATCCAAAAGTGATTTGACCCGAAGTGTTACGAGTTCAATCCCTGGCCACAGCAGATAGAAAAAAGCTTGGAGATGTGTTATCAAGGGGGATTACTTAAAACGGATATATCCAAAGGCAGAGCACGTGGAACTAGAACAATCTACCCCTGGTGGACTAAAAAAGAAATATAGATGGGAGACAGGCCGACCCTTAACGTAAGGCTTCAAGAACGCCAGAAAGCTGTAACACGGGGGGAAGTGGAAAAATCAGGTGTGGCTGACGACATATGGAGAGAGAAGGGAGATCACCGCCCTCTGTGGTATCAGGTTGAGAACATAGGCAAAGAACACCATTGGAAAATTCGTAAACTTAAGGAATCAGCACATATGCTAGGCTCCTGAGCCGACCAAGCATAGAAATGAATATAATATGGGAACTAGTAATAAGGAGTGCCAGAGAAAAGCGATAATAACAACAAAAATTGCAATATGAGCTCTGGTAAAAATATGTAATGATAACAGCAAAAATTGTAATATGAGCACTGGTTGCTGAAACATTAGTTTTATAATACCCAGAAATTCATACACAGATGTCCCCCAGGACACATGGCACAGTGTAAAGGCGTTAGTTAGGTCCAGTGACAGGACCCAAAGAGTGTGAGTTCAATACCTGGTTAAAGCAGTGGAGAACTTTCAGAGGGAAATTAACAAGAGATAACTGATAATTGATATCCATTAAACATGGCACGTGGAACTAGACCAGTCTACCCCAGTAAACAAAATGTAGGATTCAATTCGACATTCCAACCACCTGAAGAAGGTTCCAACCACCTGAAGAAGAAATATAGACAGGGGGGTAACATATTTTAAAATGGGGGTAACATATTTAAAAAAAAAAAATTTAGTAAAATTTTCAAAAAGAAATTTCAAAAATAATTTCATTAATTTGTGAATAAGTCCTGAAAATTTCATTAAAATCGGACAATTACTTGATTTTTACAAGAATTTCCAAATCAATGTGTTTTCAACGGAAAAAGACGCAAACAAAACAATGTTATTTTCATGTCACCGCGATGATGTAAACAAAGGAAGATTTTAACCAAAATTTCGAATGTGTTAGAAAGGATTAAAAAATTTCAGAAAATAATTATAAAATACTTTGGTCTTTCATCTTAATAATAACGTAAACATTTTGACAATAAAACTTTATTTTCCTTAAGTTTGTGGCCTTTTTCACTACGCTATCTGTTTTCCCGCGAAAAATTGGAGAAGCCTACTTCATATATATGTTTAGAAAAAAAAAAAACTTGTATAAATACTGTTCTATACTGTTTGTGCTATGTGGAAGGGTTCTTGGACGACATCTTGCCTGCAGATAAGGGCGAAATACATCCCGTACATATTGAGAACACAAAATCCAAATCTTTATTTATATTTTATCCAGTTTCTTCTTTTATTTTCCACTTTTTATGCACGTTTCTTTTGATTACGTTTTTTTCTCAGTTCAACTGTGAGTCGCCGGAAGTCAGGCCTTACTCGCCCCCAACCAATCCGACTACATGCAAAACAGGCGCTAAGCAAACATTTTATTGTCAAATGACATCGTGTTACTCAATACCACACCCTGTCCGGAATGACGACACGCTCAATAAAGCGTTTTCCGTCGGCGCAATGACTTTTTATGACTTGCTTTTTCTCTGTTTTTCTCTCAGACCGTCTGTCGCCCTATTTTTTCCCCGCTTTTAAACGACTGACTTCTTTTTTCCAACTCCTTCTCCGGCACACATTGACTCTTCATATACAGGGTGTCCATAAAGTTCGTGTGCACTTTAAAAAAAATTATAACTTTATTTGTATTTGCGATAGAAATAATCTGTAAAAAATTTTATAAAGTTTAATGTACCTAGTTTTAAGTCTAGCGAAAATAACTAATGTGATTTCAGGCATTACTGTAAATCAGTTGGCAAATGTTTTCTGTGAACTGCAAAATCGTATTACCCTTTCTATTGCTAATGATGGAGGACATGTGAAAACTTAAATAAAATGTCAATAAAACCTTAAAAAAATATAGATTTACTTCTTTCTAATCCTTTTTACAAATTATTTCTATCGCAAATACAAATAAAGTTATAAATTTGTCAAAGTGCACACGAACTTTATGGACACCCTGTAGTGATCCCCACAGATTCGCGATACCTAAGGTTTAAAAAAATTTTTATTTTTTAAAGAAAAATCTTTCTTGAAGCTTTTATTTTAGATTTAATTTCCGGCTAATCGATTAAATTTAATATTTCTCAAAAAACAAAATACTTTGGCGTATTTCAAAACTAATTTAAATTGACTGAAGGGAGGTTTCATTTTGACACTACTAAAATTGTTGATTTTAGCGCCACTTTTAGTAATCTTTCACGACAATGTAATTCTCTTTATTAAAAAATCTTCATTTTTGGCACAACGGTAGCTGTTTATTTAATGTGTTAACAAGCTGACAGCTTCACTGACAGACGGAAGTCTATCTAATTTTTCAAAGAAATATGGAAATATCTGTAAAATTTGGTGGAGATATCTGCAAAATTTACTTGATGCATATAACGTAAGCGCCTTTTTTATATACTTTTTAACTACACAGTAATCTTAAAAATTAGGAAAATAGTTTCCGTAATCTAATGGTTTATTGAGTGTAAGGCACTTTTAGGCTTTCAATTTCGGTAATTTTAGGCCTTAAATTTTAATTCATCGAAAAGAAAGAAAGAAAGAAAGAAAGAAAGAAAGGAAATGAAAAAAAATGAAAAATTTCAATGAAAAACGAAGGAACAATTAAAATGTACAAAAGAAAGAAAGAAAGAAAGAAAATGAAGAAAAAAGAAAAGAAAAATTGCAATGAAAAAAGAAGGAACAATTAGAAAGAAAGAAAGAAAGAAAGAAAGAAAGAAAGAAAGAAAGAAAGAAAATGAACAAAAAAGAAAAGAAAATTGCAATGAAAACAGAAGGAGCAATAAGAAAGAAAGAAAGAAAGAAAGAAAGAAAGAAAGAAAGAAAGAAAATGAACAAAAAAGAAAAGAAAATTGCAATGAAAACAGAAGGAACAATTAGAAAGAAAGAAAGAAAGAAAATGAACAAAAAAGAAAAGAAAATTGCAATGAAAACAGAAGGAGCAATAAGAAAGAAAGAAAGAAAGAAAGAAAGAAAGAAAGAAAGAAAGAAAGAAAATAAACAAAAAAAGAGAAATTGTAATCAAGACAAAAACAAATACAAAGAACGAAAGAAAGAATGAACAAAACATGAATGAAAGAATAAGAGAGTAAATGAACAACAATATAAGGAAAATTTGCAATGAAGAAAAGTGGAATCAAATAAAAGTAAAAGAAAGACCCACAGAGATTTTCAAAACGAACAAAATTTTTTGTATCATCATTTGCACTGTGCAATCGCATCAACATTTTAGTTTGATGAAGGCCCCTAAAGGATGAAAGCCCCTAAAGGACGAAACGCTTCACACGAAAAATGTTTTCCGCTTTGACATATATCTATTTAAATTTGTTGTTTATGTATAAAATTTCAATATTGTTTTCCCAAACAAAATAATTTTAAATTAAAATGATGCGCTATCAGTTTGGGCGATTTGGAGAGATTTTTTCACGATCTTAAATATAAAACAGAAGAAAAATAAACAGATAGATAGATATGAAAAGACATAGATAGATAGATAGATAGATAGATAGATAGATAGATAGATAGATAGATAGATAGATATGAACAGACATAGATAGATAGATAGATAGATAGATAGATAGATAGATAGATAGATAGATAGATAGATAGATAGATATGAACAGACATAGATAGTTAGATAAATAGATAGATAGATACGAACAGACATAGATAGTTATGAACAGACATAGATAGATAGATAGATACGAACAAACAGATAGTTATGAACAGACATAGATAGATAGATAGATAGATAGACAGATAGATAGATAGATAGATAGATAGATAGATAGATAGATAGACAGATAGATAGATAGATAGATAGATAGATAGATAGATAGATAGATAGATACGAACAAACAGATAGTTATGAACAGACATAGATAGATAGATAGATAGATAGATAGATAGATAGATAGATAGATAGATAGATAGATAGATAGAAAGTAAGTAAGAAAGAAAGCAAGCAAGAAAGAAAGAAACAGGGAACGAGAAATAATGACATCGAAACGAACAGTTTAATTCTGTGCATAATGAAGGGCATGAAATAATGATTGAAGGATTAGGGTCAATATCGGTGCAATTCTTTTATCTGTGATATTTCCGATGGCAATCTTCTTGATGAGTATCGGAAGCGGATTGTTTTCTTTTTCTTTTTCTTGGACCGGCTTTGTATAAAGCAAAACGTTAGAAATGACTATCAACCCTGACGCTTGTGGAGCAATGGGGATCCGAGGAAACTTTGCTCGTTGATGTGAAGAAGAGACAAGCTGCTTGTGGCTCATGAGCGGAAAGTGATGAGTGATGGTAGCCATGATGTTAAGAAAATGGCGGTAACTTTGTCAGGGCGCTTCGTACAGGGGATCAGTTACTTGAAGATGTCAAGAGAGGCACCGCAGATTGCCATGCTGATGATGATGATGGTGATGATGGTGATGATGATGATGATGATGATGATGATGATGATGATGATGATGATGATGACGACGACAATACTGGTGGTCTTAATCAAGAGTTATGTGGGTCCCGGTGACAGGGCTGAGATTGATGGCATTCACAGTGGGGATGATGGTGGTGTTGACGTTTATTGCAATCAATACTATTATTGATGAGGAGGATGTGGCGGAGGAGACGAAGGAAGAGATCGGGGAGGAGGCGCATAGACAAACAATGTACGTGGAAAAACAAAAAACAAAAATAAACATAACAAGATATCATTGTGGATCAGGAAGTGCTTTATAAATACGCAAGCCGAGAAAAATATATTATTATCCATAAAAAAAAAAATCAAAGGAAAAGAATACTCGGTTCTAGGCTGCTGAAGGCGGCCTTTAAGCTCGATAGCAACTTTTTTTTTTTTGGTGGGGTGAAGTTACTGCAAGTTGTTAGTATGTGCGTTGTTAGTAATTTTAGTATAAACTGGTATTGTTGGTAATTTTAGTATAAACTGGTATTGTTGGTAATTTTTTTATATAAAAATTTATTTCTGGTATTTTAACTATAAATATCTATTTTTATAATTTCATAACGTTTTGTTTTTTTTTTCGTCGGGGGGGTCACTATTTACACAGAGCTGGGACCCTAACAGGTGTTACCACCCGGGTCTAGGTGGACATAGAAACAACAGTAATTAAGATGTGGTTTCACGCTCCTCAAAGCCTCCAATCTCCAAAACGGAGACTTGATGCCGGATGTAGTTCATTATCATACCTAGGACCCAGAAACACGAATACGTCAAGAATGTTGCAATATTGAGGAGACTTCTTTTCTTTTCTTTTTTTAAGCATTCAACCCCAAGAAAGGCGGGAAGCCACTATCACGCAAGGGGTTACAGAGAGTTGGAGCGAGAGCAAATAGGAGTGATAGAGGAAAGGATGAAGGGAAGGTTAGGGGATAGGTCAGGGCATCTGGAGACGTCGATTGACATTACATTTGAATAGTTGGAGATTATAGCTATCAGGAAAACAGAAAATGGGGAAGGAGTCTCACAGGCGAGAAGTGCGAGACATGAAGCTATTGGAGTAGAAGAAATGGCTACATTTAACAGTTTCGACAGTGAAAGGGTGAGAGCGAGATGCCAGCCTAGTTGAACGCTTAAATTCATGAAGTCTGGGAACCAGCGAAAGCAACTCATCGGAGCAGTTACCGTGAAGGTATTTGTAAAAAAAACAGAGGGAGGCAAACGACGAGATACCAGATCAGGGCCAATTACATTGCATATCCGTTTTTTGGATTTTCTCTTTCTATCTTCTTGAGACAATTAAAAGGGGCTCCAGACCATATATGGCAACAATACTCCATGCAAGAGCGAATAGTTTATTTGTAGATTTGAAGGATCGACTCCAGCGAATAAATTTCCTGGCGCGGCATAGGTAGCCAACTTTCCTAACGGTGGACGAAGCGATTGACTCAATGTATACGTTCCATCTCAGGTCAGCGGACAATGTGAGACCGAGCAGTCTCAAAGCGGTGCTCTCGTGGAGTTGTGCGTCAGACATTCTAATGGGAGGCAGGCATGGTTCTCTGTGGAGAGTAATAGAGAGTAGTTTTGTTTTTGAGGCATTAAAGTTAATCAGCCAATTCCTGCCTCAGTGCACAACCGATTGGAGGTCCTTTTCAAGACAAACGGCCAGGTTAGTTTTGTCGGCGACACTAGATTTGTTCTTGAGGCAGGAGTAAATAGTAGTGTCGTCCGCATAGATGCCTCACTGTAAATACTGCGGGTGGGTGTATCAATTCATACAATTCCCAAAGATAATAATGCGAAAGCAAATAAAACGCTCTTGCCTGAAAATTGAACTCGACACACAAATTACACTTTCTCGGCTGATAACTGCTCCGGTATGCTTATATCAACTTAAGAGTCTTACTATTCCCTAAAATGAAGGGCTCTCAAGAAAACAGTTTTGAACATACATCCTTGTGCAAATTAATTGAAACAGCTAATCCAGTTTTCCTTTCTTTCACCACACAGTCATTTTTAGACCCACTGGGGTGATAGGGTGTAATCGATTTCTATTTTTTCTCAGATTAGGTCATTTGCAGCGGTGTGCAGTAATATGAATCTATTTTCGGCGTGTATGATGGAATTTGTTTGGCCTTGAAACATATTGCGTCATCCGTGATTGCATCATCTTTTCATGATGCCTATTGTCTCGACAATTAGTTGTCTACGACGGGCGTTACTCCAATAAAATAGCTCTGGTCGCATTGGAGCTAAAGAAGTACAACATTGATATAGCTGCACTGAGAAGTAACCATCAGTCGACTACATGAAACGAGAAAGCAAAATAAGACATCTAAAAGTGTTCCTGCTGCACTTGGATGCAATACATTCTCCTGTACTGTTTGTGGTCTTTTGTGCAATTCTCAAGCCGGTCTCGAAAGACATGCCAGTCACACACACACACATATATATATATATATATATATATATATATATATATATATATATATATATATATATATATATATATATTTATATATATATATTAAGACATACGGTGGAGTAATGGATAGCGGAGAGCCGAGTTCAAATTCCAGTCTAATCGATACCCTTAGGAAAGGTATGAATTCTTCTCCCTCCAGCTGTGGGTAAATAGCAGGACAGACCGGGTTCTATAGCCTTGGATGGCAACTGTTCTACCGCAGAAAGAAATGGCAACCTACTGCGCGGAAAAAATCTACCTCTTCAGTCATGTATCGAAAGATACATGATCGCCTAAGCGTGTATCACGCATGGGACATAACTGACTCACTGACTTCGTTGTAAAGTTTAGACATTTCTATTCATTTTCGTTAAGATACTTTCATATTTTCGGATAAGTCTTTTGATGTCATTACTGAAAGACAAGAGAAAATCGCCGTGTTTATGCATATTTGTTTTATTACCAAGTACTTTCGACATATCCATGTCATCATCAGTGTATTGTTTATAATAAAATGAATATTATAGTATCCATAATTGTCAGCGGCAAATTATTGTTATGTGAAAAAAAAAAATTTTTCCCAAATGGAGTGACAATATTTACTGGATTTTATTAAGACTCTAAATACAGAGGAGGAGCACCAGACCAAATGTGGCAGCAGTATTCAATGCATGGATGAATGGTAGACTTATAAATGTGTGAGATACGTTCTGGCGAGAATAAATGCTCAGCGGAAACAACGAAACAAATTTCCAAGGAGTAGGCCTAACTATTTTTTCAATAATATTTCAACTTCATGTCAGCGTAAAATGTCAGCCCGAGAAGGCGCAATGAATAAATGAATCCCTCTCCCGGAGGTTAGCATTAGCCATACTGGTAGAAGACAAAAAAAAAGGTTCTCGAAGACGATAAAAGGAGAGGATTTTTTTGTTGTTTTGGCGGTGTTAAAGTTAATAAGCACTTTCTTGAGAATTGGTGACATTAGGAAGGTCGCCGATTATATTTAGAAACAACGAAGGTACAAGGACATTTTTTAAATGAATGTTTTTTTATGGCATATACACACACATGTGTGTGTGTGTGTGTGTGTGTGTGTGTGTGTGTGTGTGTGTGTGTGTGTGCAAATATTCTCAGATGGAGTGTTATCTGTAGAAGAGACAAAATGGATAAAAAGAGACAAGAGGGAAAATTATATTTAGCCGACGTGTTTCGTCCGTTGACGGACTTTCTTAGGTTGTCAATTTATAAGATGGACGTATGTGCTGTATTCGTTGTTGGGTATGTTGGCTTGGGAAAGTAGTAATTCTATTAAGGAAAGGTGAAATTGGGAAAAGAAACCAGGGTTAACATCAACAAATATGTTGAACATCCAAAGGAAACGTTTAAATCCATCACTTCAGCCTTTGCAGCTGTAGAGCACAAATGTGCATCTGGCACCATAACAATCTAATCCCTATCCAAACAACATTCATTTAAAAAAAGAAATTATTGAATATTACTCTTTCACTTTACTTTTCACCAGGCTTTCATTCAGGTCATTTTGTATCCTCGACATATTAATATATAATAATGAATATAATATTCATGAACGTTCTCAAACTTACAAGCCTTGATAAACAAATGACATCCTCGCATCTGTGTCTATAGACAATGTAATAATAAATCTTACATTGCCTTAATAAAGTCCCTCAGAGGACGAAACGCGTCGGCTATATATAGTTTTCCGTCTTGTCGTTTATATATATATATATATATATATATATATATATATATATATATATAAAAGTGAACATAGAAGTCAGCACTTAGAGGCGACAGTCTGTTTCATGCTAGTGCAATCGTCAGGCAACTAGTAGACTAGTTGTGTAAAATACCAATTAGTAGGGATAATTTCTTCGGTCTGATGAGATGAATATTTGAATATATTAATGAAATAAATTATAACCGAAATAGATTTTTAAGAATTGTCTTTACTTATTGTATATATATATATATATATATATATATATATATATATATATATATAGAGAGAGAGAGAGAGAGAGAGAGGGGGGGGAGAATAAATTTTACTTCACAGTCATGACTTGGTACAGACGTAAATCCACTTCTCTCTTCTCTCTCTACAACCTAAATATGCAAACTACGAATTTGAATTACCTTGGAAATGTCTTAATAGGCGATGGAAAATGTGAGACCGTATAGCACATTGGCGTAGCGTAAGATGCCTTTCAATATCTAAGCAAAATATTAAGAAACAGGAAACTTTCGTGAGAAACAAAGAAAAAAGTACTGAATTCACATGTAATATCGGTCTTTTTATATGACAGTGAAAATACTGTACAATATCTGCACAGATGAAGAAAAGACTTGAGACAACAAAAATATGTTTCTACAGAAGGATGCTGAGAATACTACGTGAAAAACGACGAAGTTTTAAGGAAAATGGAAACAAAAAGAATATAATTTGAAATACTTGAAATTTCTAGAGCACGCATGATAAAGAAAGTGTGCTTAGAAAATTCGACACTCACAGGGACATGACAGCAAAGTGATAAACATTGCTTAGAACGACAAAAGACAGGAAGTTCTGGAAAACCATGATCGCCCAAGAGTCATGGCACCTAGAATAATAAGAAATCTAAGAGAATAGACAGTTTATTATCATCAATTATTGCCAACAACTTGCCCGCTTGTGCCAGACTATACCACATTTAGTAAAAAGTATCGGAGTCTAAATCAGAAACAAAGTATTTCTTCCGTTTCTTGTCTCTCGAACCTTCTGTTACACGGTGATGAGTTCAAATGTCCCCTTAGAATACAAATACCCGGAAACGATCATTCCGTGTCTGGTCCAGTCATTTCTCGCGCTGATGTTCACTGTCATCGCCTTCCAATCATCCACAGTACATCTTTCATAATGGCTTACTGGGATAGTTTATAATTTTGGTGGGGTTAAGCCACTGAGGAAATGAAGCAGACCCGTTCTCAGTCTTCTATGTTCCGTGTACATTCAGGACGTTGGCGGTCATGTTTCTCCACAGTTTCGTCGATCTTAATAAATTTTATCTATTTGGTATTTCTCCTAAATCCTTTTCTGTCATCCATTTACACAAATTCGCTAGATAGGCCATGCGTCGTTTTCCTTTGTCCTTCTTCAATCTCTTTAGAAAGTGCAAGAAATCCTGGTGATAAGGTTGTTGTCAAAAGCAAAAATAAATCAACTTGTTTATACAGTTTATTCTCATAAAAGCAGCCAGGGTTAGTATAAAATATAAACCAGCTATAATAAAACCGGGGTAGTATAAAATATAAACCAGCTATAATAATTCTTCTATGTACCTTGTCCCTTCAGGACGTTGACAATAATGGCTCTCCACAACAATCTTTCGTTACTCTTAACAGATTTTGTCTTTCTATCATACATTTACCCAAGCCCAATAAATAGCTGTCTATATTTCTGAGATGAGGTATTATGTACATTATTTACATTATTCGGACTATTGTCTTCATCTTGGTCGCCATGTTTATCACAATGTTTCGGTCGTTGTACACTCCGGCCTTCTTCAGGTCGACACATGGCACAGTGGATAGATTCCTAGTTTGTGAACTTTTTGCCTTCTTACTGTTAATTTGCTTTGCATATATTGTTTGCTTGCTTGATACTATTTCATTTTTGCCCTGTTCCTTTTACTTTTTATTGCAAACTTTATTAATTCTGTTTCTTGGACAGTTCAGTTATTTATTTTGCATTTGACCATGGCTACTCACTTCACACATTGACATCACCTGCTTATCTTACCTGTCTATATTTCTGAGATGAGGTATTATGTACATTATTTACATTATTCGGACTATTGTCCTCATCTTGGTCGCCATGTTTATCACAACGTTTTGGCCTTTGTACGCTCCGGCCTTCTTCAGGTGGTTGGAATGTCGAACTGAACCCTTTATTTCGCTCACTGGGGTAGCCTGTTCTAGTTCTACGTGCCATGTTTATTGGATGTCAGTTATCAGTTATCACCTGTTAATTTTCCCTCTGAAAGTTCTCCACTGCCTTATCCGGGTATTGAAATCACACTCTTTGTGTCCTGTCACTGGATCTAACCAACGCCTTTATCCACTGTGCCATGTGTCCTTGAGGAACCACCTGAAGAAGGCCGGAGCGTACAACGGCCGAAACGTTGTGATAAACATGGCGACAAAGATGAGGACAATAGTCCGAATAATGTAAATAATGCCCAATAAATAGGTTATGCACTGTTTTCCTCTGTCACGCTTTCCCCCATTCTGCCCTGTGTGTATTAATTTTTTCAAGCCCTCTATCCTCATTATGTGCCCGGGAAATTTCAAATGTCTCTAGATGTATTAGTCTTTATTCCATATTTATTTCCATCTTCTCTGAAACTTTGTCGTTGCTCACATGTCCGGTCAATGGTATCCTCAGCATCCATCTGTAGAACTACATTTCTGTTGCTTCAAGTTTCTTCTCCATTTGTGAGGAGATTGTCCAGCATTCACTCACATGGAGGATTTCTAATATTACGTAACAGCTCATTACTCTTTTCTTTATTTCTAAAGAAATTTTCCTGTTTCTTAATACTTTGCTTATGTTTCTGAAGGCATATTTCAATGTTACAATTTCCTTCCTCTGTTAAGACATCTCCCAGATATTTAAATTGTTGTACTTGTTTCATTTGCGTATCTCCAATTTGTAATTTGCATGTTTAAGCTGTTCCTTTTGCTAACAACCATGCATTCTTTTATATTAGATTTGATGTTTGTCCTTTCTTCTTGCTTTCCCCCACAACCTTCTACAAGAGTTCTTGAGATTTCCTTTCTGCAACAATTTTCTTTCTCCAACAATTTGTTCCAGCTTCGTTAGCAATGGATCGTGTATACGAGTTACACTTGAGGTCAGGAGTGAGCCTATATTCCAATAAACTAATTGTTGAGTGAGATTTGAAAGATTGTCTTGCGCCAATCTTTCTCCGAAGTTCTATTATGCTTTCGTCCTAGGTGCCTCGACCGCATGAATTTAAGCGTACAACTAGATTGGCAACTAAGTCTCATAGTTTTACTGTTGAACTAGCTAGATGTAACCGTAAGTTCTATTCTGATAGTTTCTTCTCTCGCACTTCTCGTCTGTGGAAATCTTTTTCCGGTTTCTTGCTTCCCTGTCAAATTTTAAATGCAACGTCAATCGCTATTTTCTGTCCTCCTGAAACCTGTTATTTTTATTGACTTTTCTCTTACTAACATTTCTTTTTTATTTCACTCTCAGTAACCCCCCCTTGCGTCTTAGTGGCATTAACGCCTTTCTTTGGGTGAAATGATTAAAAAATAGAATGATAAATTTATCTATAAATCTCCAATAATAAAATGCAGAAATTATAGTATTAAACAAAATATAATATTGAAAACGTTTCAACTTTGGTACCTACACATTATGAATTGAAGCGCAGTACTAGATTGGCGCCAAGGTCCCATCATTTTACGGTCGAATTGGCTATAGATAACCGTAAGTTCTATGCTAACAGTGTCTTCTTTCACACTTCTCGCTTGTGAAATTTTCTTACGTCTTCTGCATTCCAGGAAAGTTGGTTCATCGTGTCGTACTAGACATTTTCACTCACCAGAATCTATATTACATATTTATATGTCTGGCATTCCTTCAGGCTTTGAATATTGCTACCATGTATGATCAGATGTTCCTGCAATATTTAGAGATCCTTTATAACATACTAAGAAGAATCTGCAATGTCATTAGTCTTGACATGGCATATCGGCTTCAGTCACTTTCCCATCACCGTAATGTAACTTTTCTGTCCCTTTTCTATAAATACTTTCATGGTAATTGTTGTGGTGAGCTTTCCCCTAGAGACTTTATGAATTTAATAGCAGGGTTAGATTGACGGTAAGGTCTCATTTTTCTAGAGTTGAAAGAGCTTAGATGTAACCGTAAGTTCTATGCTAACAGTTTCATTTTCTCTTACTTCCCGCATTCCAGTCAAATTTGATCTTCAAAAATTTCAATGGAATACCAATCATTATCTTCTGTCTTCTTACATCGAGTTCTTTTGTTGATTTCACTCCTTAGTAATGTTTTTTTTCTTTTTCTTTTGTCTTAGTGGCTTTATTGTCTTGCTTAAGGTGAATAAATAAAGTTAAAAAAATGTATACAGAATTGTCATGATTTTCCGTGGGAAAGATTGTGTGATCGTGTCATATAGGAAGAAAATGAGTAACTACCGACACCGAGGTTCGAGCGCGATACTCTGGACTTATGAATATATGTTTTCCGCCACGTGTATAAATAGCGGTGTCAGGCTACTGACTGCAGTGATTATTGAGTGACTATTGAGTGGAACTATCCAGTCGAATTAGTGTGAATTATTGGGCGTCGATGATTTGGGTTTTCATTTAGGATTTACCGGTCGTTAAGCCGACCCGCTCTACTAACAAGTTATTCACTGAAATGGTTAATTATCTTTGGTTGACTTTTACTTCTTTGTTCTTGGTAAGTATTTATTTGCATTTGTAATTAAATAGATGTAGAACAATCACGTTGTCAAGTTAAGCACTCAGTTGTGAAACAAGCTGAGCAAAGAATAATCCACCTTGAGAAAGAGAGCTATTTATGTTGCCATGGAGCATCTCATTGTGCTCAAGTGCGATAGTCCATTGCTTGGGCTGTGATTGGCTGCTGGTACATGAGTGGAGGTATTTCTGTTTAAATACCAGCTTGATTCCTGTCAGTTTGCAGGGTTTGTATTGAGTTACAACCTGCTTTATTTTTGTTTGCCAACTGGACGCTAGTTGGGACCCTTACGCCGGTAAGTGTTGTTATTCTACAATAGAGTTTTTCTTAACATTGACGTTTTATATATATATATATATATATATATATATATATATATATATATATATAATCATTAATGGCCATAGTACGCGACAAAAGTCGTTTAGTAATGACTTCATCATAATTTTCAGTGTATGTGTGTGTACATTTGTGTGTGCGCGCGAGAGAGTATGCGTGTGCAATATCGTATGTCGTAAAATCAACAGTTATGCAATGAGTTATTGCTTTACATTATAATGCATCATATTCAACAATGTAGATTAACTGGGCGCCTTGTCATAGGGAAATTCGCGAGCTAGTCTGTTTAAATATTAACACTTCGATCTTAACTGGGCGCCCCATACTATCAGGTTACCCCATAAGTTCTGTCCGAATTTTGAATAAAGAAAACAAGTGACCAAATGTTACATTTAATTACAGACTCAATCAACAATGTATTTTCCCTGATTATCTATGACTTCCTTCCACCTATTAACAAGCTTACTAATTCCATTACTGTAAAATTCTTTTGGCTTTGATTCGAAGAACTCACAAATGACAGTTTTAACCTCTTCCTGTGTTACAAAATTTGTTTCTTCCAAATGATTCTGTAAGCTACGAAACAAATGGTAGTCTGAAGGAGAAAGGTCGGGAGAATAAGGTGAATGAGGAATTTTCTCCCAACCAAGTTCTTCGATCTTTTGTGACGTGATTCTTTCTGTGTGTGGTCGCGCATTGTCCTGATGAAACATCACCCGTTTTTGATTCACTAGAGCAGGTCTTTTTTTCCTCAAAGCTTCGTTCAAACGCTCTAATTGCTGACAGTATATTTGAGCATTAATTGTTGCATTCGGTGGTAAGAATTCAACGTGGATTATTCCTTGGCAATCCCACCAGATTGAAAGAAGAACCTTTTGCCCATGAAGTTCCCTTCTCGGTTGTGGCTGGGGTCCTTCCCCTTTACCAAGCCACTGTCTACGATGCTTAACATTTCGATAAAAGATCCATTTTTCGTCGCCAGTCACAAGTCTATCCAAAAAAGGCGAAACGAGTTGTCGAGAATGGAAAGAAGAGCAGATGTCAACTCGAGATTTGAGTTTGTTTTCAGAAAATTCATGGGGCACCCATTTTCCAAGTTTAGGAACTTTTCCAAGTTGTTGAAGATGACGATGAACAGTTGTATGGTTTGAACTGAGAACCACTGCCAATTCCTCAACTGATAAAGCAGGATTTTCTTCAAGGGCTGCTTCAAGAAGCTTTTCATCAAACTCAACTGGACGTCCGGTACGATCTTCATCTTTAAGGTTGAAATCTCCACCTCTGAATTTTGCAAACCACCTTCTGCAAGTTCTTTCATTCACACATTCCTCTCCATAAACTGAGTGAATGTTTCTAGCCGCTTCGGCTGCTGAGTTTCCTTTCTTGAACTCATAAAGCATTATGTGCCTCAAATGATTGTTGGGTACTTCCATGTTAGCAGGATTTTAATCAAACAAAATATAATTTTATTGATCTCTGAAATAAAATTTGATCAGTTTAAATACATCTAAACATAAAAATAATGTTCAGCTCCATTAGACATTATAAAATGTTCTTTAAGTTCATTTCGTTCATTTCGTTCATTTTAACAAAAAGTTAAAATTCGGACAGAACTTATGGGATGACCTTATAGTTGCCGTTTGCCAAACTAAACTAATACGGATTTCAACCAAACTACTTTTAAATCGGTAATAATTACTAAATATATTCTATCGCAAAATATTAAATAGTCAAATTATATGTATATTTCTACTATTGTTCACTATCAATACAAGACCCAAGAGCCACTCAATAGGGTTACTGAATGCGGATGTTGAGGTGTACGAGGAGAGTGTAATTGGTGCATATTATGAGGATATGTAGGAAAAATAACAGTTGACATTAGACTTGAGGTGGTTAAAATTGTAGGTTTCGTGAAATCGTCCTTTAGTGTACCTGTTCCACAATGCGACTGTTTTGAAGAAGAAGCTGCCTAGGGGCAACTTTACTTTATCAAGGAAATATGAAAGGAATGTCGATTCAGTGTACGTGACATGGCGAGCACTAGCTGTGAAGGTCTGAATTGGTGGAAGTAAGGAATGTTGTACGAAATGTTGAACACCACAACATCTGTCATGAAAATGGCGAGAGATTGGCGAGTGGCTAGCAACGTTTCTTCTGCGAGAAAAGGTGTTGTAATCTTCAGACTGAAGACGTCCCTTCAATGAATGAAACGCGTAGCATAGGGTTTGTTTTTTTGTTTTGTTCATTTTTTCATTCATTTACCAACATAGATGGATTTGAACAAACATATATAGATCCGAGAAGACATAGATAGATAGATAGATAGATAGATAGATATGAACAGACATAGATAGATACATAGATATATAAATAGATAGATAGATATGAACAGACATAGATATATATATAGAGAGAGAGGGGGAGGGAGAGAGATAGATAGATAGATAGATAGATAGATAGATAGATAGATAGATAGATAGATATGAACAGACATAGATAGATAGATAGATAGATACATACATACATACATACATACATAATGAACAGACGGAGATAGATAGATAGATAGATAGATAGATAGATAGATAGATAGATAGATAGATATGAACAGACATAGATAGATAGATAGATAGATAGATAGATAGATAGATAGATAGATAGATAGATAGATATGAACAGACATAGATAGATAGATAGATAGATAGATAGATAGATAGATAGATATGAACACACATAGATAGATAGATAGATAGATAGATAGATAGATAGATAGATAGATAGATAGATAGATAGATTTTTTTTTTAAAAACTTCCCGATAAAACTTCCAAAGACGGCATGGTTGTAGGTGTTGGGTAGAATTTTCTCCTGAGGGACATTGGAACTCTCCATACAATCCCACCTCAAATCCTCCCTACCCCTAACGTGAAAAATATGCCAGCTGCGTTATAATGAAGAACTGTGTGTGTCCTTTGACCTCAAAGACAAACTCATAATTCCGCCGGCCCACCCAAGATGTATGCAGACTGAAAAATCAGCTCGTCTTTCAAGAGACTTTCTCTTCGCAATCCTTTTTGCTGCGCCGCTTATTCTGTCGATTTTTGCAATTATCAGCATTCTAGTGAAAATAGAAATAAAGTCGATTTCATTTTTTTCTTGTTTCATCAAAGATGGCATTTCTAAATATTTCCATTCCATTATTAAAACTCATATATCTTTGATGAAAAAAAAAACAACGATTTTCAAAGCTTTCTCTTTGAAAAAAACTAATCTTCCGACTACTTCTTCGAAACACTCGCTTAGGCTTTTGCCAAATTATGTTAAGCTTCTAATTATACAGTGATGTTCGATAAAAGTGACTCACCTGATTTTTTTTTACTTAAAAATTTTTTCGCCTATTGTTTTTGGGGTCAAACTAATTTTTAATCTTACTAATATAAAGACCCTTTCCCGACCACCTAATAAAACAGTTTACTCACCCTAAGTTATTCTAGTGATAATTATAATTTTGGATATAAGTGAGATTAAGGGGAAAAAAAAGTGACTCACTTATTTCCTGCAACTAGTAATCAATAGAAACATAACTGAACAGCTTTAAATAAAGAATAATACAGGTATAATTTATTTATAATAGGTAATAGAGTTTGAAATATTTAATAATCTATGGGTCCTCCTTTATTTTGAATAACCTTTTCAACCCTTTTTGGCATTGACTTGATTAGGTTCTGGCAAATCTCATCTCCAAGCCTTGAATTCCATTCGGATATGAAATTCACAATCAAATCCTCTTTGTTGCTCAACTGCTTTCTCGAGAGCCTGTACTTTATAATGCTCCATAAGTTTTCTATGGGGTTGAGGTCAGGAGATTGGGGCGGCCATATCATAACACTCACCTGCTTCTCATCAAAGTATTCCTTCAGCAATTTTGATTTGTGACAGGGAGCATTATCCTGCATAAAAATGACCTTTGTGGGGTCGATTTGCACCCTTTCAGTAGAAGGGAGCAGACAAGACTCTAAAATTCTCTTGTACTGCTCGCTCCTGAGGGTCTTTTCAATAGGTTTTAAGAAACCACTTCCATGAAAAGAAAAGCATCCCCAGAACATTATACTGAACGGATGCTTGACAGTACTTTCTGCTAAATTCAAAGAGCTTTCAAAGCTTCTTCGGATTTTAGATCGCTTATCCTTTGAATTTAGCTCAACTTTCGTTTCATCGGAGAAGAGAACATTTGGTAAAAAAATCAGGTGTATACTGTTTCAGTTCCACGTACCATGTTTAATGGATGTCAGTTATCAGTTATCTCCTGTTAATTTCCTTCTGAAAGTTCTCCACTGCCTTAGCCGGGTATTGAACTCACACTCTTTGGGTCCTGTCACTGGATCTAACTAACGCCTTGAAGACACATGACACAGTGGATAAAGGCGTTAGTTAGATCCAGTGACAGGACCCAAAGGGTGTGAGTTCAATACCCGGATAAGGCAGTGAAGAACTTGGAGAGTGGAATTAACAGGAGATAACTGACATCCATTAAACATGGCACTTGGAACTAGAACAGTCTACCCCAGTGAGCGAAATAAAGGTTTCAGTTCGACATTCCAACCACCTGAAGAAGGCCGGATCGCACAAGGGCCGAAACGTTGTAATAAATATGGCGACAAAGATGAGAACAATAGTCTGAATAATGTAAATAATGTATATATTGTTTGCTTGCTTACACCAATCAATTTTTAATATTTTTATCCACTTCTCAGAATCTAATGCTTGTGTGATGCCAGCTTTTTTATATGTTATTAAGCACAAAAAGGGAATATACAACTCTATTTTCAGAACAACAGGTTAAATACAACAAATTTGGCAGGCGAATTATGCAAAATAGGAAAAGACAAAATTATTCTTACAGTATGAAAAATAGAAAAAACATTCACAATTTTCACAATATTAATAGTCAATAGCATGGCTTCTCATCTTCATAAGTTGCTGCAATCGTTTCCTAATTTCTTTTCTGGTATATTCTTCCATTCTTCAATGGTTACACGTTCTGATTCCCGAAGGGTTTTTGGTGACTGAGGATTTCTTCGAAGTTTCAATTTTTCTTCCTTAGATTTTCAATAGCAGCCATATTGTTTGCTTGCTTAATATTATTTTTTGCCCATATCGTAATAAAATAAGCACACTCCGTCTCACCTATAGCTTGTAACCATCCATCAAAATAAACGCTTTTCAGCGCTAAAGCTGAATGAGTCGAAGATTCAGAAGCTTCTACTTAAAGTTGTTGCTATGTTGCAGCTTATTTCTTTTACATCTTTTCTTTTTGTTTATGACAAACTTTGTCAGTTTTGTTTGTTGGGCATTTCTGCCAATTGCATTTAACCATGGCCAATTAAAATCAACGATGAAATTAACGCCATTTTCAGAACAACAGGTTAAATGCAACAATTTTGACAGGCGAATTATGCAAAATAGGAAAAGACAAAATTATTCGTACAGTATGAAAAATAGAAAAAACGAGCCCTTATTCACAATATTAATAGTCAAGAGGGACAAGGCCAACAATATAGGACTTGTGTGATACATTTGGATTTTTATTCTATGTAAATTAATTAATACATACATATATATATATATATATATATATATATATATATATGTATGTATTTCAACTCTACAAATCAACCATTCACCCTTGCATGGAGTAATACTGCCATATATGGTCTGGTGCCCCTTATGTTTGTCTCAAGTTTCTTGATAAGATACAGAGACGGATATGCGACGTAATTGGCCCTGATCTGGCATCTCGTCTGCAGTCGTTCTCTCTCAGATGTGCCGTCGCCTCCCTCTGTCTTTTTTTACAAATACTTTCATGGTAACTGCTTCGATTAGCTGCTTTCGCTGGTTCCCAGACTTCATGAATTTAAGCGTTCTACTAGGCTGGCATCTCGATCACACCCTTTCACTGTCGAAACTGTTAAATGTAGCCGTCTCTTCTACTCCAATAGCTTCATGTCTCGCACCTCTCACCCGTGGAACTCCCTCCCCTCTTCCTGTTTCCCTGATAGCTATAATCTCCAACTATTCAAATGTAATGTCAATCGACGTCTCCAGATGCCCTGATCTATCCGCTATCCTTCTCTTCATCCTTTCCTCTATCATTCCTCTTTGCTCTCGCTCCAACTCTCTGTAACCCCTTGCATGATAGTAGCTTCCCGCCTTGCTTGGGGTGAAACGCTTAAAAATACATACATATATATATATATATATATATATATATATATATATATATATATATATATATATATATATATATATATATATACTCCAGGTTTTTTATATGTTAATAATCTCAAAAAGAGGAATATAAAACTAAATTTTCCGGCTTCCTCCCGAGCAAGTACAGCATCTCGGACCATCGCTGTCCACGCCCGGCAATCCTGAGCCAGGTCACACGAAATGGCGAGCCACTCGCTATTCCATCGTCGAAGACCAACTACTTGCGGACTCGATAGTACTGCTAGGTCATCCTTGATTGTGCTATCCCACGTCATCAACTGACCACCGACACGTCTTCGCCAGCCAGAAAGAGAAGGATGGAGAAGTACATCGCGGATGAGCTTTCCCTCCGGGCGTCGAGCTGCGTCCCCGAACCATCAGAGACGACGCTGGAGCAGGATTGGTGGAAGAGGACGTCGAACCAGGCGACGACGCAGACTGGTTGTAGGTATCGATCGATCCTGCGGCATCGTAGAATGCAGCGAAGACAATCGTTGTCGAACACTTCAAGCCTTCGTAGGTCAACCGCTCTAAGTGGCCACGTTTCGCGGCCATAGAGAAGGAAAGTCTGAACCATAGCCTGATAGATGCGCCCCTTCGTAGCCGCGGAAATCTCTCTTCGCCCCCATAGTGACCGCTTGATACGCACGAATGCGGACCTTACAGCTCCTATACGGCGTTCGACATCACAGCAGCCTGCCCGGATGGTATAATGGTTGAATCGAGATAGACGAAAGACTGCACGTCCTCCAGATTGACCCCGTCCAGCGTCAGTGGCTGCCAATTGATTGGATCAACTAATTAAATACAACAAATTTGACAAGAGAATTATGCAAAAATAGAAAAAGACAAAATTATTCTTACAGTATGAAAAATAGAAAAAAATGGACAATTTTCACAATATTAATAGTCAATAGCATGGCCTCTCATCTTTATAAGTTGCTGCAATCGTTTCCTAATTTCTTTTCTGGTATATTCTTCCATTCTTCAATGGTTACACGTTCTGATTCCCGAAGGGTTTTTGTTGACTGAGGATTTCTTCGAAGTTTCAATTTTTCTTCCTTAGATTTTCAATAGCAGCCATATTGTTTGCTTGCTTAATATTATTTTTTGCCCATATCGTAGTAAAATAAGCACACTCCGTCTCACCTATAGCTTGTAACCATCCATCAAAATAAACGTTTTTCAGCGCTAAAGCTGAATGAGTCGAAGATTCAGAAGCTTCTACTTAAAGTTGTTGCTAGATTGCAGCTTATTTCATTTGCATCTTTTCTTTTTGTTGATGGCAAACATTGTCAGTTCCGTTTGTTGGGCATTTCTGCCAATTGCATTTAACCATGGCCAATTATTCTACAATGACCACAATCAACGATGAAATTATTCGTACACCCATCAATTTCAAATGTTTTTATCCAATCAAATGATCGTGTGATGCCAGGTTTTTTATATGTTATTAAGCACAAAAAAGGGAATATAAAACTATATTTTCAGAACAACAGGTTAAATAAAACAAATTTAACAGACGAATTATGCAAAATAGGAAAAGACAAAATGATTCGTACAGTATGAAAAATAGAAAAAACAATTTTCACAATATTAATAGTCAATAACTGCTGTGGTAAACCCTCCTACAGTAAAATGAACTCTTCCTCCTCACATAAATACTAACTGCGTGACTTCCTAAAGGAGATTCGTAGGGCAGCGGAGACACAGTGTCAACCTACCGTTTGGACGTACACCTCTATCTGCTTATTACTAACACTCTTGCTTTGTATATATCTTCAACATATGTTCAACCTCCCTTCGTCTTCCGTGTCTTTCTTTCTGGCCCCTAAACATGCCACAACAACTTGACGAGGATTCGCACTTTACGGGGACTCTGAACATTTTCCGTTGCTAGTTTCCATAACAATAACAAGGCCTTCATCTTTATAACTTGCTGCAATTGTTTTCTAAAGATTTTGATGAGATTTGAACAAGTGTTTGGGGAGGTTCTTCCATTCTTCAATGCTTACACGTTCTAATCCCTGAAGGTATTTTGGCGACCGACGATTTATTCGATCTTTCAATTCTTGCCATAGATTTTCAATAGGATTCACGTCAGGACTCATTGAAGTCCATGGCAGAACTGTAAACTTCTTTTTCTGAATCCACGCAGTCACTGATTTAGACGTATGCTTGGGATCGTTATCTTGCTGGAACGTAAATCGCCGACCTAGATGAAGATTTCGCGCTGGTATTTGTAGTTTTCATCCAGAATGTTGATATAGTCGGCAGATTTCATTATTCCTCTTACTGCAATTACTTGTCTAGTCCCCCTTGAGCTAAAACAACCCCAAAAAATCATCAAGCTGCCTCCATATTTTAATAATGCCACTGTGTTCTTTGGGAGGAAAGCCACATTATATTTCTTTCGTATAGTTTCATTCTGTTATTTTTATTGCATTTGCTATTATGGTCAAGAAATTGAAAATGCTTCTATTAATTCTCTATTTGATTTCGATCTAATTCTTTCCTCTCTAGTCACTGCTATGTTCTGTAATTCTCAAATATAGAACGCTATCTCCCGATCGGGAATGCTGGTCATTTTATATCCAACCAATTGCACGCCCTCTAGCGACTTCAAGAGACGAAATTTCAAGGACGATCACTCGACTCACGCTCTTTTACCAATTTATCAATCCTGTGTCTGGGTGAATACTTCGACGAGAGTCACGACTGTAATTCGGAAAATATAGAATATCCCTACTCACTGAATGCTATTCAGCCATTGATACGCCCTCTATCAACTCATTAACTCCGCTGCAATGTAAATCGGGTTACTTGGGTGACGACCAGTCTAAGAGAAGAATGAATTCGAAACCATGGAAAAGGCGATGAGAAACCGCTCCCCCTATCTTTTTCCAATGCATGGCAATTCACAGATAACAAAGGAACGGAATCTGTGGAGAGCCATTATCGTCTACGCCCTGAAGGGACATTGCATCAGAAAATTATTTCTCGAATATATCAGCCTCGAATTTTATGATGTGTAAAGGATTTAGTCGAATGCCTCCTAACAAAGAATTTTGTCCATTTCCTTATCTTTCAATTTGAGAATTTTATTTATGCTTTTGTCTCACTTTACACCACCATTTTGACGTCAAATGATTCAGTGACTCAGATAAAATATTTGCTTTGAAGAAAAATTCTTCTTCCTCTTCTTCTTCTTCTTCTTCTTCTTCTTCTTCTTCTTCTTCTTCTTCTTCTTCTTCCTTTTTTTTCTTCTTCTTCTTCTTTTTCTTCTTCTTCCTCTTTCTTCTTCTTCTTCTTCTTCTCCTTCTTCTTCTTTGGCGTCGTTATGTTCTTGATACTATCATTTCTACTTCTTCGCCTCCTTTTTGTCATCACAATTAATTTCTTCTTCTTCTTCTTCTTCTTCTTCTTCTTATAATTCTTCTTCTTCTTCTTCTTCTTCTTCTTATAATTCTTCTTCTTCTTCTTCTTCTTCTTTTTCTTCTTCTTCTTCTTCTTATAATTCTTCTTCTTATTATTATTATTATTATTCATCCTATTATTATTTTCAAATTTTTATTATCATTCTTCGTCTTATTATTCTTTTTA
>OZ038485.1:20999924-21037247 GCA_964036315.1 Acanthosepion esculentum | reverse complement strand
GACGAAACGGCCGTCCGGTGCTTTCTGCATTCTATTGAGGTTTCTTTCCGACGCAATGAATTACTTAATTATATATATATTGTTGTTTTATTATTATTATAAGAGATTATAATAAAAATAAGTTGAAATCGTTCCACAAAAGCTTTCATGTTTCAATAATATTATTGTACTTCTTCAGGTGATGATAAGAAATAATCGCCTGAAGAAATACAATATTATTGAAACATGAAAGCTTCTGTGCAATGATTGCAACATGTTTTTATTATAATATCTTATAAAAAAAATAATATTGCTCTACTTTTAATTCAGCATTTTTTGTAAAGTAAATGCTACGAACAGTGGAACTTTAGTCCATCTGTTCCTTCTCTCATTTGTATATATATATATATATATATATATATATATATATATATATAAACTAACAAAACTATTAAATAAGCGATATAAACAATTTTACTACGTTAATAAAAACACCGATTAAAAAAAAATACATATATAAGATAAGAAATAAAAATGAAACAATTAAAATTAAAAAATTAAAATAAAAAAATTAAAATAAATAATGAGAAGCAAAATAATTTAACCCAAATAAATAAACGACTTCCGGTAAAATAACCGCCAAAATAGACTACCCACAATGCACCACTGACGCGTATATATAATTAACCGAGAAAAATAACACCACTCGTGGCCTGACGATTGCATCTAGCATGAAACAGTTTGTCGCCTCTAAGTATTGACTTAAAAACCGGTTAGCCTCTTTTTATTGTTTTCTTGTTTATTATTGTTTTGATTCACGTCTTTGCGGTGATTTATTTTATTACCTTTAATCTTCCTACCAATGTTTGTTGTGTTTTTCTCCGTATTTATTGCTGTATATAATTATAGAAAATATTTTTCTTTATATAGAATTAATAAAGTTTTGTAAGCCACCATAGACTTTTTGATTAAAAAGTTATTAATTGTTTAAAATTGCATTTATATACCGGGTGTCCATAAAGTTCGTGTGCACTTTAAAATTTATAACTTTATTTGAATTTGCGATAGAAATAATTCGTAAAAGTATTAGAAAGAAGTAAATCTATATTTTTTAAGGTTTTATTGAAATTTTATTTAAGTTTCCACATGTCCTCCATCATTAGCAATACAAAGGGTAATACGATTTTGCAGTTCACGGAAAACATTTGCCAACTGATTTGCAGTAATGCCTGAAATCACATTAGTTATTTTAGCTATACTTAAAACGAGGTACATTAAACTTTATAACATTTTTTACAGATTATTTCTATCGCAAATACAAATAAAGTTATAATTTTTTAAAGTGCACACGAACTTTATGGAGGCCCTGAATATTAAATATACAGTATATTAAGATATCAATATTTCTTTTTAGAGTGATCTATTATGGAATGTCCTTTAAGCATTTTGGTATGCTTTTAAATTATTTCACCCTATGCAAGGCAATAAAGCTACTAACACAAAGGGGTTACTGTGTATGAGAGAATATGCGGGGGGAAAACAGAGCAATAAAAGAATAGGTATTAAGAAGACAGAAGATAACGATTGGCATTGCATTTAAGTTTTTGATGTTCAATGAAGCATTTTATTCTGATATCAAATAAATATTTTAATGTCAGGTGAGAATTTGTAAAAGAACTTACTGAAATGAGGTGTTATGTTCCGGGCCCTTTCAGGAGATAAGGAACAGAGTGAAATATTGGAGATGGATATACTGACACACCCAAAAGAAAGAAAGAAAGAAAGAAAGAAAGAAAGAAAGAAAGAAAGAAAGAAAGAAAGAAAGAAAGAAATGGAAGAAATGGAAGAAAGAAATGGAAGAAAAGAAGAAAGCGAAAAAAGAAGATTAGAAAAAATAACAATAAAAGTAGAAAGAAAGAAAGAAGGAAAGAAGGAAAGAGACGATGGAATAAATAATTAGAAAAAGTAGATTGTAAAAAAGCAAAAAGAAAGAAAGAAAGAAAGAAAGAAAGAAAAAAAACAATGAATAATCTAGAAAGCAGATTGGTTGATGTACAGAAGGAAAACTTTAAAATATCAGATGCCCACAAACATTTAGAATTCAGATGAAAGAAAAGAAACTTTGCCTTTTCACTCGAAAAGATGATATAGAAGAAGACAAAATATTAATAGCGTCTTTGAGGAAAACAAAATAATGAAAGCAACATTAAGATTTTGGCCCGAATAAAATGGCGAGATGAAGAAACAAAATTTAAGCAACTGTTCCGCACCAAATACAGAGATTCCATTTTATTGGATTCCCAGATGACAAAGCGATGCCTTCCAAGCAGATACCATAAGATTCCTCCTTCAGATTTCTGTAATTATAATGTAGATTGGTTGAACATGTCGTTTTAATGGAAAAGGGAAAGAGAAAAGTTCTATTGGGTTGATGCCAGTTGAAGCACTATCGTCACCATATTTAACACGGGTATCTAGTAAGTTATTTAACTATTCAGTTCGTTTTCGTTCTCGCTCTAAATCTGTTTTGTAGTTTTCGTTTATTTATATAAATTCATTATGTTATTCCCTTCTTAAAAGTTCCTTTCTATATCGTTTTTACAATTGTTTCTTTTTCGCGCTTATATTCTTGTGTACACGGACATGCGCAAACGCTTGTATTTTAAGATAAATATAGTTATATTGTCTCTCGATATATATATACATATATATGTGTGTGTGCTGTGTGTAAATATATATATATATATATATTTAAAGACATTTTTATGTTTAACATTCTTTTTTTTATAGATACAAGTATTTAAGTAAATGCTCTGTTTATAATAAACAGTATTAAATAACATTTACCGGCCTGAATGTCCGAGAAATGTTCATAGAAAATATTCGTCCTCCGACAGGATTCGAAACTGTATCCTATACGGAACCGTTCGGTTGGCAAGGTCAAATTTACTGCTTATAAACGAAACGGTTAAGGCACGTCAGGCTATATGACGGTTCCGTATAGGATACACACACACGCACAAACGCACAGACACACATATATATATTTATAAATGCGAATGTCACTGTGTCACACTCTTTCAATTAAAGGGACACAACTCTCTAACTTCCAATAGCTCATGTTACAGAAGTTTTGAATTACCAAGTTTTCAGTTAGTCGATTTTTAACGTGATTTTCTATGTTGATTTTTTTTTCATAGAAAATATATCCGTATAGGATACAGGTTCGAATTTTCTATGAAAATTTCTCGGATATTCAGGCCGGTAAATGTTGTTTAATACTGTTTATTATAAAACAGGGCATTTACTTATAAACTTTCTGAAGGGGATTGGTCTGTAGATAAAAAAAAATTAATTCTTAACTCTTCGACCACCTAACCAATATGGTGACCCTAGCCGTTTCCATAGTAACTAATGTTGCAAGAGACCATACTTATAAACAAGCGCAAACCACAAGATAGCTTATTCCCAAATTCTCGCTTGACGAGGAAGCGAGACCAGACACCTTAATTCAACTTAATTTCAAAAATTATATTGAGGGTCTCGGCTCTCGCTTTTGAAACATGAGAACACTTATGTAGCGAAGGAATCATATTTTAAAAAAAAATATATATATATATATGTGTGTGTGTGTGTGTGTGTGTGTGTGTGTGTGTATTCTGTCAGCCAGGCTCGCAAGATTAATTCTTATTGACAGTCTCCGTCTTCTTGATTCTTGCTGCGCAACATACAGATTAAATTTACTCCCTAATTTAGGTGAGAATCTGCAAAAAAATCCGTTTAGTTCATAATCTTTTAGACTTATTTTGCGCGCGCACGGAAAATAGGAATGTAAGTCGTGGAGTTCTTTTTTTTTCTTTTTTTTTTTTAAGCATTTCACCCCAAGCAAAGCGGGAAGCCACTAGCACGCAAGGGGTTACAGAAGATTTGGAGTGAGAGCAGATAGGAGTTATAGAGGAAAGGATGTGGAGAAGGATAGTGGATAGATCAAGGCAACTGGAGATGTCGATTGACATTACATTTGAATAGTTGGAGATTATAGTTGTCAGGGAAACAGGAAAAGGGAAAGGAGTTCCACAGGCGAGAGGTGCGAGATATGAAGCGACGTCTACATATAACAGTTTCAACAGTGAAACGGTGGGAGCAGGATGCCAGCCTCGTAGGACGCTTGAATTCATGGAGCCTGGGATCCAGCGATAGCAGCTCATCGGAGCAATTACCATTAAAGTATTTGTAAAAAAGACAGAGAGAGGCGACGTCACGTCTGTGAGAGAGCGACTGCAGACGAGATGCTAGATCAGCGCCAATTACGTCGCATATCCGTCTCTGGATCTTATCAAGAACCCCGAGATAAACAGAAGAGGCTCCAGACCATATATGGCAGCAATACTCCATGCAAGGGCGAATGGTTGATTTGTAGATTTGAAGGATCGATTCCAGGGAGAAAAATTTCCTGGCCCGGCACAGGGAGCCAACTTTCCTTGCGGTGGATGAAGCAATTGACTCAATGTATTTGTTCCATCTCAGGTCAGCAGTCAACGTGAGACCGAGCAGCCGCAGAGAGGTGCTCTCGAGAAGTTGAGCTTCAGATATTCATAATGTCTGTGGGATTTTATGAGAAAAACTAAAACTTTGTCAAGATATTGCGATATTAAATAGGCCCGGTGCTAAAAATTGTTGTTTCTACGAGGAATTTGTGAAAAGGCCTTGGTCCGAACAAGAGAAATTTTTAAATAATATATGGTGTCTTGTCAAGATACACCATGTTGTTTGAATCGGGAAATTTTCAACACCCTCGGATTACCTGATTTTGTTAAGCCACTGTATATGTAAATGATCGAAAGACAACAATTTTAGTAGTTTTTATCGAGAAACAGTTTTGTCTTAGTTCACTTTCCAGACAATTTTTTATGCTTCCTTTTCTTTTCGGCCATCCTCTCTCTCTCTCTCTCTCTCTCTCTCTCTCTCTCTCTCTCTCTCTCTCTCTCTCTCTCTCTCTCTCTCTCTCTCTCTAACACTGTGTGTTCATATCTATCTATCACAGTCTGTTCATATCTGTCTATCATAGTCTCTTCATATATATGTATGTATGTATCAGTCTCAGTCTGTTCATATCTATCTATCTATCTATCTATCTATCTATCTGACTGTCTGTCTGTCTGTCTCAGTCTGCTCCTATCTATATATCTATCGCAGTGATAATTATCTCACTCTGTTCATCAGAAACTCTTCATATCTACCTATATCAATCTGTTCCCATCTATCTATGTTTCTATCTATCTATCCATCCATCCATCCATTACATGTTGTTCATATTTATCTATCAATCGCAGAGAAAAATGACCTCTGTTTATCACAACCTCTTCGTATATATATATATATATATATATATATATATATAATTATTTATTTGAATATTACAACATAAATATGTTATAAAATCACGACAAAAGTAGCCATTTTGTTTCAACACTTCTTGTGTCTTGTCAAGTGATAATATAGTATATAGAATAAAACCTTTATTCTATATTCTATATTATCACTTGACAAGACACAAGAAGTGTTGAAAGAAAATGGATACTTTTGTCGTGATTTTATAACATATTTATGTTGTAATATTCAAATAAATAATTATATCTGCTCTAGTCTGTATTGAGCACTCTTTAAAGAATATTAATTGTTGGTTATTGGATTTCACTCCGTATATACCAATCCTAAACTTGGGTATATATATATATATATATATATATATATATATATATATATATATATATATATATATATATATATATATATATATATCAGTCTGTTTCTTTTTATCTATCGATCTATCTATCTTAACATATTCTCATGTCTCTATCTATTTAGCTATCTAACTAAGCTGTCTTACGTTGTCCATCGCGGAGTACTTAAGTAAATTTCTCCTTCTGAACCTATTTTACGCTCTTTCTATTTGCTGATTTTCCATAGCATTTCTCTTTCCTTCCTTCTTTCCTTCCTTCCTTCCTTCCTTCTTCCCTTCCTTCCTTCCTTCCTTCCTTCTCTCCTTTCTCCCTCTTTCTATCTTTCTCTCCCTCTCTAGAATTTCGTTCTCTTCCATTTTATCCTTTTCTTCTTCGTGTTTCGTAATACATTTTCTCTCTGGCTTTTATGCTTGATATCTCTTTTTATCGCGTTTCACTTCATTTTTTCTCCTCATTTGTCGTTTCTTCTTCTTCTTCTTCTTCTTCTTCTTCTTCTTCTTCTTCTTCTTCTTCTTCTTCTTCTTCTTCTTCTTCTCTCTCTTGGTCCGAACAAGAGAAATTTTTAAATAATATATGGTGTCTTGTCAAGATACACCATGTTGTTTGAATCGGGAAATTTTCAACACCCTCGGATTACCTGATTTTGTTAAGCCACTGTATATGTAAATGATCGAAAGACAACAATTTTAGTAGTTTTTATCGAGAAACAGTTTTGTCTTAGTTCACTTTCCAGACAATTTTTTATGCTTCCTTTTCTTTTCGGCCATCCTCTCTCTCTCTCTCTCTCTCTCTCTCTCTCTCTCTCTCTCTCTCTCTCTCTCTCTCTCTCTCTCTCTCTCTCTCTCTCTCTAACACTGTGTGTTCATATCTATCTATCACAGTCTGTTCATATCTGTCTATCATAGTCTCTTCATATATATGTATGTATGTATCAGTCTCAGTCTGTTCATATCTATCTATCTATCTATCTATCTATCTATCTGACTGTCTGTCTGTCTGTCTCAGTCTGCTCCTATCTATATATCTATCGCAGTGATAATTATCTCACTCTGTTCATCAGAAACTCTTCATATCTACCTATATCAATCTGTTCCCATCTATCTATGTTTCTATCTATCTATCCATCCATCCATCCATTACATGTTGTTCATATTTATCTATCAATCGCAGAGAAAAATGACCTCTGTTTATCACAACCTCTTCGTATATATATATATATATATATATATATATATATAATTATTTATTTGAATATTACAACATAAATATGTTATAAAATCACGACAAAAGTAGCCATTTTGTTTCAACACTTCTTGTGTCTTGTCAAGTGATAATATAGTATATAGAATAAAACCTTTATTCTATATTCTATATTATCACTTGACAAGACACAAGAAGTGTTGAAAGAAAATGGATACTTTTGTCGTGATTTTATAACATATTTATGTTGTAATATTCAAATAAATAATTATATCTGCTCTAGTCTGTATTGAGCACTCTTTAAAGAATATTAATTGTTGGTTATTGGATTTCACTCCGTATATACCAATCCTAAACTTGGGTATATATATATATATATATATATATATATATATATATATATATATATATATATATATATATATATATATATATATCAGTCTGTTTCTTTTTATCTATCGATCTATCTATCTTAACATATTCTCATGTCTCTATCTATTTAGCTATCTAACTAAGCTGTCTTACGTTGTCCATCGCGGAGTACTTAAGTAAATTTCTCCTTCTGAACCTATTTTACGCTCTTTCTATTTGCTGATTTTCCATAGCATTTCTCTTTCCTTCCTTCTTTCCTTCCTTCCTTCCTTCCTTCTTCCCTTCCTTCCTTCCTTCCTTCCTTCTCTCCTTTCTCCCTCTTTCTATCTTTCTCTCCCTCTCTAGAATTTCGTTCTCTTCCATTTTATCCTTTTCTTCTTCGTGTTTCGTAATACATTTTCTCTCTGGCTTTTATGCTTGATATCTCTTTTTATCGCGTTTCACTTCATTTTTTCTCCTCATTTGTCGTTTCTTCTTCTTCTTCTTCTTCTTCTTCTTCTTCTTCTTCTTCTTCTTCTTCTTCTTCTTCTTCTTCTTCTTCTTCTTCTTCTCTCTCTCTCTTTCCCTCTGTCTCTGTCTCTCTTTTTAATAAAATTATTATGGCTCTCCACAACTTCCTATCCTTTGTAGTCCTAAGGGACATTTATCTTGTCGCCATCTCTTCCTAGTCAGTAGTCTTGTTCTGACATTCATTTACATAAGGCCGTTTAGAAAGAATACTACCAGCTTTCCACTGTCTCTTTTAATTCTCTCTCTCTCTCTCTTTCTCTCTCACACTTTATCTATGTATATTTTTCTAATTCTCTACTCACTCCCTCTTTTCCTCTTTCCTATTCAATTTTCATTATCACTTTCACATACTGATAAACACTCATACTCTTTCTCCCTCTCTCCCCCTCTCTCTCTCTCTCGTTCCCACTTCTTTTCCTTTCCTTTTTCTATCTCTGTTCTAGTATTTCAGTTCCTCCTTCTCTGCCTCACTTCCTTTCTCTCCTTCGAATTTCCCCCCTCCCATTTTTCTCTATCTCTTTTTCTCTCTTCCCTTCTTATTTCCTTGTTCATTCTCATTTATTTCTTTTCTCTCACTATCTCTCTCTCTCCTCTTCTTCTTCTTCTTCTTGATTCCTCTTGTTCTTCCTTCCTTCCTCTTTCCTTCCTTCTTTCCTGCCTTCGGTTATTTACATCAGATAAGCCACAATGATTCAAGAATAAAAAGACACTTATGTCCCCACCCCGGGCTCAATCGCAGGGCAATATTCCTGAGTCAATCGCAGCAGGTGGAAAGCAGATGGACTAACTTATATTTTCCCTTCTTCTTTTTATTGCCTACATAAATATTTGTAAGCATGCAAATGGCTTTTTCAAAGAGCGTATAAATGTACTTTTATCTCTACATGCACAAGATGTCCACAAACACAGCATTTCCTTGTTATTTTTTAACACTAGTGTGACTCCATCTTTTGTTTTTTTGTTTTTTTTAGATTTGTTTGCAAGATACAATTAATTATTATGTTAAATCTTCTTCTGTGTGCCATCTCCCTTCAGGACGTGATAGATCATGGCTCTCCACAACGTTCTATCCTTTGTAGTCAAAGCTATCAAAACTTATTTTCTTCAAAAGTCCAGGTGCCCCAACGTTCAATGTCTTTTAATGTTTAAACAGCCTGCTTACATCTCTCTCTCTCTCTTTATCTATCTATCTATCTATCTATCTAACACACACACACACACACACACACACACACACCGCTCGTTTTTCTACCCTTTATCTATCACACGCGCGCACGCATGCAAACATGCACAGGCTCTGCATTATTTAGGCCAGATAAAGCAAGCCTATCTGACTTTATTCTAAAAAAAAAAGGAATCTATTTTATCAGGATACAGGCGCTACACAATCTTACTACCACCTTACAGCCGATATTTAAATAATGAAAAGTTGTATTAACATGTATTGCTATTCAATAAATCTCTCTGTCTTTGTCACACAAACGCATCTGTCCGTCTCGAGAGACGATGGAGTAGCACGGTGCGCTACGACCCTGGGCGGGATATATGGAGAACTATGGCTGCCCAGACGTCTAGTTCCCCCTCTCGGCCTTTCTAGAAGAGTCCAAAGGAGAGGATAAACCAATATAGTTTGTTAGCGGCTGCAGTAGTTGCCGGAAGGTAGCACAAAGTGCCGTCCATCCGCCTTCGGGGCTCCACTCCGGGTTTGAATTCAGAGTTGTCCTTCTCCTAGACTAGTTACCATCCAAGGCTATTTACCCATCGCTGGAGGGAGAAGAAGAGGATTCGCACCTTTCCCAAGGGTATTAGCACGTAAGTGAATGTAATGGATTCGACTGGAATTCGAACTCGGCTCTCCGATTCCTCAATCCGAGCCGCTATCCATTACTCCATCACGCATATCGTACTTTCATCCATACAATTATTTACTATGCTAAACTTTCTTCTGTGTGCCGTCTCCGTTCAGGACGTGGGCGATCATGGCTCTCCACAACGTTCTATCTTTTGTTGTCAAAGCTATCAAAATTTATTTCCTTCAACAGTCAAAGTACCCTAATGTTCAATGGCTTTTAATGTTCAAACTGTCTGCTTGCATCTTTCTCTCTCTCTCTATCTCTCTCTTACACACACACACACACACACATACATACATACATATCGCTCATTCTCCTACCTTTCTCTCTCTTCGTCTTTCACACTCACACGCACACATAAGCATGCACTGGCATGCACTGCATTGTTTAGGCCAGATAAAGCAAGCATATCTGACTTTATTCTGAAAAAAAAAAGAATCTATTTTATCAGGATACAGGCGCTACACAATCTTACTAACACCTTACAGCCGATATTGACATAATTAAAAAAAATGATTCACAGCTGTATAAACATTTAAGGCTATTCAATAAATCTCTCTCTATTTTTGTCGCACACACACACACACACACACACATGTTGTACTTACATCCATACAATTATTTACTATGCTAAACCTTCTTATGTGTGCCGTCCCCCTTCAGGACGTGGGCGATCATGGCTCTCCACAACTTCCTATCCTTTCTAGCTCTAAGTGACATCTATCTTTTGCCCATCTCTCCTAGTCAATGTTCTTGTTCTGTCATCCATTTACATAAGCTCGTTAGACAGCTTACTAACTGCTTTCCGATGTCCCTTTCAATCTGCCCTGTGAGTATCAAATTCTCCACACCCTCTTTTCTCATTATTGTGCCCTAGGAATTTCAATTGTCTCTTTCTGATTCTAATAATAAGCGTTATTTTTCTTTCCGTTGTCTATCGCCCAGTTCACACTCCTCCTCGGTCTTTTGAAAAGGAGTAGATATTACTTACTTGTTTAGAATTTGTTACTTGTTTCCAGTTCATTCTAAAATTGTTTTTATTCCTTTTCCATTCCAGCAGTCCCTTGCATCTTATTGGTATCAACACCTTGCATGGGGTGAATTGATTTAAAAACAATATAACCCCATAGACTGTGCCGCTTATTCAGTAATCATCTACCTCGAGTGGCTCTTGGCCCTTGAACAGGGGGAATATCATTATAAAAAAAAACATCCTTAAAACATACATAAAAAACTGAAGGATGTCTGAGCTGGCTGAACTAAAGAATGTAATTCTTTTGAACATCTTCCATTGTATATATAATTTGAACAGTTAGATTTTAACTAATCTGTTTATGTTTATATATATATATATATCGAAAGGTTTTACATATATATATAGATAGATAGATAGATAGATAGATAGATAGATAGATAGGTTAATATATATATATATATATATATATAGAAAGGTTATACATATATATATATATATCGAAAGGTTACATATTATGTTCTTAAGTAACTTTGTCAGATCAAGGCTCTCATATAGATATCATACATGGCGTCCAAAATCGTTCTGAAGTTTCTAAACTATTAATTATAAACCACAATTTTCCCAGATCAATGATCAAAAATGGTTTCAAGCGGATAAATCTTCAAGGTCTAAAGAAGACAATACGCCATCAAATCTTGCAGACTGTCGCTACACAGTCACAAAGGATATTACCAATTTACAAAAAAAAAACATTATTTGAGGACATCCAAAAGCAGCAACAACTAAAATCGATAGCACATGTAACTAGAATTGAAAACAATAATATAACGAAGATGTTGTCTTTCCGGACTAGCTTAATGAAAAGTTTAGGAAGAGTACTTGAAAGAGCGATAACAGTTAGTGGACTTCAGAACCTTATTTTTCCTGGGG
This sequence comes from Acanthosepion esculentum, assembly GCA_964036315.1. Taxonomy (NCBI): domain Eukaryota; kingdom Metazoa; phylum Mollusca; class Cephalopoda; order Sepiida; family Sepiidae; genus Acanthosepion; species Acanthosepion esculentum. Next base: position 21,025,683 of record OZ038485.1, on the reverse strand, counting down.
GAAAATTCTTTAAGGAGAAAGATTGGTAAATTTGCATATTAAGCCCCGGAAAATTTCCATCTGGATGTAAATTTGCATGCTATTTCAACAACAATAATAATAATAATAATAATAATAATAATAATAATAATAATAATAATAATAATAATAATAATAATAATTCGACTAGCGATCTATGACAGGCGTCTTAGTCTCGAATGATGTATACACTGCTCTCAAGCGAGTACATTGGCGTTCTGTCAGTTTCAACACCTGTCACTATTTGGCATGACAAAGTCGAGGTTTAAACTCGTGCCAAATATTTCTACCTGCTTTGTTAATGAAAATAAACGTACGCATTTTCTGAAAATGATACGTTTGGAGGCAGGAATGTTGGCAAAGATTCTGCGAAAGACTTAAGGAATAAAGGAGGGGATTTTGAATGAATGAAAGATGAAGTATAAAGTAGAGAGACAGAGCAGATGGATGGTTTTTGTCGATACTCTCTAATTAAATCAGACGTCAACCAGGCTGGGGAGACTCGACCGACCCGCTTCAATCCGCCCCCACCCCCGGGAGAAGCACATTGTTGATGACAACTCTCAGTTGTTAACAAGTAATCTTCGGAAAACTGTTTAACTTTAAGAATGGTCCGATGCCACAAGCTTGTATCTGTTTTCCTCACCCTTATATTTATCCCTTTCCCCCCTCTCTTTTTCTCTATCTTTCGCTCTTCCTTTCTCACTCTCTGTTTTTTCTCCCTCAAACTATATGTCCCAAAAAAAATAACTTTACCCTGCAAGTATAAAATTACGGCATTAAATAACCCATAAAGGTGTTGATATGCCGCTAAACAACACCGAGAGATATCGATGAATTTTGAACAGTTCGTTTTGAAACGCCATGTTTTTATTTTCTACCGTTTCTTGCTCTCCTTTAAACATATCCAAATTCACCAACATCCACACACACACACAAATATATATATATATATATATATATATATATATATATATATATATATATATATATGAAGAAATATAGTCTTAAAGTGTGCTATATTTATGGGATAAAGTGCTCAATATCAGAGATAGAGCGTGTGTAAATATAAAAGTGAACATAGAAGTCAACACTTAGAGGCGACAGTCTGTTTCATGCTAGATGCAATCGTCAGGCCTGACGATTGCATCTAGCATAAAACCGACTGTCGCCTCTAAGTGTTGACTTCTATGTTCACTTTTAAATTTATATATATATATATATATATATATATATATATATATATATATATATATTGTTTTCATAAGCAAATGCTCTTTTTGTCATAAACAGTATTAACAGTATTTACCGGCTTGAATGTGCGAGAAATCACAAAGAAAACATCTGTCCTCCGACTGGAATCGAACCTTGCTAACCAGACGCTTCCTCTGTAGCTAAATGGTATAGCACGTCAGGCTATACGACGGTTCCGTGTAGGATACAGGTTCGATTCCTTGTCTCTCTTTCCCTTTATCCACTCTTTGAGTATCAGATTCTCAAAACTCTCCCTCCTCTCTTTGTTTCATTACAAAACCGAAAATGGAGTACTAATGCCATATATGGACCTCCCTTCACTTTACAGCCTCGGTGGAATCCAAAAGCGTCCTTGTGGGTGACAAATTATTTTCCACCTCAAAACCCCCTTTCTCACAAACGAATCGTTACAAACCTCTCCCCGCTCTATCGCTATTTCCATGAAATGTGTTCAGTTCGAACTTATTTCCCCCCGGTTCGAACCCTTATGGCTAATATCCGCCATGCCCTGCCCATTCTAGCGAACCACTTTCATTCCCTTCGTATTCCACTGGTGGGACGTAAGTTAAATTCAAGCAGCTTCTTCCCACGGACCTCTGCTTTGAGAAACCAACTCCCAGATGGATGCTTCCCGATCACTACAATCTTCGCCTGTTCATGACTAAACCGTTATCTTCCCCGACATATTCACATAAACTGTTCCTCCTTCAACGCCTTCCTCTGCCTAAAAGACGCAGAAGTTTTGTAAAGGGTTAACATCATTTAAAAGAAAAGAAAACATTTGTTTTTAAATTTAGTACTGTTAACTAAGATCCTAATAAGATGGTGATCATCTAGGCAGATACGCGCAAACGAACACTAACAAACGAGAAACGAAAAAGCTGTAGTTACGTAATTAGGACAGGTGGAGTACCACTAAAATGCTTTATGTACACAGCTGCATCAATCGTCGTATATAATGCGTTTTTTTTTTAAACTGTCTTTTTTATTCTTATTTTACGCCTATCATTCCGCTAAAGTACACTGCGTTTGTATTTTGTGGATGGGGTTACTTAACTGCAAACACAGGTGTGCTGATTGGCAGGGTAGATGTATATATTCAACATTTTGGAAAATTCAGAAAAAAAAATTCAGAATGAACATATGCAGTTTGTTGAAATCTATGGTCAGAAAAATGTGGGGAAAAAAATTCACTTTGGAAAATTCGATCTCAAGTTTTCGTAGTCCGAAAGTTTTTTTTTAATTGCATGTAAAGCCACTTGAAAAGATCAAACAATTAATTTTAAATTAATTAAATTAATTTATTACATTTTTTTACTTAGCGATTAATATGAATAACGCCCAGCTCTTGCGAAAGAGAAACAATGAACCATTCCTTTATGATTGCCGGGTGGAGGAGAGAAGAAAAATATATATTGGATTCGGTGTTTATTTTTCGTGAGAAAAACAAAGCATACATCGTAATTAGATAGAAAGATAGAAACAAAGAAACAAAGAGAGAAAGAAACAAACAGAGGAAGAAACAAGGACGGAAAGAAAGAAACAAAGAGAGAAAGAAACAAAGAGAAGAGGAAACAAAGACGGAAAGAAACAAACAAACAAAGAAACAAAGAAACAAATCAAAAAAGAAAGAGACAAGGAAACAAGAGTGCAAAGAAAGAAAGAAAGAAAGAATGAAAGAAAGAAAGAAAGAAAGAAAGAACGAAAGAAAGATAAGGAAAACGAGTGCGTAGAGAGAAAGAAGGAAGGAAGGAAGGGTGGAAGGAAGGAAGGAAGGAAGGAAGGAAGGAAGGAAGGAAGGAAGGAAGGAAGGAAGGAAGGAAGGAAAGAAAAAAGAAATTAAAAAATTAAAGAAAGTAAGAAAGAAAGAGAGAAACAAGAAAAGAAAAGATGTGTTTATCGTCTGCTTCAGTGAAATGAGAATCCGTGTCAGTTTTTCATCTTTTCATTCATTTAAATAGTGACCTGCCTGATAGTTCTAGCAATTTTCTGTTAAATCTGTTAAGCTCAAATATGTTTGCATTTAAGGAATTTTTCATGGGAATTTTTCGCCATATTACACGCCATTGATTCAACTAAGAATTATAATTCCTCAAAAAACGAAAATCCAAAAACCGTGAAATGTCCTGGTTAAGAGGCTAAACTACATCCACGTCCTGGGTAAGACGATAAACTACATCCAGCAGCAAGGCCTCTGATCAGGAGGTTTTGAGGAGTGTGGAACCACCTCTTAAGTCCTGATGTTCCCTGGTCCACCCTGACCCGGGGTGGTAGCACCTGTTAGGTTCCCAGTTATGGGCAAATAGTTCACGGCCAAACTATCATGTCAATGCACTATGCAAGTATAAAAATAGGTTTTAATACCATCAATACATTTTTGGAAAAAATGATTACCAGCAATGAATTTTGAAGAAAATGATTATTACTAGTAATACATTTTTAAATAAAAATATTACCAGCAATAAAAATCGTGTCGGCATTAAATAACCCAATGAGGTTGATATGCCGTAAAACGAATCAAAAACCAAACCAAAAAACGTTAATTTTTTTAACATTATTTTAATATTTTATTGAAATCATTAACTTAGTAAATCATTAAATTAATTATCATTTATTAATTTAAAACTGAGAAATGTTCACGGGTATTGCTATATTAATTTCATTACCAAAACAATTAGTTATCAAAACTAAACACCGCAGTATGTTACCTATTGAGAAACGAGAGACAAGAAATTTATTATTCAAGAATTCAACCTGCAAGATATAGCCTACCCCTATTTTAAATGGTATATAAAGTTACTTGAAATGTCGAAACAAAGATATTTAAATTATTAATAATATTTATTAAGCACCTAGAAAGACACTGATGTACTTTGTATAAAACAACTAACAAAATATCTTGTACAAACAGGGGTCTATTAAAAAGAAGAGGGAATAAGAAATTTTTTGTCCCAGCATAAAAAAAATATTTTATAAGTGGATAATGTTAATTTTAAACGAGAATCTACTCAATTAATTTTCTCAAATTTCGTAGCAATTCACAGATATGTTGTTTTTTTTTATCGTTTAACCCCCAAGCAAAGGCAATAAAGCCACCAAGACGTAAGGGGTTACTGAGTGTTAGAAAATATGACAGAAAAAGGAAAGAGAAGAAGAAGAAGAAGAAGAAGAAGAAGAAGAAGAAGAAGAAGAAGAAGAAGAAGAAGAAGAAGAAGAAGAAAAAATAGGAGTTAAAAAGAAAATATTTAAAAAAAGGATGCTGTGAAGAGTCATAATCGCTGCAGGAAACAAGGACGGATGAATCAATGGATAAAAGCTTTGGTTAAATCCAGTGACTTGACCCAAAGTGTTGTGAGTTCAATACCTGACGACAGCAGAGGTGAACAAAACTTGGAGAATTGAGTTAATAGGGAGATAACTAAGATACCGAGATATCCGGAAGAGGCATGGCACGTGGAAATAGAACAGTCTACCCTGGTGGACAAAATAAAATGTTCAGTTCCAAATTCCTGTCAACGGAAGAAGGCCGGAGCGCCCGACGGGGCAACGTCGTGAATATGGCAATGGAGATGAGGACAACAGTCCGAACAATGTAAATAGTGTAAATAGTTACAATAACGCATGTCAGAAATAGAGACTGATCCTGAAGAAGGCTGCAGCGTACAACGGCAGAAACATCGTTAATATGGCAGTAAAGATGATGACAACCGTCCGAACGATGTAACTTGTGTAAATAGTTACAATACCTCATTTGAGAAATATAGACAAATCCTGAAGCAGGCCGGAACGTACAACGGCCGAAACGTCGTGAATATGGCAACAAAGATGAGAACAACAGTTCGAACGATGTAAATAGTGTAAATAATTATGGAATATTTAATTTAAACTTTCTTTATCGATCGCTGTGGCAAAAAGTAGCAATGATATGAAAGAAAAACTTTTAAAAATCATTTTTTATTGTAGTGACTCATTTCTATGGTTTACCAACTTTTTGCAGGTTATTTAAAGCCAGAAAACCTTTTTAGTTTATCAGAAATTATTTTGGAGATTATAATAATTTTCCGATACAAATCCTACTAATTAACCCATAGCAGGAGAGGAGAAGTAGTGGATTCCTTTTTTCTCCAATGGTATTTGCGAAGTAAGTGAACCTAAAGAAACCGACTTGAATTGAAACTCAACTGAAGTCCGATTTCCAACTTCGACCATTATCATCTTCACATCCAATCTTACAAAACCATGTAATCTCCAAGAGCCTAGTCATTAGCATCTAGGTACTGACTAGGTTCGTCCACGCTTATTTCAGGGAACCGGTGTTTCAACGGGATATGGCCGTATGCTAACTTATTTTTATTGTAGTCAATCCTTGACTACAGCAAGTGTTAACAAGGTCCGTTTATTCTTTTCGAATAGATTCAAACAGTTACGTAGAAAGAACATCTCTTTTTTCTTTTCCTTTCCGTTTTTTGAGAAAGTGTAAAGTCGTTGACTGTCATCATTAAACAAGAAAAACGACTCAACGGTTTGGTAGTTGACACGACTACAGAACGTTGTTTAAACGAAGTCTAAAAAGGAAATTAATGAAATGCCCATTCTTAGACGTTACATTTTCTTCAAACTGATTTATACCTTCCCAGTAGAACTCATCAACCCTGCCCGTGGTCTGTGCCTTTGACGCAAACGATGAAATTGTTGTAACGGTCTCACATACGGGGACCGGGTGCCAATTTAAAAACGAAAAATATTGGTGATTCAATAATTAAATGTGTAAGGTTTCTTACGGGAACATTTTAAGATGGCGTTAAGAATACATGTACAAAATAACTGACCAATTGACTAGCAATGTAAAATAACATTTATTAAAACAAAATTAACAAAAGGAAATTTTAAAACAAAAGTTTTTTTTTTTTTGTCAAACGTAAATTGTATACACAACGAAATGGTCATTAATTAATATTATTTTACTGGTGTGTTTTATGGGTGAAGCGTTCGCAGCCCTTTTAGCTTCATCGTGGAAAGTTCATGACACCAAAGCGAAAGAGGAAAAGACGAAGAAGAAAGAGTGGTACTTTAGGTTTCATGCGTTTTTATATTCAAGAGCTGCTGCTGATACAAGGATTATTTAAGCTGCTACTGCTACTATGTTTAAGGCAATGCAAATGGAAAGTATCTGAGTTGCGATGAAAAGCAATAGGAATAAGATAAAATTAATGTATAAAAGTTGCGAAATTTTATTTAATCTATCGGTTAGTTATTTTTCAGCATATTCCATAAAGTGCTATCCCGTTATGACGGACATCCAAGGAGAATGAATACATGAGGATCTTCTTTATTTTCGATCAATGGTAATTACTAGTTTTATTAGAATCGTATTTTGTGATTAGCAACTTCAATAATTTAGTGTGTAATGTTCTTACGGGAACATTTTCTGGCACATTAAATAAAGATGGTGAAAAAAAGAAAATGTACAAGATAACTGACCAATTGGTTTGCAATGCAAAATAACATTTATTAAAACAAAATTAACAAAAGGAAAGTTTAAAACAAGAGTTTCTTTTGTTAGAAACAAATTGCGTACACAACGAAATGTTCATCAATAGTTATAGTGGGAACTTCCTTTTTTGGTGTGTTTTAGTTTGAAGGCCTTCGCAGCCCTTGTAGCTTCAGCGTGGATAGTTCATGACGTCAGTTCGAAAAGAAGGAATCAGGAAGAAAAGAGAGTTACTTTAGGGTTTTACTGCTAAATTTTATTTTATATCTGCTACTGATAGTTTTATTTTAGAGCTGCTGCTGCTGCTATCTTTAAGGTTACTATAAAACGAAAAGAGTGCTGAAATGCTATGTAATATCAACCCTCATGAAGCTCGAATCTAGTGACTTCCCACTTGCTAACAAATATACATACTGGCTTATTACAATTGATAGATAGTCTTTTCTTCCCGCTTTTCTTTATTACAAAGGCCGGTGTTTTTCTTTCTTATGCCCCCCCATCAGCACAGATCTACCTGTATATCATGCTGTCAAGACTGTGGCATCCAATAAAAAATTCCGCTAGTTCTCTTTGCATCATCTCTCTGAATAGGTGAAATAAGTCCGGCGAGACGCCGTATCCTTGTCTTACGTCCCTTAGTATTGTTGTGCACTTGCTCAATCCATTTTCGATCTGTGTGCAGGCAGTTTGCTCCCAGTAAATATCTTGCGCATTATTCTAAAATTTAGGCCGAATAAACACGAAATACAATGAGACCACCTACGTGACTTGAGAGTCAGCGATAGGGTTGTCAGATTCGGTTACAAATATCTCACTGGACAACTTTTGAAAGTTCCGTGTTATTAAGTTTTGAATTTCACTAGTTGTAAATTTCGTTTCGGCTACTTTTAAAATATGTTGTCCTAACCGTGTTTACTCAGGAGAATAAAACGACAGATTCATTATTTTAGGCATTTTTAGTGTACGTCACGTAAGTTGACCCATGAGAGTCATTTTCTTTTCAATACATGAAGGAATAAAGGAAATAAAAACGTTTAAATTATATAGTGCACTCTATGTGTAAAAGTGTATTTCTCTGAAAAGTATATATATATATATATATATATATATATATATATATATATATATATATAAATATATATATATATATATACAGTAGCGGCCATAATATAAGGAACGGAAACAACAAAGACATAAATATGTGTATTACTTAAAAAGTAATGCATGATTAGCAATGAAATTTTTACCGAATAAAGATTAGTGTGTAATGCATAAATATTATACAAAGTTACAAAAATTTACATAATAGTTTGTTATTTAAATAACGATTAAATGGAACAAACAATAAATATAGCACATCTTAAGACTATATTTCTTCATTGATGCATACATACATACATACATACATATGCAAATAAGTTTTATTAAATTCTACTGACAAAGTTTGTCTATTCAACTTTTTATGCATAAATTATCCAAAGTCCATGTTTTTTATTCTATATTCAGGTACTTTCGACTATTACAGTCATTGTCAAGAACAGGTGTTCTCAATATGGTAAGCAAAATTCATTTAAGTAAATCCTGGTATTTTACATTGCTGGGATTATGGTTGGAATCAGAAACCGATTCCCAACATTGACAACCATACCATTCTGATGGAGTATCGGAAACGGCTGAGACACAGCTGAGTACAAGACTAACAAGTCATTGCAGGAACAATAAATCTATCTATCTATCTATCTATCTTGGTCTCTTCATATCTATCTATCTATCTATCTATCTATCTATCTTGGTCTCTTCATATCTATCTATCTATCTATCTATCTATCTATCTTGGGCTCTTCATATCTATCTATCTATCTATCTATCTATCTATCTTGGTCTCTTCCTATCTATCTATCTATCTATCTATCTATCTTGGTCTCTTCATATCTATCTATCTATCTATCTATCTATCTTGGTCTCTTCCTATCTATCTATCTATCTATCTATCTATCTTGGTCTCTTCATATCTATCTATCTATCTATCTATCTATCTTGGTCTCTTCATATCTATCTATCTATCTTGGTCTCTTCATATCTATCTATCTATCTATCTATCTATCTTGGTCTCTTCATATCTATCTATCTATCTATCTATCTATCTATCTTGGTCTCTTCGTATCTATCTATCTATCTATCTATCTATCTATCTTGGTCTCTTCCTATCTATCTATCTATCTATCTATCTATCTTGGTCTCTTCATATCTATCTATCTATCTATCTATCTATCTATCTTGGTCTCTTCATATCTATCTATCTATCTATCTATCTATCTATCTTGGTCTCTTCATATCTATCTATCTATCTATCTTGGTCTCTTCATATCTATCTATCTATCTATCTATCTAATTACATTCCTTATCTATCTATCTATCTATCTATCTATCTATCTATCTATCTATCGCATTACATTCCTTATCTATCTATCTATCTATCTATCTATCTATCTATCTATCTATCGCATTACATTCCTTATCTATCTATCTATCTATCTATCTATCGCATTACATTCCTTATCTATCTATCTATCGCATTACATTCCATATCTATCTATCTATCTATCTATCTATCTATCGCATTACATTCCTTATCTATCTATCTATCTATCTATCTATCTATCTATCTATCTATCTATCTATCTCAGTCCGTTCACACCTATCTATAATACAAATAAAATTTGGCACTGGAGGACCAAGCCGTGAGGAATAAATTCCTGGTGCAGGATTTAAAAAAGTGTTCGATGTTATGTTTTTACTGCATTCTCTCTCTGTCACACAAACACACGCGCGTGCGCACACACACATACAAACTCGCATATACACACAAAAAACTTTCTCTTGATTGCTTCATTCGTATTTTTTACGGCTTATCAACCCTTTGCTGGTTATACAATGCCCGAAAATATTTTTAGATTGTAAGATTTTTTTTCCTAGATATTACTGGTTTTAGTGATAAAAAGCTTACTAATTAACCCATAGCTGGGGATAGAAGTGGTGGATTCATACCTTTCCCATGGATATTTGCGTGTAAGTGAATATAACGAACCCAATGGAGATTAGAACCGGTCTCTTCGCTTAACCAATTCCGAGAAATTATCGAAGATTCGAACTCTTTCTGTTTCCGAGAATACCCGTCTGCCCTGGTCCATTTTGACGCCTACAGAGCCAACCTGTGGTTTCTACCGCCGCTACGCTGAGCAGTATCAATTATGCGCCCTAAGCGGGTTACATTCAGAGTTACACTTCTTCTAGGCCAAATACGACTAGAGAATCCATCCGCTCGTTATAGTTAACCCATAGCTGTGGGAACTTATAGATTTGTACTTCTCGCCAGAGTATTTCTGCGAAAGTGAATATAATGATCTCGACCAGAATTCGAACTCTAATCGTCGATTTCGCGTTTTGAGCATCTAAACGTTACACGAAAATCCCAACACGGTTGTTAAGCTGTGAGCAAACAGCGGTTTCTATCATCTTTAGGACATTGCAAATATACCAGCCACATCGCAGATTTGAATTATGGCTAAACGCTACTGGTGTAGTATTGCAACCATATGAACAAATGATAAAAATAAGAATGTCTTCGCGATGTAATTTTCCTTTGTCTGTAGAACCGTGCCGCGTGCACGACAGGAAAGATGTCGTACATCATTGCCATTTAAGATAAGGAGTACACGGAAAAAGGTTGAAAATCATTCTAATATAACATTCTCCAACTGACAGAGACGCAATTTCACGCTTACCTTGTTCGCGGGTTTCATTTATAAAAGAATGGGCAGGGGGTGTTTATTACCTGCCATGTAGTATGCTTAGGTGATGCTTTATATCGCTGAGATGAAACTTTATCAATAAATGTACAGTACAGGCTAATAGATTGGGGACACCCTTCATTTCTTAAAAAAAAACACCTTAAAATAAGTTATTTTTAAAGTAAAAGTTCAGTGATTTTTAACAAAAATAAGTACTTAACTATAAGGAAATTATCATACAACAGCATCATATTTTGTTTTCGTCAATAAAACCACCACCTGCCTTAATTACGTCCTTACAAAAAATATATCATACGGCAGCATCATATTTTGTTTTTGTCAATAAAAAAAACCACGTGTCTTTACAAAAATATATCATACAACAGCTTCATATTTTGTTTTTGAAAATAAAACCACCAACACCCTTAATTACGTCTTTACAAAAAAATATATCATACAACAGCATCATATTTTGTTTTCGCCAATAAAACCACCACCTGTCTTAAAAACGTCTTTACAAAAAATATATCATACAACAGCATCATATTTTGATTTCATCAATAAAACCACCACCACCCTTAATAACGTCTTTACAAAAAATATATCATACAACAGCATCATATTTTGTTTTCATCAATAAAACCACCACCTGTCATAATAACGTCTTTACAAAAAATATATCATATGACAGCATCAGATAATCGAAAGATGAGTAAGATCAATACTTCGTCTTCATTCTGAACCAGGAGCAAGGGAACCTTACAAAACCTAGTCTAATGCTCCTGCTATAAATGTATCTTAGAGGTGTTTTAACAGATGACTGAAAATGTCATCTGAATGAGCAATGTGATAATGAAATATGCCTTCCAAAAACTAAGTAAAGTATTAAAACACAGAAAGCGTGTTGAACTATTATGGAATATCAATTCTACTATATGGCAGTGAATGCAACAAAGTTTTACTCACAGATGAAGAGATTTAAATCAACAGAAATTTTTAAGCATTTCACCCCAAGGAAGGCGGGAGTACCACTAGCACGCAAGGGGTTACAGAGTGTAAAAAGCAAGTGTAAAGTGGGGTGTTTGATGAAAGGATAAAGAGAAGGACGGTGATCAAATCAAGGCATCAGAAGATGTTGATTGACATTACATTTGAATATTTGAAGATTATAGCTCTCAGGGAAGCAAGGAGGAGGAAGGGAGTTCCGCTGGTGGTTCTGCAGAAGGATGCTGAGAATACCACGGATTGAACATGTGAGCAATGGTAAAGTTTTAAGGAAAACGGAAAAAGGACACATATAATTATAATCAAAAAGTGTAGCAATTTCTCAGGCACATAATAAAGTAAGGCGGCTTGGAGAATTTGCCACTCACAGGACATATTGAAGGCAAGAGGAACAGAGGATATCAGCAAATAACTTACCTAACGAGGTTGAGTAAATGCTTAGCAGAACAGGGATTATAGGGATAGCAAAAAGAAAAACCTTACTAAGAGCTACAAATGATAGGAAGTTGTAGAGAGCCATGATCGCCAATGTCCTGATGGGATACAGTACATAGAAGAAGAAGGAAAAAGAACTAGCATACGTGCTTATCATCAATAAAAAAACAGGTACATTTGTTTTCATATACCTACACATTCACATTCTCGGACGGTAAAACAAATAAACTGATATACAAAATTTGCCTAAAATGTCTGGGATGAGGTGTTATATTATAATGTTATATTATTTACGTTTGGACTTTGTGGTTTGATATCACAAACTTTGAGTCGTTGTAAGCTTCGGCCTTCTTCAGGAGTATGTCGTTACGGGTAACATTCAGAGAAATTCGAAGTGAATATTTTATCAAAAAAGCAGGTGTAGGTTTTTCTCGTTCCGCTGCCATGTTTACGATGGCTTCCGCAGTAGGACTAGCATAGAAATAAATACCATAAGAAAGAAAGAAAGAAAGAAAGAAAGAAAGAAAAAAGAAAGCAGGCAAGGTTTCAGCAGTAGTAAGATTCGGCGGCAAAAGCGGTCAAGCATCACAGCAGCAGGCAAGCAGAAAGAAAGAAGAGTCTCCAAGTTCTAGATTCAGGTTGGAATCAGGAATTATTTAATGGTATATAAAATCCATATTATTCACTGCCATTTTATATTACAGTTGATTCCTGCCGTCGATTAAATGACATAATTACCTATGTAATTAAATATTTAATTACCGATGTAAATATGAATCGGTTGTGATAAGAAGGATTATTGGGTCGATTGCAGTCGGGATCATAGAGCCAATGTTAGCATTTTCTTAGCTGCGTAGTATGTGATTCGCCAGGGCTGCACATGGTTTTGAATTCAGATGATTCCTTCAACAAGACTGGTTGGTAACCAAGGCTACAGAACCCCCGAGTATTTATCCATAGTCGGATTTTTTGAGTCCGGTTGTCATCCAATATTATAGGACCCAGTGTGTTCTGCTAGTTTCTAATAGAGGTGCTTTGAGAAGAGATGGATTCATGCCTTACCCTATGGTATTTGCACGTAAATGAATGTAACGAATCCGACTGGAATTTGGACTCGGCTTTCCTATTTCTCAGTTAGCATTGGTTATATTTTCTGTATAAATAATCTAGGATCTTTATCTATACAATTCCGTCCTGGGTATATCAATAAAGTACATCCGTGTCCTGGGTAAGACGATAAACTACATCCAACAGACAGGCCTCTGATCAGGTTTTGAGGAGCGTGGAACCACCTCTTAATTGCTGGTGTTCCCAGGTCCACCCTGACCCGGGGTGGTAGCACCTGTTAGGGTCCCAGCTATGGGCAAATAGTTAACCCCGAAACTGAGGTAAAAAGCATTATAAAAGTGTAAAAATGGGTTTTAATACCAGAAATACTATGTAAAAAATTATTACCAGAAATAAATTTTTGAAGAACAAAAACTATTACCAGCAATATATATTTGAAAAAAAAATATTACCAGCAATATATTTTTGAAAAAAAATTTTTACGAGCAATACAGGTTTTAAAATAATATTACCAGCTATACATTTTTGAGGAAAAAAATATTACCAGAAATAGATTTTTGACAAAACAAAATATTATCAGGAAAAAAAAAGTTGTCGGCATTAAATAACCCAATGAGGTTGATATGTCGTAAAACACAACAAACCAAACCATTATCTATACAATTATTGTTGCATGTGAAGGCACTTCACCGTGGTGCAATAGTTAGCAAGTTTGTCCCAGCTAAATCAATTACGTCTGAGTAATGAGTTCGATCCACACGTTCGGCATTGTGCCACATCTAAGCTACTTTTAGAAAATAATTTATGGCCACTTTAACAGATAGATCAATAATGACTGATTAGTGAGATTGTTTCTCATTGAGTGCTCCATACTTTCGGCCTTGTGCCACATCTGTTGTTGCATGTAAGAATACTGATTTTTTAAGAATTAAAAGTAAACATTTCAAATTTTAATGATGGTATTATTTAATTACAGTGTGTCCATAAAGTTCGTGTGCACTTTAAAAAATTTATAACTTTATTTGTATTTGCGATAGAAATAATCTGTAAAAAATGTTATAAAGTTTAATGTACCTAGTTTTAAGTATAGCGAAAATAATTTATGTGATTTCAGGCATTACTGTAAATCAGTTGGCAAATGTTTACCGTGAACTGCAAAATCGTATTACCCTTTGTATTGCTAATGATGGAGGACATGTGGAAACTTAAATAAAATTTCAATAAAACCTTAAAAAATATAGATTTACTTCTTTCTAATCCTTTTTACAAATTATTTCTATCGCAAATACAAATAAAGTTATAAATTTTTCTAAAGTGCACACGAACTTTATGGACACCCTGTATATATATATATATATATATATATATATATATATATATATATATATATATATATATATATATATATTTCTCTTTCTAAGGATATATATATAATATATATATATATATATATATATATATTTCTCTTCTTCTCCCTCCAACTATATATATATATATATATATATAGAGAGAGAGAGAGAGAGAGAGAAAGAGAGTCGCCTGACGATTGCCCTAGCATGAAACAGACTGTCGCCTCTAAGTGCTGACTTCCATGTCCACTTTTATATTTACACACGCTCTATCTCTGATATTGAGCACTTTATCCCATAAATATAGCACACTTTAAGACTATATTTCTGTATATATATATATATATATATATATATATATATATATATATATATATATATATATATATACATATATATATATATTTCTCTTCTTCTGCCTCCAACTATGGGTAAATAGCAGGACAGACTGGGTTCTATAGCTTTGGATGGCAACTGGTCTAGGAGAAGGACAACTCTGAATTCAAAACCTGCGGAGGGTCGTTTGGGGACCTTGTGGCATTCGCTGCACCAGGTCCCTGTATTCGCCCCTCCAAAAAGTGTGGATGGCCCTGCACAAAGCATTCACCACTATAATCAAATCTCTTGTGTCGGTGTCGGGCTTTCAGTTTCTGGGAACTGATCTACCTGAACCTCATACGTCGAATTCGACGGGAGAGTCGATCATATATATATATATATATATATATATATAATAATATATATATTAATATATACATAATATAAATATATATATATAATAATAATAAATAAAATAAATAATAAATAATAATAAATAATAATAAATAATAAAATAATAATAAATTATAACCATGGAATATTAGTGTCTGAGGTTTTTTATTATCTTCTTACTCTGTCCTGGATATTGAGTTCTACCTGGATTCTATCCTCTTGGGAATTTATATATATATATATATATATATATATATATATATATATATATATATATATATATGTATATTGACCACTAATATTATCAATATCTATTTATATATATATGTACATATATATATATATATATATATATATATATTTATATATATATACATATATATATATACATATACATATATATATATATATATATTCATATATATATATACATATATATATATATTCATATATATATATATATATATATATATATATATATATATATATATATATATATATATGCATTTACGGATGGTTATATTAGTTCGCACAAGTCGACTTTTATGTTTCGGTAAAGCTTCCGATTATTAGCACACTTACGTTGCAAATATTCAAGGAAGGAGCTCTCAAAACCTTGGAATGATCTTTTCGCGATGCCTCCCGCCAACTGCACGCCGAAGAGTAAATAATAGTGAGTCATTTTCACAGGTAAGTGTAAGGCCCGAATGGAACGCTAAACTCGTCACACGGCGCAAGGTGAGAAGAGATATGTTGAATGGGAAAGAAGGGAGACATTAACAGAATAAAAATAGGGTTTATGAGGCAAAAAGTAAAACTTTGGCGAACTTTGAATCCTTCTATATTCGAGGTAAGTTATTTCCACAGAGACTTTAGGATTGCGGCCATCTTGATGAAATAACTGTTCGCTTTAGATCAACAACGTTAATTAACATCCAACTTGATCATTGCCTAAATGGATGGCCGATTAGGAATACCAGTTACTGTAAATTTGGATGTGCGTTTGTTTAACAGATAACTTGAGTTCGCTATATTCATTTAGCTCGAATACCCGTAGGAAAGATATCAATCCATTTTTTATCTCCCAGCATTATATAGAGACTATTTCGTATCTCGTAAAGTCTCGCGTGACCTTATTGTCTTTTTACGTGCAAGGCATGTGTGAACTCTTTTCGTCGCTAAGACAGTTTGTCTTTTAATTCTTTTTCAGTGTGGGGGTGCTGTCTTTCGTTTCCACTAGATTAACATTATGTGGGGAATATTTCTGGGAAGTATATGTGGAAGGCATTTCTGCCGCACCCTGTATATATACGTTGAGTTTTCTATACTTCTGGGTATACGACACGGATGACAGTGTGTTAACGGCAGGCTCAGAAAGGAAACGAAAAGAACTCTTAGATAAAGTAGTAAAGGAAAGCAAGATGAAAGGACTATTTCCTATCAGAAAACAGAATATGTAGTGATCATCAATAGAGAGAGACCAGGTGTGAGCTACATACTGATGATGCCAAAATCAAGTAGGTACAAAAATTTAATTATCTAGATCGCGTAGTAATATAAAATGTAAAGATGCCCACGAATAGTGACAGATGTCTTCGAGAAAGTAAGAAAAGTATTAAGAGATAAGAAAATATATGTAAAAAGAGAATGCGGAACTGCTATGTACTATCTAATCTCCGATATCGCTGGGATTCCGGGGCAATTTCCTCATAGATGAAAAAGTGTCTTGAAGCAACGGAGATATGCTTTTGCCAACGAATGCTAAGAATACCATGGGTATATCATGTGAGTAATGAGGAAGTTTTAAGGTAAATACAAGCAACAAAGAAACTTACATTTGCACCCAGGATGAGACTGTTGAAAAATCTAGGAAACGCAATAAGGAAAGAGGGCCTAGAGAGTTTAACACACACAGGGCATAAGGAATACCAGAGAATCAAGGAAAAGCAGCGAGTAACCTAGTTAACGTGTTTGCGTAAATTGATAGAAGAAAAAGGGAA
Source organism: Acanthosepion esculentum (assembly GCA_964036315.1). Taxonomy (NCBI): domain Eukaryota; kingdom Metazoa; phylum Mollusca; class Cephalopoda; order Sepiida; family Sepiidae; genus Acanthosepion; species Acanthosepion esculentum. The sequence continues at coordinate 21,008,561 of OZ038485.1, read as the reverse complement.
AAAAGATGAAAAAATGTAAAAAAGAAAGGCTACAGACTGGAAGTCGTGGAGTGTCATGATCGTCTACGTACTAAAAAGTGTTAGCACATCTAAGAAAAGAAGAAGACGTATTACAAGTCAAGTCTGGAAATTATATAGCCATTTAATATTAATAAAAATAACCTACCTAGGGCAACAGTCTACCTAGGAAAATAGCTTACCTAGGGCAATAGCCTACCTAGGACAATAGCTTGCCTAGGGCAATAGCCTACCTAGGGCAATATCCTACTTAGGGCAATAGCCTACCTAGGACAATATCCTACCTAGGGCAATATCCTACCAAGGACAATAGCTTACCTAGGGCAATAGCCTACCTAGGACAATAGCTTGCCCAGGGCAATAGCCTACATAGGGCAATAGCCTACCTAGGACAATAGCTTGCCTAGGGCAACAGCCTACCGAGAACAATAGCTTACCTAGAACAATAGCTTGCCTAGGGCAATAGCCTACCTAGGACAATAGCCTACCTAGGACAATAGCTTGCCTAGGGCAATAACCTACCTAGGGCAATAGCCTACCTAGGGCAATACCGCATTTAGTTTAGTTTATTTTTTGTTCACTTTTCTACTCCTCCATTGAGCCTTGATGAAAGAGAACCTATAAACCAGTAACAGAGAATCGATAAAATGATTTAGCTCTGATTGGATTGAATCGATAAAAGGGTTTCGCTTCTTTTTAGTTAATAACTTCATGTCAGGATATAGAATTATTGATCAAAACGGTCAGAGAAGAAGAAAAATATATTTTCAAGTAATGACTTACATTTAGGAGTTAGCTCGATCCCCCATAAGCCCGTTGGGTTCCTTTTAAAATTAGTTCATGATACAAAATGATGAGGTAACAATATTATCAATTTTATTATGAATTATACTTTTTAATTTGTATCGAAAGACGTAGAAGAAGGTTTATAGTTCCACTAGGTTTCATAGTTAACATTATGCGTGAATATTTGTAGTAATTCCTTTAAAATAGCTTTCAATAAGTTTCAGAATATTAAGTATATTTTTTTTAACTATTAGTCAATAATAAATAAAATTTTTGCCGGCCCGAAAATGAATGAAAAGCACCAAATATGCCTTAATACAAATATATCTTTACTTAAATAATGAAAATAAATTATTTCACGATACCAATAGATATATGCTTTACTTCTTTACATTGAAAGAGAAATTTCCGCCATAAAATGTACTTTGAATACAAAATTATTACTTTATACTAAAAACGATAAAAGTTTTATTGTTCCACTGGGATTCAAAGATCACACATTGTATCAAAATTTGGCTTAAAACAGATGTAGTCTTTTTTCAAAATAATAACTGTATATTTTATTATGCATTTTTGTTTCTTCATTGCATTTATTTTAAAAATAGGCGACAGCAGCAAATCAGCGTGCATCTATTTATTTTGCATCAAGTCGTGTGACGCATATATCATCTTCACCTTTCAAAAAGTTGTTTATAAAAAACATTCTAACCTACTGTAGTAAATTGTATTAGATTTTTGTGTTATGTACATTTACATTTATTTAATTATGTTTTCATAATGCATTATAAATATATATTATTTTTCACCTACATAATAGTGGGAATATAATCTGCAAGTGTTTGCCTATTGCTCTATAAGAATATGAATTGAAAACAAATACTGAATTTCTGTCTATATCTCTGAGATGAGGTACTATTATTACTGTGTATTATTTACATTAATCGGACTGTTATCCTCATCTCCATTGCCATATTCACAACGTTTCAGCCTCTATATCTCTGAGATGAGGTATTATGATTACTTGCATTATTTACATTATTCGGACTGTTATCCTCATCTTCATTGTCATATTCACAACGTTTCGGCCTCTATATCTCTGAGATGAGGTATTATGATTACTTGCATTATTTACATTATTCGGACTGTTATCCTCATCTTCATTGCCATATTCACAACAGTTCGGCCGTTGTACGATCCAGCCTTCTTCAGATGGTTGGAATTTCGCACCGAACCCTTTATTTCGTCCACCGGAGTAGATTGTTCTAGTTCCACCTGCCATGCCTCTCCCGGGTGTCTTAGTTATTTCCCTTTAACTCAACTCTCCAAGTTTGTTTCAGTATTGAACTCACAACCCTTTGGGTCTAATCACTGGATCTAACCAACGTCTTTATCCACTGGGCCATGAATACTGAATTTCCTATTAAAATTGCCGTAAAAACTGAAAAAACGCCCTAGCTCAAGAACCTCTGGTCTAATTTTAATGAAATTTGGAAACGAACTCAGCCGGGGTTCAAAGTACAGTATGTTCCTAAATTAGTTCGGGTATAATGTATTATTTATACTGTATCTTGTTAATTCATACATACATACATACATACAAAGATACATACGAGATTAAAATTTTAATATTATATAGATTTTATGACTGCATCTGTATGAAGTACTTCCGTGAAATATTTAATCCGAAAGAAATAATTCTTTCTGATACTTAAAGAAATTAAATGTTGTTAAAATACATAAAAATGAAAATTCCTGTATATGAGTAAGAATTTTAATTGAAAACAGAATAAGACACATGTGTGCGAAGAATTTTGAATTTGTTTTATTTTAGTATATTTTGACATGTTAAAATAGACAAATCCCGAAATGGTTTAACTCAAGAACTGGACAGCTTCAACGAGGAATATTGTTATAATTAAGAGAGTGCTGTTGTAAAATGGGGAATGGTGTGCTGTCATACAATAAAAAGTAACGAAAACAAGTTACATTGTAAAGCGTTAGTTTGGCGACGACAGACAAGTGCTTTAGAAATGCCGGGATGAGAGTGGAAGTAACAACAGGGTGTGTTGTTTTTGCTTTATTGCAGCATGGTATTGTAAGTATATAAGTACTGACACACACACACACACACACACACACACACACACACACACACATATATATATATATATATATATATATATATATATATATAAAAGGCAGGATGTGTGTGTCTGTGTGTGTGTGTGTATGTGTGTGTGTGTGTGTGTGTGTGTGTGACGAATGCACGGTCGCAATTTTCGACGGATTTGCACCAAAATTTACATGCACATGCTCCAAGTTAGCGAAAAAGCCCAAGAGCGACTTTGCATTTCCCAACTCCCATCGATAGTGGAAATAATCGATTTTTTTTTCATGCTTCTGCGGCAGTTTTCATGTAGTTTGCGGCCATTTTCTTCTGGCTGATCGTTTTGTGTTCATTTTGTTTAGTTCTTTTTTCGTAACAGATTTAAGGTTTAGTATAGAGCTTAGAAAAAATTCGCAGTGTGAGATAGGCAAGAAGTAAGGCATGTATCAACATCAGCATGGCAAAGGGCTCTCCTTTAAAGGCAAGGAAGGGCAAAAATATTTTAAGTCAAGTGATAGCGATTGCTGTATGAGTCGTACGATTTTTGAATCAAGCACGGGCAACGCCGGGCCATGCTGCTAGTATATATATATATATATATATATATATATATATATATATATATATATATATATATATATATATATAAACATACAAATTAATATATATGTGTATATGTGTGCAAGAGAAGTTGTGGAGAACGATACCTAGAAGTAGTGCTTGATAGATAGAGAGATAGATACATAGAGAGACAGATAACGAACATAAATAGATAGATAGATAGATAGATAGATAGATAGATAGATAGATAGATAGATAGATAGATAGATATGAATAGACTCAGTGATATGTCTCGGAAAGTGGTATATTTGTTCGGAGTAGCTAAGTGGTTTGGGCTATTATAACCAAGTAGTACACTGTAGCAGTAATCGACTGGTACTCGTCGTAGTCGCAGGTAATATACTTAGGCAATAGGTGTAGACCAATAGGATAGCCAATGGCTTAGTCCAATGGGCGTCGTCACTCCTCTTCACTTGGTCTCTCCGTCAGTGTGTATTTATGACTGACATCAGCCAATCATATTCCAGTGAGGGGGAACACAGGAGTATGCATATTCCATTATATCAGATAGACGTGAATAGACTGCGATAGATAGATAGACAGAGAAGTAAAGACAGAGATAAAGAGAAAGAAATAGATCGATAAATAGATACATATGAACAGACTAATATATATATATATATATATATATATATATATATAGTTTACGAAAAACTAGGTAATCAGTATGGATTGACCCAAGGAGGATAAAATCCAGAGCGTTCAATGTAAATCAGAGCTAATAATTTAAATAAAAATAAAAACAGACTACTTTAAGGTAAAGGGCTGTGGTGAAATAATTTATTACATGGAACCTTAAAGTGGTCTGTTTTTATTTTTATTTAAATTATATATATATATATATATATATATATATATATATATATATATATATATATATATATATAAAGAGAGAGAGAGAAAGATTTTAATCATTTCACCCAAAGCAAGGCGATAATGCCACTAAGACGTAAGTAGTTACTGAGAATGAAAGAATATGAGAAAACATTAGCAGCTATAAAGGACAATAAAAGTACAGGTTTCAGGAAGGCAGAAAATGATGACTAATGTTTTATTTTAATTTTTGAAGATCGGCGTTAACATGAAAGAAAGAAGCCGAAAGTGACTTACACAGATCAGAAATGCAGGCGAAGAAACTATCAGAATAGAACTTGCGGTTACATGTAACTATTTCAAGACTAAAACGATGAGACTTAGTCGCCAATCTAATAATGAGCTTAATCTCATATGGTCGAGTTAGCAAGGAGGAAAGCTCATTGGAACAAACGCCATGAAAATATTTCTAGAAAAGACAGAGTGAGGCCACGTCACGGCGGTGGGAAAGTGAATCGGGATGAGATGCCAGGTCTGAACCGATAACATAGCGGACATTTTTTTACATTTTCTCGAGAATCTCGAGATATGTAGCAGAAGTACTAGACCAGATATGGCAGCAATATTTAATGTACGGGCGAATGGTAGTTTTATAAACGTGAAAGACGAATACTCACGAAGACATTTGGCACGGCACAGTGAACTAACTTTCCTAGCAACTGATTTAATGCAATCATTCCACCTCTAGTCAGTGGAAAACATGACGCAATTAGAAGGCGCAGTTAGTTGCTCTCCTGGAGGTTAGCATCAGCCATACTAGTGGAAGACAGAACGTTCTTTGTGAAGTCTAAAAGACAGAAGTTTTGTTTTGAAGACGTTGAAATTTACAAGCCATTTCTTGCCCCAGTTAACAACTGATTGGTCATTTTAGAGATCAGCTACCGGTTTTACTTTATCGAGCCTGTCGGGCTTACTCTTAAAAGACAGGAGTAAATAGCATATATACCTAGTTTGGAACTGATGATCAGCATATATACCTAGTTGGGAACTGTTGATATCGGGGAGATCGTTGATGACGTTAACAAACAAAGCAGAGACAAGGATAGAGCACTTGGGGAGATCGATATTAATGTGAATGCATCTGAACATGAAAGATAAATGTTGACAAAGTTTGTTTGTCTGACACGACAGAGTGAACTAACCTTCCTGGCAAGTTATTTAATATAATCATTCCACTTCATGGCAGTGAAAAACATGACCCCAAGAAGCCGTTTGAAATCATCTAGCATGACATAATGTGTAACGGCTGTTTGTGTACGCGACCCTACAAAAACAAGGCGATTTATTTATAAAAATAAAATAAAATAAATAAATTGCATTTTTCTTTTTTTGTGTGTGTGTGCTTCTTCGTTTGTACGAGCCGTAGTAGCAGCAGAGGTTTTTTTTCAAAGTACAGGGTACTTTGAAAGCAGGGCATTTTGAAAGCAGGGTACTTTGAAAGCAGTTCACTTTGAAAGCAGAGTACTTTGAAAGCAGAGTACTTTAAAAGCAGGGCACTTTGAATGCAGGGTACTTTGAAAGCAGGGTACTTTGAATGCAGGGTACTTTGAAAGCAGGGTACTTTGAAAGCAGGCCACTTTGAAAGCAGAGTACTTTGAAAGCAGAGTACTTTAAAAGCAGGGTACTTTTAAAGCAGGGTACTTTTAAAGCAGGTCACTTTGAAAGCAGTGTACTTTGAAAGCAGGGTACTTTGAAAGTAGGGCACTTTGAAAGTAGAGCACTTTGAAAGCAGTGTACTTTGAAAGCAGGGCATTTTGAAAGCAGGGTACTTTGAAAGCAGGGCATTTTGAAAGCAGGGTACTTTAAAAGCAGGGCATTTTGAAAGCAGGGTACTTTAAAAGCAGGGTACTTTGAAGAAAAGCCTAGTCTGCTCTATTATTTACGATCGTTTGTATTCAGAGTTTTCCTTCCCCTAAATTAATTTTCAATCAGAGTAAAAGAACCCCATCCGGCTTGATATTTAACACAAAGACAGGGTCGATTCATGCTTTCTCCGATGCCAACACTGCAAAGTAAAAATAGCGGACTCGACCAGAATTCGATCTCAGCTCGCCGATTACAATTTCCGTACAATTAATCGTTACACTACTCGCACACCTTAACGTCTCTTACGTCTTATAATAAGACAAAAAAACGGGTTATTTTTTTTTACTCTTCTATGCGTGTGCATGAATATTTAACATACACGTGTGTCCACATCTGTTTTTTTTATATACAACTTTCTAAAAGACTATATGCGTGTTATCACACGCGCATGCGCAATAGCGGTGTTTTTGGGGTACGCATGTCACGCGCCGCATACCAACTGAAACAATTAAAACACAGTCTTCATTTGTTCACTATGAAATGAAAAAAAAATATGTAAAAAGAATTATGGCTTAACAATTGGCACGCTTTCGTTGCCGATGAAAAGTCAGAAAAATCTTTTAGTGAATTAAAAGAAAGAAAAAAAAGTCTTTAGCCTTAATCATGACCATCAGGAAATTCTTTACCTACCATCGAGATGCAAGCATCCGCCCTTGCACGTACGTACATATTTGTAGATAGTCAAAAGCATGTATTTGTCATCGCTTAACCTTCCTGAATTTCTTCCCTGGGGATCAAGTTCGATGTTTATATGTTCGGTACACCCACAGTCGATACCGGAGTCAGTCGCGTCGATAGCGTAGCCTTTATTGGCTTTTTACGGGCTTCGGCAGGCGTGCAAAGTACAGAAGAAGGGAAACAGTAACCATAGATGAGAAGGAAAAAGTACTAAAGCGACTAAGAGAGAGAGAAAATTTAAAAGAAAGATAATATGTGGGAATGATGAGAAGGAAAATGACTGAAGAAAATAATTTTGAAACGGAGAAGAAAGAAAGAAAGAAAAAAGAAAGAAAGAGTGCGCAGAAAGAAAGTGCATATAAAGAAAGAGTGCGTAGAAAGAAAGAAAGAAAGAAAGAAAGAGTGCGTAGAAAAAATGAAGAAAGAAAGAAAGAAAGAGTGCGTAGAAAGAAAGAAAGAAAAAAGAAAGAAAGAGTGCGTAGAAAGAAAGAAAGAAAGAGTGCGTAGAAAAAATGAAGAAAGAAAGAAAGAAAGAAAGAGTGCGTAGAAAGAAAGAAAGAAAAAAGAAAGAAAGAGTGCGCAGAAAGAAAGAAAGAAAGAAAGAGCGCGAAGAGAGAAAGATCGCGCAGAAAGAAAGAAAGAGTGCGTAGAAAGAAAGAAAGAAAGAAAGAAAGAAAGAAAAAAAGAAAGAAAGAAAGAAAGAGTGCGTAGAAAGAAAGAAAGAATGAGTAGAAAGAAAGAAAGAAAGAAAAAGAAAGAAAGAGTGCGTAGAAAGAAAGAAAGAAAGAAAGAAAGAAAGAGTTTCGTAGAAAGAAAGAAAAAAAGAAAGAAAGAAAGAAAGAAAGAAAGAAAGAAAGAAAGAGTGCGTAGAAAGAAAGAAAGAATGAGTAGAAAGAAAGAAAGAAAGAAAAAGAAAGAAAGAAAGAGTGCGTAGAAAGAAAGAAAGAAAGAAAGAAAGAAAGAAAGAAAGAAAGAAAGAAAGAAAGCGTGGAAACAAGTAAAAATGAAAAATGTAGAAAGGACAAAGAATAAATGGAGGAAAAGATGGCAAATAAAAAGAAGTGAAAATACACAAGAAATTAAATTCTGAAATAACGAAAGAAAAAAGTAGACGATTAAAGCAAGAAGAAGAAGAAGAAGAAGAAGAAGAAGAAGAAGAAGAAGAAGAAGAAGAAGAAGAAGAAAGTATAGTAACATTGGTAATTAGTCATGATCACAATTAATTAACTTCCAATAAGTCTTAAAACTACATTTTATTTCCTCTTTTACAACCCAATTTTTGTATATGACAGCGTAATTTGATTTTCGGCAGATATATCTTTTCATAATAAACAATTTTATGATTTGAAATTTTCGTAGTCATGGAATTGTAGCTGATATGAAGAAAGTTCATACATTTAGTAGATGTCACTACACGTAGCTTACACGAGATAAGGAAGTATAAGTGTACTGACTTAATGAAATTGCTAATTAGTTTCAGTTCTTGCTGAGTCTTTTTATCTCTAGCCTCTCCGCTTATCTTTTAAGGGAAAGGGACCTTCTTTCCATAGAGGAGCGGGCATTTTCGAGTTAACTGACTACAACCTGTTGCAAAATCTCTTATTGATGTGTTTTCAAGATATACAGATTTAAACGAGTTTTTTTTTTCTTAATTTAGGGAAGCCAACAGCTATGACCGGTTGTGGCCA
>OZ038485.1:20937424-20994924 GCA_964036315.1 Acanthosepion esculentum | reverse complement strand
GTCGCACCCTTTATATGTGCTGGGATATGTGAATATAAATTATTTATACCTGTATTTATTACAATAAATTCTTGAGGACAACATTCCTTTTTAAGAAGATTAAACGTGATTCCGTCCCTTCATAATCTTTTAGTAGTGAGATCGATCCTCACTGGGTGCTCCACACTTTTCGGCTTTGTGCATCATCTAGGCTACGCTTAGAAAATTATTTTTTTATACTTGCCTGACACAGTTCCGGGAAATCTTTTAAAAAAATATTAAGCTCAAGTCTCATGCAGTATCTCGCTTTCAGATATACGTAGATGTATTCAAACAAATATATGCTGCTTTGTTCCACTAATATGGCTGTTAGTGAATATCTCACTCTCCAGATTACTTCGGAAGTGTGCTAGTCAAATTCCCTGCATCCGGGCAGAGAGGATCCAAAGACGAGGCTATGTCGAAGGGCAGAGTCTCGTCTCGAGAGACAGCTACCCGACTCCGTTTTTTTACGAGGTCTACGGGTAATTTTTGCCCGGGCCTACGGTCTCGGATACCCTACATTTAATTTGACCTTGTACCGAATTTAACTGCGTGGGGCGTTTAGTGAATATCTCACTCTACGAATTACTTCGGTAGTGTGCTAGTCAAATTCCCTGCCTCCGGACAGAGAGGATCCCCAGACGAGGCTATGTCGAAGGGCAGAGCCATGATCGCCTACGTCCTGAAGGGACACGGCACATAAAAGAATAAGATTTGTCCATGCATTGAATATTGCTACCCTATCTTCTCTGGTGCTCCAGATATATATTTCGAGAAGAATTTGTAATGTCATCGGGTGTGATCTGGTATCTCGACTTCAGTCACTTTCTCACCGCTGTGACGTGACCTCCCTGTGTCTTTTCTATAAATATTTTCATGACAGTTGTTCTAATGAGCAGAACTTGTACATATGGGAACTAGTAAGGATTTCATAGAGACTAGAGGTATTATGGTGACTGCAATAAGAATGGTAACTAAGAATGTGTTGTTTTGGTGTAAGAAAAACTGGCATGTTTGTGTCAGTAATCGTGGCTAACTAAGTTTAAAGTAAGACAAAATGAATTACCAGCCTTTCCTTGCATTTGACGTGTTAAACAGAAGTTAGTATGACTTTTGGCGTTCCAGATTCAAGGCGAGACGACGCGTCTTTCGAAGCCCCAAAAAATTAAATTATACTAACGTTTTTTGAACAATTCAAATGCACGAGAAGCCTGATTAACGAATGAAAATTAAATATCACAAGAATAAAAATACAGAAATTCTTTCTTCTTTTTCTCTCCATATATTAATGGCGAAACATATTAGAGTGATAAACGTTGCCTATTCGTTTTTATCTTATCATTGTCACATTTTGGTCCATATTTGATCTGCATTTGATCTTTAATCCATACATACATACGCACATTATATATATATATATATATATATATATATATATATATATATATATACACTAGCAGCATGGCCCGGCGTTGCTCGTGCTTGATTAAAAAATCGTACGACTCATACAGCAATCGCTATCACTTGACTTAAAATATTTTTGCCCTTCCTTGCCTTTAAAGGAGTGCTCTTTGCCGTGCTGATGTTGCTACATGCCTTACTTCTTGCCTATCTCACACGGCGAATTTTTTCTAAGCTTTATACTAAACATTAAATCTGTTACGAAAAAAGAACTAAACAAAATGAACACAAAACGATCAGCTTTAAGAAAAGACTCGTAAATGGAAAAACCGAATGAAAAAAGAATGTTAACAACAAATACTTTTTCACACCCAACCCAGTTTTGCGGAATCTGAATCAACGTTGAGTTTAAGCAAGCGAATGAGCCAATTGAAGTAAAGTGCTATGCAGATTTAAATTTTTCCTACTTGAGACGAATGCAAGTATCGATTTTTTTTTTTGCATGCTTGCATGCTAGTTAACATTCGTGTCAATGAGCTGTTGGCTCTCACGCTGGCCAATAGAATCTTCCTGCCTATTTGTGGCAGCAATCTATAGGCTCTCACTCTGGCCAGTAGAAAATGGCCGCAAACTAAATGAAAACTGCGTCAGTCGGAACTTCTACCAGTAGGCCGTCGGCAGGGATGAAGGTGAATTTTAGCGTGTTTATTTTTAGATTTAGATAAACGCACAGTGACTGACAGTGACTCAATTCTGCCGAAGAGTCGTGCAATATTAGCTTAAATAGTCACTGTTTACAACCCCACACCTATTTGTTTATATGTCATTTTTATAGAAACAAATAGTTGGCAAGGTTAAATTACTGTCTTTAGTTTAGTTTTTTTGCTAACCCGAGGCTTCCTCTAAGGCTAAATAGTACAGTACGTCAGGCTATATGACTGTTCCGTGTAGGATACAGATTCGATTCCTGTCGGAGGACGAATATTTTCTATAAAAATTTCTCGGACAATCAGGCCGGTAAATGTTGTTAATACTGTTTATTATAAACAGAGCATTTACTTAAATATTTGTATCTATAAAACTAATATAAAAATATATTAAAATAATTGTCGGTTCAGTCTATTTCATTATTTATATATATATATATATATATATATATATATATATATATATATATATATATAAAGAAATATATTTTAAGGTATGCTATATTTATGGAACAAAGTGCTCAATATCAGAGATAGAGCTTATGTAAATATAAAAGTGAACATTGAAGTAAACACTCAGAACCATGATGCCTGTCGCGTCTGGATGTTGATTTCAATGTTCACTTTTATATATATATATATATATATATATATATATATATATATATATATATAAGTATGTATGTGTATGTGTGTGTGTGTTGTGTGCGCGCGAAAGAGAACTAATAAGAGACATATATTGGTGATGTTGTGCATTTTACGAACCTTGTAGAGTTTCAGCAATAGCCACTAGGCGGAGTGGTTGAGGGCGATGCGGCGTACTCTTCCAGTCATTATACTTAGTCAGGAAATTAATTCTCACGCAAGTTGACATTGTGTGCGTAAGCTATAAGCGATCGCCGGCCGAGGTAGAAAGAATGCCAGTCATCTTAAGCTCATCGTCCATCATTACAAGTGACCGAGCGACCGCGAGACAAAACTCCGCCATCAAGATATAAATTTTGTCAAAGAATGTCGGCGATGTTAGTCATATGATGGCTAAGAACACGAAACAAGAAATCAATCTCCTCCTCCGTCCGTCTCTCTCTCTCTCTCTCTCTCTCTCTCTCTCTCTCTCTCTCTCTCTCTCTCTCTCTCTCTCTCTCTCCATATATATATATATATATATATATATATATATATATATATATATAATCGTTTGCGCTGTCTCTCCCTTTCTCTTGACCTCAACGATTTTACAAACAGAAACAGCCTCTTGCTTGGATATCATTCATATTTCAGGTGAAGAGACGTCAGAATAAATCTACGCTCTTGATATACCAATCAAATTCTTTGAATTTCCAGATGTTTTCGAGAATTAAAGGAAATGGTAATAAAAAAAAAAGTTTTCTTCTGTTTTTTTCTTTCGTTTTATGCTTATTCCTTGATTGCTTCGTTTTGTACAGAGTCAAATGAAGAGGTGGCTACCAATCATCTGGCTGAATGAAGGCCCGCTTACTTGTCTGTCGCTATTCTAAATCCTCAATTCTACGTGGGCTTGAGTCCTCAAATTGGGTTATAGGAACATACGTCTCGGACAGGTCTCTTTTTTTTTTAAGCATTCAACCCCAAGCAAGGCGGGAAGCCACTAGCACGCAAGGGGTTTCAGAGAGTTGGAGTGAGAGCAAAGAGGAGTGATAAAGGAAGGGTGAAGAGAAGGTTAGGGGATAGATCAGGGCATCTGGAGGCGTCGATTGACATTACATTTGAATAATTGGAGATTATACTATCAGGAAAACAGGAAAAGAGAAGGGAGTTCCACAGGCGAGAGGTGCGAGATATGAAGCTATTGGAGTAGAAGAGACGGCTACATTTAACATTTTCTACAGTGAAAGGGTGAGAGCGGGATGCCAGCCTCGTGGGACGCTTAAATTCATGAAGTCTGGGAACCAGCGAAAGCAGCTCATCGGAGTAGTTACCGTGAAAGTATTTGTAAAAAAGACAGAGGGAGGCAACGGCACGTCTGTGAGAGAGCGACTGCAGACGAGATGCCAGATCAGGGCCAATTACGTTGCATATCCGTCTTTGGATTTTATCAAGGACCTTGAGACAATTAGCAGGATCTCCAGACCATATATGGCAGCAATACTCCATGCAAGAACGCATCACTAGTCCTTCTCTCTCTCTCTCTCTCTCTCTCTCTCTCTCTCTCTCTCTCTCTCTCTTCCATTTTGCTTTCTTTTCTACCTCCATTTCCTTATTCTTTTCCCCCTCTTTCCTTATTCTTTCTTTCCCCTCCCTTTCTTTCTTTCATTCATTCTTCATTTATTCCTACTTTCTTTTCTTTTATTCATTATTGCTTTTTGCTTGGTACATTCCTTCTTTCTCCGTTTTTTCTTTTACTCTTTTCTTTCTTTATTTTTCTGTCAAATTTTCTTCATTCCGTCTTTTTTACTGTCTTCTTTCTTTCTTCTTCCATTTCCCATTTTGTCTTTGCTACTTTCATCCGAAAATTTCCTGCTTTCTTTCTTTCTTTCTTTCTTTCTTTAAGTCTTCCACCTTTTCTTGTTTTTTACTTCCTCCTTTTGTTTCGATGTTCTTTCTTTCTTTCTTTCTTCCTCTTCCCTTTCCCGTTTTGTCATTGCTTCTTTCATCCGAACATTTCCTGCTTTCTTTCTTTCTTTCGTTCTTTTTTCTTTCTTTCTTTCTTTCTTTCTTTCTTTCTTTCTTTCTTTCTTTCTTTCTTTAAGTCTTCCGCCTTTTCTTGTTTTTTACTTCCTCCTTTTCTTTTGATGTTCTTCTTTCTTTTCTTTCTTCTTCCCTTTCCCCTTTTGTCATTGCTCCTTTCATCCGAAAATTTCCTGCTTTCTTTCTTTCTTTCTTTCTTTCTTTCTTTCTTTCGCGCCTTCTATTCTTTATTCTTTTTTTTTCCTTCTTTATTCTTATTCTTTCTTTTCTTTATTCTTTCCACAATTTTCTCTTTTTTTATTTTCCTTTCTTCTGTTTTACCTTTCGTCTTCTCCTTACACATTCGTCTGTTTGTTTCTTTCTGTTTTGTTTTTTTTTTTGTTTTCTTTTCATCTTTCTTCAAGTCCTTGCTTTTTTCTTCCTCTTCGCTTCGTTTCTTTTCATCGTTTTTATTTCTTCTTATCTTTCGTCCTAATGTGTGTTTTCTTTTTATTTCCTCCTCCTTTCTTTTTTTTTCTTCTTTTTTTCTTCTCACCCATCTCCTTCTTAAAATAATCCCGTATCATCGTCCAACCTCATACGGGATTAAATTCATTCTTCTTGGCATAAAATATTTGAAGAAAAAAAATTGTCCCTTCGCAACATTGTGACCTCCACAATACTTTCTCTTCAATAATATAACCGTCTGTTTCTTCCATTCGTCTTCTCAGTGACTTCAAACCAGTGAACATCAATTTCCTGCCATTATTTAGCTATTCGCAAAAGTCTATGGGGGTCTGGAGGCCCTCCCATATTTTCGCTATTTTACGGTCTGGTTGATCTATGTTTGTCCGCAACTTACACCCAGATTTTGTTGTTGTTGTTTTTGTTTATTTGTTGTTGTTGCCAGGAAATAAACACATTTAAAATTCCATGATATATCTATCAAGTATTTTGACGGACAAGTGTGTGACCGGAAGAATGTAAAAAATGATGAAAAACGCAGGAACAAAACGTTGACGTGGGGGGAGCTTTTGATCAAATACAAACATTAGGTACCACTAAAATAGATGAGTTTTTTTTTCCAAATTCAAACTAAATTTTCAGTAGTTATTTATCAATAAAATAATTATATACTGAATAGGTTGTTTTATTAGAAAGCTTTTTGAAAAAATATTGGGGGTGAGGGTCTGCTTGACGCTCTATATTCGATATCTCTTGTGTACTTTCTAATTTAGGGAGTTTTCGCGATATTTTTAAGCTATATAAAGAAAAATCGCCGATGATATGATTTCAGTATAATATTTAGGCAATATCAAGTGTGAATATACGGAAAAAATCGTCACGAACTTTACCAAAAATAAGTCAATATTTCTTTTCTTTTTTTGAGAATTCGTGTGCATAATTTAATAAAACACATTTTCTTTCAGAATGGACTAAAAATATATATATATATTATAAAAAAAATTACATTATTTACATTATTCGGACTATTGTCCTCATCTTTGTCGCCATATTTATTACAACGTTTCGGCCGTTGTACGCTCCGGCCTTCTTCAGGTGGTTGCAATGTCGAACTGAACCCTTTATTTCGCTCACTGGAGTAGACTGTTCTAGTTCCACATGTCATATCTAATGGATGTCAGCTATCAGTTATATCCTGTCAATTCCCCTCTCAAAGTTCTGCACAGCCTTAACCGGGTATTGAACTCAAACTCTTTGGGAACCTGTCATTGTGCCATGTGTCCTCAAGGACACATTGTACAGTGGATAAAGGCGTTGGTTAGATCCAGTGACAGCATCTAAAGAGTGTGAGTTCAATACCCGGTTAAGGCAGTGGAGATCTTGGAGAGGGGAATTAACAGGAGATAACTGATAACTGACATCCATTAAACATGACACGTGGAACTAGAACAGTCTATCCCAGTGAGCGAAATAAAGTGTTCAGTTCGACATTCCAACCACCTGAAGAAGGCCGGAGCGTACAACGGCCGAAACGTTGTAATAAATATGGCGACAAATATGAGGACAATAGTCCGAATAATGTAAATAATGTACATAATACCTTATCTCAGAAATATAGATAGATATCAAAATATTACTTATAATTTTTCAGTGCAGTTTGTCACAAAAGTTTTTTTGTTTTTTTTTTTTAATAAAGAGATGTTTAGAGATTCGCAAAATGTAAAGTTTAGTGTCATTTTTGTGTGTCAACTTTTTTTTAGAATTTTATTTTCGTTTTCCTTTTAGCATCTGTTAGATTATTTTTGTATGGATGTCTAAAACGGAAATGATTCTGGTTTCTCACCTTAGACAATTGTACTGTTTCAAAAAAGAATATAGAATTTTTTTAAAAGTATACTTAACTATTGGTTATATAAGATTATAATAATCTTACGGACAAAATAAAAATAAAATAAATCACTTGGATACCAATGGATAATTAAGAAAGAATTCAAATCAAACCAATCAATTAACATTATTGATAACTCTTTATCAATTTTGCACATTTCTTTCCTAAAATAACGTTTCATAAAAGTATATTTTATTCTTGAAAGATTTTTTAATAAAGAGAATTATATTGTGTTGACAAATTTCTCAATATCGACGATTTTATCGATTTTGATAATAATCAGAAAAAATCATTGTAGTTGTTATGGTCCAAGGTTAGGACCAAGGAAGAACAACACGAACACAAGAGTAGAAATAACGAAGATATATTACACGGAATAATAATACAAGATGTGGAAGGTGTTAGTATGACTGTCAGTCTGGTTTGGAGTGAACTACTATCGGCTCGACTCGATTCGTCTCTCTCTCTCTCTCTCTCTCTCTCTCTCTCTCTCTCTCTCTCTCTCTCTCTCTCTCTCTCTTGAGAGGCATAGTGTACATTATGTTAGGAAGAGTTCATTCTGTAGTTATAGGTAAGGACCCATAACAGTAGTCAACTTTAATTTCGGTTTGAAATACATCAAAATATTTTGCTTATTGAAAATATTAAATTTAAGTTTATTAACTTGGAATTAAAACTAAATTAAAAGCTTCAAGAAAGACTTTTCATTTTTCCTAATTTATTTCTATACCTCAGGTATCATGTTTTGTGTACCTCTTTGAGTTAAAATACCTGTTAAAAATGAAAAATCTTATAGAGTAAGTAATTGCATTCTTACATTATTGGTTCTATTGGATTGTAATAATTTTACGGTCAAAAACAAATAAAGGTATCACCTGGATTTTAATAAATAATTAAGAAAGATCTAAAAATGAACGTAATCGATTATCAATTCAATAACTCTTTCCCAATTTTATCCATTTTTTGTTTTTTTATTAGCAGTAATGAGATAGCGGCTCGGATTGAGGAATCGGAGAGCCGAGTTCAAATTCCACTCGAATCTATTACATTCACTCATGGGAACGGTATGAATCCTCTTCTCCCCCGCAGTAAATAGCAGAACAGACCGGGTTCTTTAGCCTTAGATGGCAACTGGTCTATCGCAGAAAGAAATAGCAACGTAATGCAGAAGAAACAAAATTGCCTCGTCAGGCATGTATCGAAAGATACATGATCCCCTAAGCGAGGGCCAATTACATTGCAACTTTTCTTGCGGTGGACGAAGCTATTGACTCAATGTATTTGTTCCATCTCAGGTCAGCAGTCAATGTGAGACCGAGTAGTCGCAAAGAGGTGCTCTCGAGGAGTTGAGCGCCAGACATTCGGGGGGGGCAGGGATAGTTCTCTATTGTGATGACACAGTCAATTTTATGATAACGTGCCAAACTTCTGAATAAAGACAGTTTTTTTTTAACATTCAATAGCTTTCCTTTTCAGGATTGGGGAGAAGACACATTAGTTTAGTAATAACAGCGTAGAGCGATTGTTAACAAGCCAGCCTCCTTGGGACATGCATTTTTTTTACAAGAATTTTAGATTTATTAAGGGATGCACACTTTATATTATTACCTTATCCCACGGATATTACTATGTTGCCTTTGCTTATAAACCTTCCAGCAACATTTAATTATAATATTTTATGAACTGAAATAGATTGTATTCTATAAAAAAAGATCCACTTCCTGACTGAGAATGAATGAGGATCCTTATCTTTATCTAGTCAATTAAGTTAATAACATAATTAGAATCAAATTATTTTTTCAGATGTTTTTTTATTGCTTCGACCATCTCATTATTTGGAGAGGTTTAAGAAATCGTCTCGAGGGGCTTCGCTTCTTTATAGTACGACAATTTCCGCCCCGACTCGGCAGGGTCTTGTGATGAGCAAAGTGCCGACTTTTGCGTCTTGAAAGCGGAGCGATGAACTCAGATCTGAGCCAAAGAGTGCCATCTTGAAAAGCTTTTTCGGAGACACGGACAAACGCTTTGATATTTGCATTTTACAGACAATTAAAAACAGGAGGCGTTTGGTGGGGATGAATAAATCATGGTGGTTTTAATCTTACATTCCTTTCTACCTTCCTTTCGTTCTTTATTCTTTCCTCTCCCTCCTTTTCTTTTTCATTTCTTCCATTCCCTTTTTGTTTTTCTCTCTCAATTCTTTCAATTTCTTTCTTTCTTCTCCGTACTCTTTCTTTCTTTCTTTTTTACATTTTTCATTTTTACTTGTTTCCACGCTTTCTTTTTCCACGTGTTCTTTCATTCTTTCTTTTTTTCTTTCTTTCTACGCGCTCTTTCTTTCTTTCTTTTGTGCTAGTCTCACACTCTTTCTTTCTTTTTCTTTTGTGCTATTTCTTCATTCTTTCTTTCTTTCTTCTCGTGCTATTTCCTCACTCTTTCTTTCTTTCTTTCTTTCTTTCTTTTGTGCTGTTTTCTCACTCTTTCTTTCTTTCTTTTGTACTGTTTCCGCACTCTTTCTTTCTTTATTTCTTTTGTGCTTTTTTCCCACTCTTTCTTTCTTTCGTATCATTTCCTCACTCTTTCTTTCTTTATTTCTTTTGTGCTGTTTCCCACTCTTTCTTTGTTTCGTGTTATTTTCTCACTCTTTCTTTCTTTCTTTCGTGCTATTTCTCACTCTTTCTTTCTTTCTTTCTTTTGTACTTTGTCCTCACTCTTTCTTTCTTTCTTATGTCGTGTTCTTGCCCCCTACTTTACCTTATTTGTTCTTACTATTTTCTGCTATCGTCCATCTTTTCGCAGACTTGAGAAAACAATCGATAGGATTTTCAACAGAAAAGAAAGAACGGACAGAAAGAGAAAAAAAAATATACGTAATAATGAAAACTTATCAACTTTTACTTTTTCTTTAATCTTATTTCTGTTTCTTGTTTGTAGGCATAGAAACAATTACCATATTTCGCCCGCTTTCAAAAAGCCGATATCTGCCAGACACAAGGACAAAGGATTATACACAACTCCTCAATTTTATTATAAGGATTAAGAATAGGATCGAACGCCTAAATAAGACGCATGGTGACAAAACAGTATAAAATAAATAACGCATACCATATAAACTCGTGTATAAGTCGAACATTATTTTTTTTAAATCAATCATTAACCATTGATGTATCCAAGCGCAACAGTCTCGTTAAACTAAAATCCGTGCTGTATAGAAATTGCTAGCAACAACTCTAAGCATATATTTAAATATTTACCTGTTAATATATTTAAATAATTACCTGTTAATATATTTAAATATTTACCTCTTAATATATTTAAATATTTACCGGTTAATATATTTAAATATTTACCTCTTAATATATTTAAATATTTACCTGTGACTATAATGTGTGCTGATAGTGCAACAGATATCGACGCGGAATCGGTGAGCCGAGTTCGAACTCCAGTCTAGTCTGTTACGTTCACTTCCATACAAATGTCATTTTGAAAGGAATAAATGCGTTTCTTCTTAACAACTGGTTAAATAGTAGGGTAAACTGGGTTATCTAGTGAATGCCAAATTTGTGGAGAAGACAAGAGGAAACTACTCCTTTATGTTTCCCAATAATTCACAGATAATAAAAGAATCTGCTGAGAGAATCATGGTAGCCTACATCCTGAAGGGACATAGCATTTTCAAATATCTCAATGTATAAAAGGCAGGAAGTGTGTGTGTGTGTGTGTGTGTGTGTGTGTGTGTGTGTGTGTGTGTGTGTGTGTGTGTGTGTGTGTGTGTGTGTGTGTGTGTGACGAATGCACGGCAGCAATTTTCGACGGATTTGCACCAAAATCTACATGCACATGCTCCAACTTAGCCGAAAGCTCAAGACCGACTTTGCATTTCCCAACTCCCATCGATAGTAGAAATAATCGATTTTTTCATGCTTCTACGGCAGTTTTCATGTAGCTTGCAGCCATTTTCTACTGGCAGAGTGAGAGCCTATAGCTGGCTGCTACGAATAGACAGGAAGATTCTAATGGCCAGCGTGAGAGCTAACAGCTGACTGACACGAATGTTAACTAGCATGCTCGCATGCAAAAAAAATCGATAGCTGTATTCGTCACAAGTGGGAAAAATTTAAATCTGCATGGCACTTTACTCCAATTGGCTCATTCGCTTGCTTAAACTCAACGTTGATTCTGATTCCACAGAACTGGTTTGGGTGTGAAAAAGTATTTGTTGTTAGCATTCTTTTTTCATTCGGTTTTTCCAGTTTTTTTAAAGCTGATCGTTTTGTGTTCATTTTGTTTAGTTCTGTTTTCGTAACAGATTTAATGTTTAGCATAGAGCTTAGAAAAAAATCGCAGTGTGAGATAGGCAAGAAGTAAGGCATGTAGCAACATCAGTACGGCAATGGGCACTCCTTTAAAGGCAAGGAAGGGCAAAAGTATTTTAAGTCAAGTGATATCGATTGCTGTATGAGTCGAACGATTTTTGAATCAAGCCCGGGCAACGCCGGGTCATGCTGCTAGTACTTAATAATAGTAAATGATGGCAATATAAGATATATCGCTAGTAGTATTTAAAAAAAAAGGTACTGTGTCATCAGCGGATGAAACAGACCGACTTACGATCGGTTAACAGTAACCTCTGTGAATGTTATTAAAAGTCAGCCTCGTTCATATCGTCGAGCAGCTGCCAAGAATCTAGGGAAAATCAATCAAGAATTGGCACTTTAACGGGAGCATACTCCCCAAGCTTAATTATAGCCAGACTAATGCAGATAAATGTGAGTTAGATTAGAATTTAATAGTAGAGAACAGCGAAAAAGAGAAAAAAAAGGCTTTGCGATCGTTTCCTGGAATGTGTTTTATAGGCGATGAAATGGGGTGCAATTTTAGCGTAATTCGTTGTTGAATTAACCATAAAAGGATCGAAGAATAAACGAAATATCTAACATTATTGGATTTTTAAGAGCCAAGCGTCGACCTATACACGAAACGACTTAAATGTTCGCCCGGTGAGCCTAAAAGTTCATTATACCGAAAATTAAATCGTTAAGCCAAGGTAAATTATTTTTCACGCTAAGGAAGGTCAAGAAACCACTAAGATGCAAGAGGCTACTGAATATGAGAAAAATCAAGGTGAGAGAACAAAAAATATCGATTGACATTGCATTTAGATTTTTAAAGTTCAAAGTTGACCAGAAAGGAAGAAGCCGGAAGAGGGTTCCATAAACGAAAAGTCCGAGAGAAGAACATGTTAGCATAGAACTTACGTTTAAATCTAGCAATGCCAAATGATGAGTCCTAGCTGCCAATCTAATCTTTGGAGGTACCTATTTAAAATTGAAGCTGTGGAGAGCTATGGCTGCCTATCATGAAAAGATGGCAGAACAAGGACCATGAAATAAAGAGGCAAGTGTTTCTTTTAGAATAACAAAAGAAAGGATGATGTGGAGAGCTGTGATCGCCCACGTCCTGAAAGGACATGGCACATAGAGGAAGAATTTATTTTTCAACATGATCCTTGTCTAATGAGTGACTTAATCGATTAAAGAAGAAATGTGGGATGAAGTGCACAGAACCTTATGCAGTGTAAAATTCAGATCAATCTTTTACCAGTAACTGTACCGAAATAAAGGCTTATTGACCATACCCGTAGACATCAATTATTGAATTTAGGGGAAAAAAACATCAATAATGTTATGTCTAGTGTATAAGTTTAAGTGTATAAGTCATTGTATAATATATCCCCTATTTCCTTGAGTTTCACGTCTCTTAAGGACCCGATCATCATCCTCCACAGCTTCCTTTTTTTATTTTTCAGATATGCGTCGCCATTATTAATAAAGATAATTAAGCTGTTTTTTTTTTTGGCGTTCTCCGCGTTTTTAGGTCAGAATATTTTTTCTCCCACTGGTTGCTAGCCATGAGGTCAGAGACCAGTTCGCTCTGTAATTTTACATAGTTGAAGGGAGAGATAGTTTCATGCCTTTTTCTAGAGCATTAGGCGCGAAGTGAACATAAAGGGCTTTAAACGAAATCTGAACTCGACTCGACGAAGGGTTACGGCCATATAACGCTGAAACCGGTTCACGTACGATCAGCGAAGTTAAGCAATGTCAAGCTTGGTCAGTACCTAGATAGGTGACCGCTTGGGGATACATACCTGGTGCTCTAAGCTTCGATGTGCGAATGTTGTAATGGATAATGGAATTGTTAATCAAAGAGCCGAGTTCCAATTCTAGTTGGGTTTGTTATGCTCATCTACGTGAAAATACCCTTGGAAAAGAAAATGAATGCACCGTTTCTCCCCCCCCCATCTAATCTAATTAGCAAGACATTTTTTGCACCGAGGTCACCCCAAGTGGGCCAGTAAAGCCATTGAGACACTGTGGTTAGTAGGTGTGGTAGAATTAGAAAACAGAAACATTACTAATGAGCGAGAACAGCAGACGAGTAATCAGGGAGACAGTTGATAGCGATTGACATTGCATTTAAGTTTTTGAAGATTATAGTTAACCGGAAATCATGTAGCCGGAAGGAAGTCTCACAAGCGAGAAGTCTGAGAAAAAAATAACTATAAGCGTAGAACTTACTGTTACATCTAACAAACTCGACCGGAAATTGGTGAGACCTCATAGCGAAGCTAGTTAAAATCAATCTAGCTTAAAGTCATAAATTCTAGGTCCTGTTTTTATCGTGAAACCATTAAGTCTTTGCAATCTAAAAATATTATCTGGTTTTAACTAACCTGCAAGGGGTTGATAATTCGTAAAAAAACGATTCAAATCAATCAATCGGTGCGACGATTTCATATTTCGAGCTGTTAATTTTAATCCCCCCCTGGCGAATATTAAGTTGTTTCGTGTACAGACCGGCTTTTTAACCCATGTGCAAAGTTTTAAATAGAAACTGTGTTTGGAAGTGTAAGGGCTGTCTAATTTTTTTTTTTTTTTTTTCATTTTTTAGAATTTACAGTAATAAAAAGGAACGATCCTAGAAGGATCTCAATGAAAAAAATATAATCGTCCCTGTTCGTCGATTTGAAACAGAAACGTAGGGGTCCCTCGCTTATCCTCTGTTTCTCCTTCCTCTTCAATATGCCAGGCTTTCCCTCATTATAAGCGAAAATAAATATTTTAGTAAAATAAATGTTTTTCTCATCATTTTTACTGACTTAAAATCGACTTATATACAGAGTATGTGTGGCGGAAATAAAAGCAGTGGATTTTTTTTTTCGTATCTCTAACCAGGCAAAATATCGAAATCAAATTCTGGCCCACTTTTGCGACCGATATAATGCCTCATTGGTTTAATAACATCCAAAAAACTGCTACAGGCAAAGAATTCTGTCCGCATAATTTATAAGAAACTGTTATTTTATTTGAAGTGATAGTAGAAATGGTCCGAATAAATACAGACGTTGTAATTAAAATGTCGAGATAATTCTCGCAGTGGATGCATTTTGATAGAATTTAAGTACACGACTTAATTCTGGAGCCGCTACGAAGCAGAAAGAGGAAAAACGAAATGAAATCTGAGATGAATTTGGCATTCTTAAATTTCCAAAAGGCAAAAATACTAATTACCGTAATTGCTGGTCTCTCTAACACAATGATTTTTTTTTCTTTTCTCCAAAATGGCCAAGATATATCTACCATGCTTATATGCGAAATAGACGTTACCGATTGGTCAATATTTACCCTGGCATCTGAAACTAACTCCATAAAATTAGTAAATATAAAAGTGGGTTTCTGTGGCAACACCTACGGTAAATGAGAAGACGGTTATATTCCCTTCTTAACCAAGGAAACCTCTTTCTAAAAAGGGAATACAAATTCGAATCTTGTCGAAGACATGTTTCCTGAATTAAGTCTTTTGATCGATAGGCCGGTTGACATAAAAATTATATTGTTTAAAAACTCCGATATCTACTCAAGAATGTGTACCTACTAAATATAACTTAATATTATATATCTTAAAAGCTCTATAATTTGGTCACACACACATATATATATGTGTGTATATCACACACACACACACACACACACACACACATATATATATATATATATGTGTGTGTGTGTGATATACACATATATATATATGTGCGTGACCAAATTATATATATATATATATATATATATATATATATATATATATATATATATATATATATATATATATATATATATATATATATATAGATAGAGAGGCGGAGTGGTTAGAACGTCCACTTTTTGTCCATGAGACGCAGGTTCGAATTTCACCACGGTTAATTTGTTAGGAAGGCGACTTCCTGATGATATCGGTTGGAGGGGGGGATGATACCAGCGTGCGGCACCTTTGGAAAGTGTCTGAAAACAATTACCACGGGTTGACTCAAGCCTTGTGAGTGAAATTAGGTAGACGGAATACTTGTGGGCCATCAATAGCTGTGCTAGCACGAAGACACAAGTCATCGTGATCGAAGTATTGAGTGTGCTGGCCTTGTTCAAATTGTTGATCACGCTAGATAACACGGTCTTTCCCAGAAACCGTAAGTAAGCTTTGCTCAGCATAGTTGCAGTATAAACCATAGGTGATCTATGTTGAACAAACTCAAATGCGACTGAGCGAACGGCTGCAATAGGGATTGGCTAGATGCCCTAGTAGACGGGTATCCTCGAATACAAGTGGCCAGCTATTATATATATAGATATATATATATATATACATTATGAAATGGACAAAGTCCGACAATTATTTTAAGTCATTTTTATATTTATACATTCTTTTTATAGATACAAATATTTAAGTAAATAAAAATGTCTTAAAATAATTGTCGGACTTTGTCCATTTTATAATGTGTAACATCATTTGTTTACATTTCTATACGCCATGAGCAAAATCTAAAAATGTTGTCGGCATTAAATAACCCATTGAGGTTGATATGCCGTAAAACAAAATAAACGAAACCATTCTAAACCAAAGAATACATATTCTATTCATACGAATCTATCCTAAAAATCTTGTCGGCATTAAATAACCCATTGAGGTTGATATGCCGTAAATCAAAATAAACCAAACCAATCTAAACCAAAGAATACATATTCTATTCATACGAATCTATCCTAAAAATCTTGTCGGCATTAAATAACCGAATGAGGTTGATATGCCGTAAAACAAAATAAACCAAACCAATCTAGATCAAAGAATACATATTCTATTCATACGAATCTATACTAAAAATCTTGTCGGCATTAAATAACCCATTGAGGTTGATATGCAGTAAAACAAAATAAACCAAACCAATCTAGATCAAAGAATACATATTCTATTCATACGAATCTATCCTAAAAATCTTGTCGGCATTAAATAACCCATTGAGGTTGATATGCCGTAAAACAAAATAAACCAAACCAATCTAGATCAAAGAATACATATTCTATTCATACGAATCTATCCTAAAAATCTTGTCGGCATTAAATAACCCATTGAGGTTGATATGCCGTTAAACAAAATCAACCAAACCAAAACTGCAAAGAACCAAGATTATTTATGAGTTCAAATGTCCCTTAAAAAACTGTGTACCTGATCAAACAAAACTTATAAATAATTACATCGGTTATGCTACTACATGCTTATCTAGGTGACTTATGTTGCACCTACCCGACCATAGCTACATTAGGACACAAAAATACCTACCAAACTCAATCCGAAACATACTAATAGAAACTACAAGCATAATAACCTCAACTACAAGTAAAAAAGAGTGAAAATAATGGAAGCCCTAATAATAAAAAAATTGAAAAAGACATCACTCAATAATATCAACTATGAACACGGCCACAATTTGCTGACCGTAATTTGCAAAATAAAACATTCCTATAACTCTAGATACGTATATAACACATCACATACATTCAGTTAAAATTAATTGAATCATCCTTGATAATGGCTAAAAGTATAGCTGAATTTCGGACCGATTTTGAAAACACTTGTACGAACAAAAATACATTAAACAGTTAATCAGTACACTGTCAGTCTTCTTTAACGAATATATATATATATATATATATATATATATATATATATATATATATATATATATATATATATAAGGCAGGATGTGTATGTGTGTGTGTGTGTGTAACGAATGCACAGCCGCAATTTTCGACGGATTTTCACCAAAATTTACATGCACATGCTCCAAGTTAGTAAAAAGTCCAAGACCGACTTTGCATTTGCCAACTCCCATCGATAGTAGAAATAATCGATTTTTTCATGCTTCTACGGCAGTTTTCATGTAGTTTGCGGCCATTTTCTACTGACCAGAGTGAGAGCCTATAGCTGGCTGCCACGAATAGGCAGGAAGATTTTTGAATCAAGAACGGGCAACTAGCATGCTGCTAGTATATATATATATATAATGCATGTTTCATTCAATAATATAGACGAGTTTTGTCTATTTATTTTAAGTAAATTCTTTTCACATCGTATGATAAACTTAATAATATTATCATTAAACGAAGAAAGAAAATCACCATTTTGATACTTGTTTTTTAATCCTATCTAAGCTTTCGGCTTACATAAGCCATCATCAGAGATGACAAGTTCATTATAATAAATAAAATAAATAGACAAAACTTGTTTATATTATTTAATGAAACATGCATTAATGAAAAAATACTGCCTAAATACGCACAATATATATATATATATATATATATATATATATATATATATATGTGTGTGTGTGTGTGCATATTTACAAAAGCTCTATCCCTGATATTGAGCACTTTAACCCATAAATATAGCATACCTTGAAACTATATTTTATCTCTCTCTCTCTCTCTCTCTCTCTCTCTATATATATATATATATATATATATATATATATATATATATATACATAATTATTTATTCGAACATTATAACATAAATATGTTATCAAATATATATATATATATATATATATATATATATATATATATATATATATATATATATGTTATAAAATAAATAAATATATATATATATATATATATATATAGGCTCCTGAAAAATTTATTTCGGTTGAGCTCTCTGGGGAGGAAGTGTGGGTTTGTAAACAGTGACTATTACGACTCATAATGCAAGACTCTTCGGTAAATCGAACCGAGTTCCCTCAGTCACTGTGTGTTTATCTAAAAATAAATACGCTTAAATTCCCCTTCATCCTTGCCGTGCGTCAACGACTTAGTGGTAGAATCCCAGACCGACACTAATTCAGTTGGGTTTCGATCCTAGCTAGGGGCAAACGGACGTCTAGCCACACTGCTGAGCTCTGATACAGCGAAACAGTCTGTCTGTGGATGACAATAAACTATATATATATATATATATATATATATATATATATATATATATATATATATATATATATATATATGAACAATATGTGTTGCTCTGGACACACACACACACACACACACACATATATATATATATATAAATATATATGAGAGATAATGTGGGAATTAGAGAGAGGGGGGAGTGATTTCTTCGTTATATCTCTCTCTTATTCTATCTATATGTATCTCGTAAATTTTACAAAATAGCGAAAAATGTTAATTATGCATGAAAAAAATAATGCAAACAAATAGGGACACAATTTTCAGCCAAAAAGAAAAGTTATGAAATTTGAAACCCCTTTCTTCGCTTTTCGAGAGATCACGTTAAACGAAGGAGTCTTTGACATAAGCGGCTAAAAAAAAGAAAAACAGGAAAAAACGCTCGCATTGAAAGACCACATACTGTCAACTCGCTTACGCGGCACAAATCAAGTCGAACTTTTTACGTGAGCAAATTATTTTCATAAGAAAGCCAAAATCATAATTTAACTTCTTCTTCGTCTTCTTCTAGTTATTATTATTATTATTATTATTATTATTATTATTATTATTATTATTATTATTTGTGGTTTTCTGGCTTTTAAAATTTATTCGTTCTGTATATGTTATTTTCTACTTGTTTCTACTGCCTTCTTTCTTGTGTCCCCTTCCGTTTTCCCACCTCCTCCCCCACCCGTTAGCACCATCATCAGTTTTTCGTTTGTATTCTTCTGTCAGCACTATTAGCGTTTCTTTATTAGTGGACCTTAGCTTTGTCCTCCAGAGCAAAGCATGTTGTTAGGGAAATGTCCCCTACTATATAGGCTCCCCCTCCACTATTTCCAAGTTTAGATTGTTCTAAAATAGCAGAAAGCAAAAAAAAATAAAATAATAAATAAACACTTATCATTAATTAACGCTAATTTCTATAGTGAAAATATTTGAGCGTCTCCAGACCCAGATAATGACATCGTACGGGATTTCTGCTTCGATTGAAAGTGAATCAGAAAAGCATCTTATAATTCTCTTTGTTCCTTTTTTTAGTTAATTTGTTGGCCCGTACGCTATGCCTTGCCGTTACCTCAGATAAACAATGGACCGTTCTTGCGAGAACCGACGGAAGAAAACACATACCAAAGCCGCTGTTTGGTTTTAGGGAAAGGAAGGGAAAAGAAAGAAATTGAAAATGAAATAGAGGAAACGTGTTGGATTTTAATCTTTATATTTGTACCCTCTTATTTCTTTCAATAATGACCTGCATTCATGCTTATGAGCATCCTGGGTAAGACGATAAACTACGTCCGCGTCCTGGGCAAGACGATAAACTACATCCGCATCCTAGATAAGACGATAAACTACGTCCGCATCCTAGGTAAGACGATAAACTATGTCCGCGTCCTGGGCAAGACGATAAACTACGTCCGCATCCTGGGTAAGACGAGAAACTACATCCGAGTCCTAGGTAAGACGATAAACTACGTCCGCATCCTGGGTAAGACGAGAAACTACATCCGAGTCCTAGGTAAGACGATAAACTACGTCCGCATCCTGGGTAAGACGAGAAACTACATCCGCGTCCTGGGTAAAACGATAATTATGTCCGCGACCTGGGTAAGACGATAAACTGCATCTGCGTCCTGGGTAAGACGATAAACTACGTCCGCGTTCTGGCTAAGACGATAAATACGTACGCGTCCTAGGCAATACGATAAACTACGTCCGCGTCCTGGGTAAGTCGATAAACTACATCCGCGTCCTAGGTAAGACGATAATTATAATTAATTAATTTATCAGTAAATTATGAATACCTCCAAAAGATTCTTAAAATCTAAAAACATTTTCTGGCTTGAAATAATCAGCAATTTTTCTCCACCGTCCAGCAATCTCATGTCTTGAATTTTCAAGACAGCGGTCCAGGCAGGAAATTCGATGCAGACAAGGTAGTTAACTTGTCAAGTTAATGTGCAATTTATAATTGACAGAGGTTTTGTTTTCAAAGTCTTTCCTTCCTTTTTTGTTTCATTTGCTTCTAGTCTTTCAGAACCATTTTTTTTTTTTGTTCGTTTGATTCCAAGTTTCTGAATTGCTGGGAGTGTTAGTTCCCTGAATAGCATTTTATATACGAAAGCTCCTTCACCATCGCACAAACACGTACGAAGTGCTCAAATGACTTCTCAGCAATTTTTCCGGGAAACCTGACTCGGCGTTTTAGCCCTCTCACCAGTTCTATACATTTCTTTCAGTTAACTTAGGATTTTTTTAAATTCCAAATTCTAGCCTCTTTCTTCTCCAAAGGAATACGTTAAGCATTTTTAACCGTCATGTCCGCTCAGGATGGATACAGCCATGACTTTCTTTGAATTCCTTTTCATTTCATCTGTGAATTTCCATAGCTTCTTGGTAAATATAGTGGAATGATTACCCGTTGCCTTCAGCCAAGATTTTCAATCTAAAAATTTCGCAAGACAGACTCGCAACCAAGGCTAGAAAGCCGAGTTTACTTTGCTATTTAATCGATAGCTGGTTGAGGACGAGCGAAACTAATGAATGCAGCTCGTCAGAACATTTGCCATGGAAATAGCGATAGACTAGACAGAAGCTATAGAGTTATGCTTTTAGGGGAACACTTTGAAATGAACGCAACCGAAGAAGTCGGTACTTTAACTCAGCAGCCTGATTGTACTTTACGTGTTAATAAAATTTTCGCCCAGCCGCACATCCCTGCTTTACGTACTACGCTTTTAGTAAAGGAAAGCGAGAAGAAAGGACTAACTATCAATAATAATGAGAGAGAATCTATGTTCGGTTTGGTTTGGTTTGCTTGGTTTTACAGCATATCAACCTCAATGAGTTAGGTAATGCCGACAAGAGTTTTATTCCTGGTAATATAATAATTATCTATCTATCTTTATATCTATCTATCTATCTATCTATCTTGGTCTCTTCATGTCTATCTGTCTCTCTTGGTCTCTTCATATCTATCTATCTATCTATCTATCTATCTATCTATCTATCTGTCTGTCTGTCTATCTATCTATCTATATCTTGGTCTCTTCATGTCTATCTATCTCTCTTGGTCTCTTCATATCTATCTATCTATCTATCTGTCTGTCGGTCTATCTATCTTGGTCTCTTCATGTCTATCTATCTCTCTTGGTCTCTTCATATCTATCTGTCTATCTATCTATCTGTCTGTCTATCTATCTATCTATCTTGGTCTCTTCATGTCTATCTATCTCTCTTGGTCTCTTCATATCTATCTATCTATCTATCTATCTATCTATCTATCTATCTATCTCAGTATATATTGGGTTGGTTGTGTTTATTTTACGGTATATCAGATTCAATGGGTTATTTAATGCCGATACGATATTTATTGCTGGTAATTTTTTTATCTATCTATCTTGGTCTCTTCATGTCTATCTATCTATCTCAGTATATATTGTTTTGGTTTATTTTACGGTATATCAACCTCAATGGCTTATTTAATGCTGGTAATATTCTTTTTCAAAAATCTATTGTTCGTAATATTTTTTTACAAAGGAATTTTGGTATTAAAATCTTTTTTTACACTTTCATAGTGGGGGTTAAATATTAGCTGTGACCCTAAAAGGTGCTACCACACCGGGTCAGGATGGACATGGGAACACCAGCAATTAAGAGGGGATTCCACGCTTCACAAAACCTTCGGATGAGAGGCCTTACTGTTGGATATAGTTTATCGTCGTACCCAGTACGGATCTATGTTCGTTAGCAGAGGGGGGGGCAGAACAAGATGAAAGCTACGAACTGGAAATTTTAAATTTAAATATTTGGGAAATATTATGAGACTCGACGGAAATTATGATGTCGAAATCCGAAAAGGATTTTGAAGAAAAAATATTACCAGCAATAAAAATCTTGTCGGCATTAAATAACCCATTGAGGTTGATATGCCGTAAAACAAAACAAACCAAACCAACATATACTGAGATAGATAGATAGATAGATAGATAGATAGATAGATAGATAGATAGATAGATAGATAGATAGATATGAACAGACTGAGATAGATAGATAGATAGATAGATAGATAGATAGATAGATAGATAGATAGATATGAAGAGACCAATATAGATAGATAGATAGATAGATAGATAGATAGATAGATAGATAGATAGATAGATAGATAAAAAATATTACCAGCAATAAAAATCTTGCCGGCATTAAATAACCTATTGAGGTTGATATGCCGTAAAACAAACCAAACCAATAGATAGATAGATAGATAGATAGATAGATAGATAGATAGATAGATAGATAGATAGATAGGTAGAAATTATTACCAGCAATAAAAATCTTGTCGGCATTAAATAACCTATTGAGGTTGATATACCGTAAAACAAAACAAACCAAACCAAAACCAATATATACTGAGATAGATAGATAGAAAGATAGATAATGAACAGACTGTGATTGATAGATAGATAGATAGATAGATAGATAGATAGATAGATAGATAGATAGATAGATAGATATGAAGAGACCAAGATAGATAGACAGATAGATAAAAATATTACCTTCAAAAAATACTTGTCGGCGTTAAATAACCAACTAAAGTGTTGATATGCCGTAAAACAAACTAAACCATAATCTAGATTAGAAGTCCTATCATTCCACTTGTAAATTGCGAGATAGAACCGTAAGTTCTATATTTATAGTTTCTTCTCTCGCACCTCTGACCTATGTAACTCTCTTCCATGTTCTTGCTTTGCAATCAAGAAAGAATTAAATGCAACATCGTTTTTCTTCTGGCTTTTTGGATTCGTCTCTTTTAAATATGCTTTCTCCCCGAAGACGTTTTCTCAATTTCCTTTCACTCTGTTGTCATTCAACCTCCGCAACCGGTTGCATCTTAGTGGCTTCATCCTTTTACGTAGGCTGGAAGACTCTTGTAAAGATAGAGCATAGAAGATGCTGTCAGATGGGGCGGTGAAAGGAACCAACCATTTTCCCACTATATTTAGCGTTTCTAAGAATAATTATTGGACGCATTTTTCGTTTGTCTCATGAAATATGTCCTGTCCATAAAAAAAATACATAAATAAAAAATAATTATACGGTTTCGTTTGTTTTGTTTTACGGCAGATCAGCCGCAATGGGTTATTTAATGCAGACAAGTTTTTTATTGCTGGTAATATTTTTTATCTCTCTCTCTCTCTCTCTCTCTCTCTCTCTCTCTCTCTCTCTCTATCTATCTATCTATCTATCTATATATATATATATATATATATATATATATATATATATATATATATATATAATATATATATATATATATATCTTGGTCTCTTCATGTCTATCCGTCTCTCTTGGTCTCTTCATTATCTATCTATCTATCTATCTATCTATCTATCTATTTTTCTATTTATCTATCTATCTATCTATCTATCTATCTATCTATCTATCTATCTATCTATCTGATTACGTTCCTTATCTATCTATCTATCTATCTATCTATCTATCTATCTGATTACTTTCCTTATCTATCTATCTATCTATCTATCTATCTATCTTGGTCTCTTCATATCTATCTATCTGTCTGTCTGTCTTGGTCTCTTCATGTCTATCTGTCTCTATTGGTCTCTTCATTATCTATCTATCTATCTATCTATCTATCTATCTATCTATGTATCTATCTATCTAAGTATATATTGATTTCGTTTGTTTTGTTTTACGGCATATCAACCTCATTCCTGGTAATCTTGTTTTCTTCAAAAATGTATTGCTGGCAATATATATTTTTTTTCCAAAAGAATGTATTGCTGGCAATGTTTTATTCTTCAAAAATATATTGCTGGTAATTTTTTTTTCAAAAATATACTGCTGGTAATAATGTATTGCTGGTAAATTTTTTTTCCTTCAACAATTCATTGCTGGTATTTTTTTTCAAATGTACTGCTGGTAATTTTTTTTTTAATTACTGCTGGTAATAATGTACTGCTGGTAATATTTACTGCTGGTAATATTTTTTTTTAATTACTGCTGGGAATAATGTACTGCTGGTAATATTTTTTTTTAATTACTGCTGGTAATAATGTACTGCTGGTAATATTTTTTTTAATTACTGCTGGTAATAATGTACTGCTGGTAATATTTGTTTTAATTACTGCTGGTAATAATGTACTGCTGGTAATATTTTTTTTAATTACTGCTGGTAATAATGTACTGCTGGTAATATTTTTTTTAATTGCTGCTGGTAATAATGTACTGCTGGTAATATTTTTTTTTAATTACTGTTGGTAATAATGTACTGCTGGTAATATTTTTTTTAATTACTGCTGGTAATAATGTACTGCTGGTAGTATTTTTTTTAAATTACTGCTGGTAATAATGTACTGCTGGTAATATTTTTTTAAAATTACTGCTGGTAATAATGTACTGCTGGTAATATTTTTTTTTAAATTACTGCTGGTTATAATGTACTGCTGGTAATATTTTTTTAAATTACTGCTGGTAATAATGTACTGCTGGTAATAATGTACTGCTGGTAATATTTTTTTAAATTACTGCTGGTAATAATGTACTGCTGGTAATATTTTTTTTAAATTACTGCTGGTAATAATGTATTGCTGGTAATATTTTTTTCCTTCAAATATGCATTGCTACTAATAATTTTTTACAAAAATGTATTGCTGGTATTAAAACCTATTTTTATGCTTTCATGGTGTTTTGACCGCAGTTTGGTGTTAACTATTTGCCCTTAGCTGGGACCCTAACAGGTTCTGCCACTCCGGGTCAGGTAGACCTGGGAACATCAGCAATTCATAGATGGTTCCACGCTCCTCAAAACCTCCTGAGCAGAGGCCTTGCTGTTAGATGTAGTTTATCGTCTTACCTAGGACGCGGATGTAGTTTATCGTCTTACCCAGCACGCGGATGCAGTTTATCGTCATACCCAAGACGCGGATGTAGTTTATCGTCTTAACCAGGACGCGGATGTAGTTTATCGTCATACCAAGGACGGAATAATTATACTGGCACGGTGCCGTGTCAATAAAAAATAAATAAAAATTAAATATAGTGTCAAAATTAATTATAATAAAATAATTATAACGATTATAATTATCATTAATTAACTCTTTCTAAACCAATGAGAATCGACCCTCTTTTTCTCTTCTACGCATACAAACATGAGAAATTCTTACTATTGTACAAGCAGTTCGTACAGCCAGGCCGTGAACACTTGCGTCAATGAAAATTTCATCTCCTTTTCCTTTTTCAAGCAATGATAGTAATATTTATCTATTAACACTCAATAAAAATTCGATGTAAGAAAACCCGAAGCAATTCTTGTATTTTGCAACTAAATTATCTGGACATTCATTATACATATCTATAAAAAGAAAGAAAAAACGCGCGAAAACCTGCATACACTTTATTTATTCTTTATGTTATCAGTATGTCGGATTCCAATCCATATTTGACGTACATTTGACACCAAACTCATAATTTTAATAAGTACTACTGTCTCTTGTTTCTCCAACACCACATCATAACCAGATAATAAATAATACTCGTTTTATTGTTTCTCATTTTCTATGAGCATTTTTATATATACAAATATTAGAGGGTGTATAATTATTTGCTCAGAGTCATAGCTCCCCTACAAGATGATGAACCTTTTATTCAATTCACAAGGTTACTTTTGTGATGTCAACAAACACTCGTTGCCACTTTTGTAATATCAACGAATACTCGTTCTCACTTTCGTATTGCACATTGTAGTAGACACTTTGTAATCTCAGATTACATCTATAGTCACGCCGTTGAACAATACTGGTGTCAAACGCCTTCGAATATCACTCGCACTAATAGTACTTGCTCGATAATACTAGCTCGAAAAGTAACCACCGAATAGCGATCCAAATAGTAATCCGAATAGAGAAATAGTATAGAGGATAGTGTAGAAATAGTGATCCGTATAGTAATAGAGGATAGACTCGAAATGGTGATCCATTAGACGCCACGTTAATTCCCATATATACATTTCCTTTACTCATTATGATAGGGACAAAGTCCGACAATTATTTTAAGATATTTTTATGTTTATACATTCTTTTTATAGATAGAAAATATTTAAGTAAATGCTCTGTTTATAATAAACATTATTAATAACATTTACCGACCTGAATGTCCGGGAAATTTTCACAGAAAATATTCGTCCTCCGACAGGAATCGAATCTGTATCCTATACGGAACCGTCATTTAGCTTGACGTGCCTTAACCGATTTGGCTACAGAAGAGCGTTCGGTTAGCAAGGCCGAATCTTATACTACAATCTTCCATGAATCTCTCACGTACAAAGCTCAAAGCGTATCCAAATATAAACAGATGACGTTACGCATTATGAAATGGACAAAGTCTGACGATTTCTCAATCCGAGCCGTTATCCACCGAGTTCCATTTTTAGTTTCAATACTGCAGATCTTTACAGCGAGCACCCGTCATGCTACGTACACGGATTCTCTATTCCAATTGTAAGGAGAAAGTACCACAAAGATTTTTTCCAAGTATTGCTAATTTGTAAAACAGATTTCCGCGTGGATACTTTTCTGGATACAACAATTTTAAACTCGTGTCAAAAGTCAACCGTTATCTTCATAATCTTCACTCCCTATCATCTTCCTCTTTCATTCATATCATATACTTCATTCATCATTATCTACTACCTTGAGTGGCTCTCGAGTCTTGTACCGAGTGATCATTTCTATTCGAAACGTGTGGTAAAATTGTAATGCAACATTGGTAACAGATTTTATCTAAGTTTTTACTGTTCCCTCGACATCTTTTCGTTCTTTAAAAATCAGAGGTATTTGAATCTGTCTGTCTGTCTCTCTGTCTGTCTGTCTCTCTCTCTCTCTCTCTCTCTCTCTCTCTCTCTCTCTCTCTCTCTCTCTCTCTCTTTCTGAAAACAACAAAATGAATAAAGAAA
The DNA here is from genome assembly GCA_964036315.1 of Acanthosepion esculentum. NCBI lineage: Eukaryota > Metazoa > Mollusca > Cephalopoda > Sepiida > Sepiidae > Acanthosepion > Acanthosepion esculentum. The sequence goes on along the minus strand of OZ038485.1, from coordinate 20,967,483 downwards.
GGAATAGGCGATATCTTCTACGCATTGTATTTGCCTTGTTCAAGCAAAGGCATGAAACAGCTTATACCTGAGGTTTCGCAATGTCCGTTTCGTCTTGCTCTATTTTACTTAGCTCAGCTGACACCGCGAAAGGTTACCTTCTGAAGACAACACGCTGTTGGCTTCGAGTAATTGATTAGTTCGGACTAATATCCCTATCTTTATTGTTATCCTAGCAAAGTTTCGATCGTTTTGCCCAGTGGGCTTCTTCAGGTGTCTGTCGATCCAGGTAAGATCCCAACTGAACCTTTTATTTAATCTACGAAAATAAATTGTTAACGTCCCACTATCCATGTCTACGGATGCCTCGTCTTGTTCATATTTACTACATTTCCGGTCACTGCTCGCTTTGAATCTTAACCTACTCTAACCCGTCCAGGAATTGAACTCACAATTATCAAATTCACGAACCACAGCTTTTAATCCACATGCAAAAGTATCTTCTTCTTTATGCCATGCCCGTTCAAACTCTTCTTCTATATTGCCGTGTCCCTTCAAGACGTAGGCGATCATGGCTCTCCACAAGATCCTATCTTTTGGGGCTCTTAGCAAGGTTTGTCTTTTCACCATGCATTCCTGTTCCATCATCCATAAGTTTGTTAGGTTGGTTACTCGCTATTTTTCTTGGCTTCATAATATCCTATGTGTGTCAAATTCACCGAGCCTTCTTTCCTCATTGTATGGCCTAGAAATTTCAACTTCCTATTTCCTAAGTATAAGTTTCATTTTTCTTTCCATTTTCCTGAAAACTTTCTTGTTAAACACATGTTCAGCCCGTGCTTTTCTCAGCATCCTTCGGCAGAATAACGTTTCTGATGCCTCAAGTTTCTTCTTCATCTGTAAGGACATTGTCCAATATGCTCCGTTATATAGGAGGATTGATATTACATAACAGTTCAGCACTCCTAGTTTCTAACGAAATTTTCTTCTCTCATAAAAGTTTGCTAAGCTTTTGGAGGGCGAAAAAGAATCTATTTGTTCAATAACGTGATGACAGACCACAAATCATGAACAGAGATGGGTATAGATCTGCTTGGGTACAAGCAGATGGGTTACATGCTTTAGTTTCAAATTTTGGGGGTTGGGGGAGATTGTACATGTATCCCTAGAGGTTTCTTTCTGAAGACTCGATATTGTTCGATCATATTAAAACAATAACGTGATAAGACAAGACAAAAAGTTTAACGACTTTCCGTATTTTTATTATTGATTTCTTACCATGACGACCTCTATCTAATCAATGGCAGACTAAATTAACTAGATAGATAGATCAGACCCAGGTTTGGTGAGTGACGCAATCATTTCTACACGATGAATTTTGCCATTCCACGGACCATTTTTTTACAAGTTATCCTTAGTATACAGTCTCTCTCTTTTTCAATCTCCCTCTACTTTTTTTTTTTTTAATATGTATCGGCATCTGGCGAAGTTACCTTCAAACGACTCGATCCAAAATGGCCTCCTGTATCAAAATTACTAGCAGCACGTTTTGTCTACGGAAACCGGCTTCCTTGGTGATGTTCGGTCCTTTTAACGCATTAACAAGGTAACACATCGCAACTTATACGCATAAAGAAGCTAATACGTTATGCATTTGACTGGGTACGAACCGTTAAACCAATTAGATCAAGTTTCTTGCCATTTCCGGTCGCAGCAGGGAATGTGAATTTGATTCTAAAGTAAATTTCCCGCCCCGTCAGCGCGACGTAAATATTTTTTCACAATTTCTTCAGACGCCCATTAAATTACATTGTGTTTATTGCTGCTTTGCATAATCAGTGCTTCCATCGACATTTTTGGATGGCTGACGTCAATCCTCATTGAGACTTTCTGCTAGTATAAGTATCCATTTGCCCCCTATCCCAATGGCAGTATTTAATAAAGGGTCATTATTATGGAGGGAAAAAAGTCATTTGACTTAAGATTCTATTTAAAATGTAGTCATCCTTAAGCTGTTCGACTACAACCGCACACATCAGGGAATTCTCTTTAAGTAACACAGCTTTCCTTAAAACACAACGTCACAAGCCTATCGCTATTTTCCTGTAAGATGTTCAGATGTGCCCCACTCTTTAGGTCTAGTAATTCAGAACGCTATAGATAGGACACGTCTACCAGGGTCACGGGGTCAAATCTCCCCTTCCAAAACAACTTTTTCCCAAGATCTGTTTTTTTTTTAAATAGGCTCCCGCACAGATGCTTCCTTGAGAAATACAATCTTTATCACTTCAAGTCAAAGGTCAATCGTTATCTGCCACATCAGGTTAAAATACCGGTTCCTTGACGACCACCGAAGTTAAGCAACGTCGATCCAGCTCGGATGGGTGACCGCTTGACAATATCAGATACTGCAAGCCCGAAAGTGCGGGTGGTGTAGTGGATAATGGTTAAGAATTGTCAATCGGAGAGCCGAGTTCCAATTCCAGTTGGGTTCGTTATATTCACTTACGCGCAGTTACTCCCGGGAAATCTAATGAACCCACCTCTTGTCCCCCATCTATGGGTTAAGTTGTCATTAAACTATTATTATCTCCAACTCCACCAAAAAAACTTACAATCTAAAAATATTTTCTGGTTTTATATAACCTGCAATGGGTTGATAAACGGTAAAAAATGAATCAATCAATTATTATCTATATTCTTATCCTTATAATCTTCATTTCCTACCCCTCCTATTACATTCATATCAAACAACTCATACAATAACCGCTACCTTGAGTGGCTCTCAAATATTGGGTGAAGTTTAGTATAACAATATGTTTAATTTAACAATTAACAGTATTAATTCTTATTGTTTTCTAAATATAAATGACAGGTAATTCGATTAGAGAACGGCTACATGCGCAGAATCGTCCTCACTTTCAGTTATTCATCTTTGATTCAGTCGTATGTAAAATAAGTGGTGCTGATCAGGTGATTAAAGATGCTTAAGTTCATACCTTTTTAAAATGTATTTCTATGAAACAAATCAGATGCTATCCTTCAAAATTAACCAATGACGAAGTTTGTATTTCTGAAAAAAAATGTAAGCACTACTTATTTAGTAAATGGAATAATGGATAGCGGCTCGGATTGAGGAATCAGAGAGCCGAGTTCGAATTCCGGTCGAATCCATTACATTCACTTACGTGCTAATGCCCTTGGCAAAAGTATGAATCCTCTTTTTTCCCCTCCAGCTATAGGTAAATAGCAGGGCAGACCGGGTTCTATAGCCTTGGATGGCAACTAGTCTACCGCAGAAAGAAATAGCAACCCATTGAAGGAAAAAAATCTGCCTCGTCAGTCATGTTTGGAATGATACATGATCGCCTAAATAATAAATAAGCTCTACTTTCAAACTGCTAGTGACAAATGAACTCACTGTTAAGTGCTTGTGACCCTCGGATACTAAAATTACTATCATAACAAGTGAAATTACAGTTAAATCCTCCTTACACATTGTTGTACATAGCATCTTCTGTGGCATGTTACTAATATTCAGCCGTCCTGGGTATGACGATAAACTACGTCCGCGTCCTGGGTAAGATGATAAACTACGTCCAACAGCAAGGCCTCTGCTCAGGAGGTTATGAGGAGCGTGGAATCATCTCTTAATTGCAGATGCTCCCTGGTCTACCCTGACCCGGGGTGGTAGCACCTGTTAGAGTCCCAGCTACGGGCAAATAGTTACCCCCCCCCCAAACTGCGATCAAAACACTATGAAAGTGTAAAAATAGGTTTTAATACCAGAATAATTTGTAAAAGAAAAATTTATTTCCAGCAATAAGTTTTTGGGAAAAAACGTATTACCAGCTATACATTTTTTGAAAAAAAAATAACCAGCGAAGGAAAATTATTACCAGACATAGAATTTGGGAAAAAAATATTACCAACAATGAAAATTTTGTCCGCATTACATAACCCATTGAGCTTGATATGCCGTGAAACAAACCAAACCAATATATACTGAGATAGATAGATAGATAGATAGATAGATAGATAGATAGATAGATAAAGAGAGAAAGAGAGAAAGATAGACATGAAGAGACCATTATAGATAGATAGATAGATAGATAGATAGATAGATAGATAGATAGATAGATAGATAGATAGATTAGAAATATTACCAGCAATAAAAAAATCTTGACGGCATTAAATAACCCAATGAGGTGGATATGCCGTAACACAAACTAAACCAAACCAATATATACTGAGATAGATAGATAGATAGATAGATAGATAGATAGATAGATAGATAAAACATATTACCAGCAATAAAAATCGTGTCGGCATTAAATAACCATTTGAGGTTGATATGCCGTAAAATAAACCAAACCAAACTAATATTCAGAGCGACTAACTGCAAAGTTTCAGACAGTTTAAAATATTAATGGCTATGAAATAAAATTATTACACAATGTTCAGGCAATATTATTCAATATCCACCATGTAAAAAAAAAATGTTGCATATGAAAACACTTCCTTCCTCGTCAGCGGACACCATTTTGATCGAGTTGGGTGTTGTTCCACCATGTCGTATTTGAGTCCAATGTGTGATACGTTTGATGATTGGGCCGACAAGGAAAATTGTCGGACATGTTGCAGAGCAGGTTACAACGCACGTGGGCTTGCATTATGCAGACTGAAACAGCACATGCCATTCCTGTTGCGGGAGTGACAGCGGAAACCGTTGACCAATGTTCCAGAGTAATAGTCTAGTGTATACGCGGTCTTATTCGAGGGTAATTCTGAGATTCTTCACTGATAAATCTCTCTCTCTCTCTCTCTCTCTCTCTCTCTCTCTCTCTCTCTCTCTCTCTCTCTCTCTCTCTCTCTCTCACTCTACATATATATATATATATATATATATATATATATATATTTATATATATATATATATATATATATATATTTAGTTTACGAAAAACTAGGTAATCCGTATGTGTAGACCCAAGGAGGATAAAATCCAGAGAGCTCAATGTAAATCAGAGCTAATAATCTAAATAAAGACAGATCACTTTAAGGTTCCATATAATAAATTATTTCACCACAGCCCTTTTAAAGGACAGCGGATCATCAGATTTTATTTCCAAAGGTTCAACCTCTGCTCGAGTGGAACTTAGGTCACACCAGTGTAGAGATAGCGGTAGAATAGCGAGAAGCTTGCAACTTTCCGTCTCTTAGAAAGTGGTTCTAGAATGAAAAATAATTCGCCACCCACAAGGCCACGGTGACGCTTTTGGGCTCTATCAAGACTGAAAGGTGACGCCTGGGCATCTTCTACCCAAATATGACAGTACTACGCCGTTTTCGATCTGATCTGACTTCTGTAAAGATAGACGATAGCAAGGTGGAACTTTGTTCTTACTGCAGTGGTATAAGGAGCCGACCATTCTTCAACATCTTTAGCGATGGATGATATATATAAGTTCCACTTGAGGTTTGGATTAAGCTTAAGCCCCTACAGATGCTCCAAAGATTCCCTGAGAGAACCTCCTTTCTTTGCAATAGGCAAGAATTCAAGGTCAGCTCAATCATGTGGAACGTCACCAGTTTGGTTTTCAAGGCATTGAATGTGGCCAGCCAGTTTTCCTCCCATTCCATACATTTTCCTCGTAATACAATAGACCTTACTACCCATAATGCACCCCTGACCAGCAAATAGAAAAAGCAAGTAATTCATTGACTCTGAAAGAAACCCCAAAAGAATGCAAAAAGCACAGGACGGCCGTTCTGTCCTATATTTGGGACTCATCTGCAGTGCGCATCCACTACCGAGAAATGAAACCCTGACAGTTGAGTTATGAAGCAAACGTCATACCAACTGTTCCAATGTGCCTCGGTGACGAAGAGGTAGCAAATCAGACTCAATATAGCGCCGCTCGCTCACATATACCGTGGTGGAACTCAACTGAAATTCTCTGTAACCATAGGATTGTGTCCCCTGGAGCCACGACTACTCTCACCAAGCCGCTCAAACTGAAGCATTAGAAGCCGGATCACGCAATGATATACATATGATAGAATTTATTAGGAGGATTTTATAATTATAATTAAGTAATTCATGAGTCTGAAATATATATATATATATATATATATATATATATATATATATATATATATATATATATACGATGAGAACGAAAGTAATATATAGATTCCAATGTTCACAGCATTAATTCAGAAGAGGGCTCGATGCCGATAGTAGAGCGATAATTATTTATTTATTATAATTTTATCATATAGACAAAACCATTTTACTCACTACAAAGATGCAACTTCGTTTCAGTGCATTTCAACTGCACTTCACTTTTTATAGTAAACTAAATATAACATTCCCAATTACTACTAGAACTATCGCTAGGATTTTACCTACTCCAACGTATTACTATCCCCTATCTCCACCTTTCCTCCCCTACCTCTCACTCTTTGGACGCTTGTGAGATGATGTGCCTAAACTTTTGAGCGGTCTTTATAGGCAAGAAAAATCTCCACAGACCAGTCAACATTAAACACCCTATCCATTCTTCACCAAACTGCTATCAACAAGCACTATTGTTTCACTCCATCACCTATTTTTTATGTATATTTTTCTTCTCGAACAAATTGAAAAAAGAAAGTGACGTTTCACATACGGCTTGCCTACAAGCAGAATTCTTCATAACCATTTTCGATTCTCACCCGTCGAAGTGCATTTGAAATGCACTGAAACGAAGTTGCATCTTTGTAGTGAGTAAAATGATTTTGTCTATATGATAAAATCATAATAAATGAATAATTATCGCTCTACTATCGGTATCGAGCCCTCTTTTGGATTAATGCTGTGAACGTTGGAATTTATATATTACTTTCGTTCTCATCGCATCGGATATATATATATATATATATATATATATATATATATATATATATATATATAGATAGATAGATAGATAGATAGATAGATAGATAGATAGATAGATGCAAGCAGACGTTTAAAGGTATTCACAAGGTACATATAAACGTGCATGTCGTCACACACACAAAAACAGATCTCTCTATATATATATATAATTGTCAAGGACTGTATATGTCTATAAAACTGGAAGTCAAAATAGCTACAACTGAATTAAAAGAGAAAAAATGGAGAAAAAGGTAAAAAAAAAACATTATAATTATAAAAATTAAACTTAAAATCCATAGTCTCGTTCCATCGTCAAGCGATGATGGCAATAAACTTTCAAAGAAATTTACTTAATTTATAAGCGCAGACAATGTTGATATTATGAGTTGTTAAGGGTAAAGAAAATCTCTTTTAATTTAGGGGTGGTTGGGTTTTAATTTCCCTAGACAGCTTATGTAACAAATATATGTTACTCACAAAGTTAGTGTCAATACGACTTTGGGGACATTGCTGGAGAAGTTGTGCATCAGCCTCTGTTCTTTGGGATCGAAATTATAGAGAAAGATTAAGATTTACACATACAGGAGAAGGGGGAAAAAGGCTAGGAATATGAAACATTTTTAATATAGCTTAACGTCAAGACAGAGAGACGGTCTTGGTAATTTGTAAATAGGAACCGTGCCATTCTGTCGAAAAAATAAAAAATAAAAATATGGTTCTGATTATTTGCATAAATTCCGAAAAGCTACTTGAAAGAAACTTATTTTTTTCATTCGAAATCTTTTCTTTTGGAAGATTTCATGAATTTGTGATCAGTCATTGCATTCATCGTAAAGAGAAAAGAAGAGAAAAGAAAAGAAGAGAAAAGAAGAGAAAAGAAAAGAAGAGAAAAGAAGAGAAAAGAAAAGAAGAGAAAAGAAGAGAAAAGAAAAGAAGAGAAAAGAAGTTCACAAGATGAGCCGATTACCAAGAATAAAAGTAATGGAAGCCATTTTGACGGATTGAAAAATAAAATGGTCAAAATATAGTACAAAGTGGAATTTAATTTTTTTTTATGGGCGCACCTGATGATGAGGGAGACGATAGACAGACAGACAGACAGACAGAAAGAAAGAAAGAAAGAAAGAAAGAAAGAAAGAAAGAAAGAAAGAAAGAAAAACTGAATGACATGGAAAAATAAAGAGCAAAGAAAGAAACGAAAAAGAAAGAAAGGAAAAAGTAAGAAAGAAAGATATGGAAAAACGATGGGCAAAGAAAGAAAGAAAGAAAGAAAGAAAGAACGGATTGTAAGAAAGAAAGAAAGAAAGAACGGACGGATTGTAAGAAAGAAAGAAAGAAAGAAAGAAAGAAAGAAAGAAAGAAAGAAAGAAAGAAAGAAAGAAAGAAAGAAAGAAATGAACGAAAAAGAAAGGAAAAAGTAAGGAAGAAAGATATGAAAACATAATGGGCAAATAACGAAAGAAAGAAAGAAAGAAAAAAAGAAAGAAAGAAAAACAAAGAAAAGAACGAAAAAGAAATGAACGTAGGAAGGAACAGAAATAAATAACACAGATGAAAAAATAAATAAAAAGAGAAAAGAAACAAGAAAAGATTTTAATTAAAGGAAAAAGTAGTAAGCAAGAAAAAGAAAGAAAGGAAACATAACGAAGTAAGGCGTAAAAGAAAAATAAAGAAGAAAACAAGGAAAGAAAAAGAAGAAAAGAAAGAAACAGAAAAGTAAGAAAAAAGAAAAAAATGATACAAAGGGAAAAGTAAGACAGAAAAACATGGGAAAAATAAGGTGCAAAGAAAGAAAGAAAGAAAGAAAGAAAGAAAGAAAGAAAGAAAGAAAGAAAGAAAGAAAGAAAGAAAACTGAATGACATGGAAAAATAGGGAGCAAAGAAAGAAAAATGGAAAAGTAAGAAAGAAAGACATGGAAATATAAAGAGCAAAGAAAGAAACGGAAAAGAAAGAAAAAAATGAAAAATGTAAGGAAAGATATGGAAAAATAATGGGCAAAGAAAGAAAGAAAGAAAGAAAGAAAGAAAGAAAGAAAGAAATGGAAAAGAAAGGAAAGAGTAAGAAAGAAAGATATGGAAAAATAATGGGCAAAAAAGAAAGAAAGAAAGAAAAAAGAAAGAAAGAAAGAAATGGAAAAGAAAGAAAGGAAAAAGTAAGAAGGAAAGATATGGAAAAATAATGGGCAAAGAAAGAAAGAAAGAAAGAAAGAAAGAAAGAAAGGAAAAATTAAGGAGCAAAGAAAAAGGATCGGAAAACAAATAAGTAAATAAAAAAAAATAAAGAACGAAATGGAAAATTCTGAAGCCAAATGAATAGAGGGCAAGTAAAAGATCAGTAAATAACATCATTCGATACTGCGTTATGTAACGATTGGCGAGAAAGTCTCATCGACATTTTCTGTCAAGTGAGTCTGATTATTGCACGGTTCCATAAACACGTAGCCTTGTGTCATACTAGTTCAACTGTTGTAATAAAAACAGGAAATATGAATTTTGAAAAATAAATAAACCAAAAAAGAAGGATGAAAAAGAAAGAAAGAAAGAAAGAAAGAAAGAAAGGAGAAAAATAAAAGCAAGAAGGAACATAAAAGAAAAGGAGGAAGTAAAAATCAAGTAAAGAAAGAAAGAAAAAAGAGAAATAAGAAAGGACATGAAAAGAAAAGGGGGAAGACTTACAGAAAGAAAGAAAGAAAGAAAGAAAGAAAAGAAACAAACAAACAAAGAAGAACATCAAAAGAAAAGGAGAAAGTAAAATACAAGAAAAGGAGGAAGACTTAAAGAAAGAAAGAAAGAAATAAGCATGAAAGAAAGAAAGAAAGAACGAAATAGAACGAAGAGAACAATTAAACAAGACCCTCGTCGTCTTCCTCCTGTGAACAGAAAACCTAGAAACTAATGAAATATCTGTAGAAAGGAAGAATTTTAGAGAAGTCACGCTTTAACAGATATGAGGCGAAATGCACGGATCTGACTGAAGAAGATATTTGAAACAAATATTTCCTTTCCGAAAGAAAAATGTTGGAAATGGATAAATAAAAAGGCTTGTCCGATAAGAATCTACAAATGTGCAGCACTTCCCCCAATTAACGTTCCACCAAAACTCCTCACTGGGTCGTACCGCTGTCAAATAGCCATTTCCGAAGAGAAACAGCGTCTTTCGTTTCCGTCCTCACTGATCCCTTCATCTCCTTCCTATTCGTTCTTTAACGCAACAATCATCTTCTTTTTTTTCTTTGACAAGATGCGAGTTATGTTTTTTGTCGACTCTTTCTCCTTTCTACCACATATATCTTCGCTCATATTTTCTTCTATATCCGTCAATGTCGGACAAAGATTACATATCAACCGGTGTATTACTTGTACTAATTACATTACACGGACTGTTATCCAGATCTTCATTGCCATATTCACAACGTTGAATGGGCAAGACACGTGGAACTAGAACAAGCTACCCCAGTGGACGAATTAAAGGGTTCAGTTCGAAATTCCAATTACCTGAAGAACGCCGAGGCGTACAATGACTACTTGTATTATTTACATTATTTGGACTGTTATCCTCATGTTCATTACCATATTCACAACGTTTCGGCCGCTATATCTCTGAGATGAGGTATTATGATTACTTGTATTATTTACATTATTCGGACTGTTATCCTCATCTTCATTGCCATATTCACAACTTTTCGGCCGTTGTACGCTCCGGACTTCTTCAGGTAACTGAATTTTTGAACTGAACCCTTTATTTCGTCCACCGGGTTAGATTGTTCTCGTTCCATGTGTCAAGCCTCTTCTGGATGTTTCAGTTATTTCCCTTTAAGTCAAATTTCCAAGTTTTGGTTCACCACTGCTGTTGCCTTTAACTAACTCACTAACTTCTTTGGGTTTAGTCACTGGATCTAACCAACGTCTCTATCCACTAGGCCATGGGTCCTTGAGGACAATGACCTGAAGAAGGTCGGATCGTACAACGGCCGAAACGTTGTGAATATGTCAGTGAAGATGAGGATAACAGTCCAAATAATGTAAATAATACAAGTAGTCATAATACCTCATCTCAGAGATATAGACAGATATTGAGGTCCGGAGCGTACAACTGCCGAAACGTTGTGAATATGGCAGTGAAGATGAGGATAACAGTCCAAATAATGTAAATAATACAAGTAATAATAATACCTCATCTCAGAGATATAGACAGATATTGACCCGTGTATGTTTGTTTCTTCATGCACCTCCAACTGTTTTCATTTGTCAGTGAAAAAGAACAATCCCTGGGTCGGGCAGTGTGTACTTGCATTTAGTGGAAACGAGCGAGCATTAGCTGAACAATACTAAATTTAAAAAAAAAGAACTAGACGAGATATTCCTAGACATTGGCAGTGGAAAGAGAACGGAGGACGATAAAAAGACGAACGAGGAACAAGGCAACAGAAGATGCCGATTGACATTACATTTAAATTTTTGAAGAGTTATCAAGGAAGCGAATAAGAGGAAGGGAGTTCCACTGTCGGGAAGTGCGAGAGAAGAAGCTGTTGGAGTAGAAGAGGCGGTTACATTTAACTCTTTCGACAGTAAAAGGGTTGGACCGAGATGCAAACCTAGTAGCATGCTTAAGCTCATGCCGTAGAGGAACCAATTTTTCCACATTCGCTGTTTTGCCAAGTTTTTACTTTTTATAAGTGTCCTTTTTATTTCCATTTTCTTTAAAATTTCGTCGTTGCTCACAAGTTCAGTCTATTGTATTCTCAGCATCCTTCTGTAGTATTTCTCTTACTTCAAGTCTCTTCTTCATCTGAGAGGAGGTTATCCAGCATTCACTGGTATATAGGACAACTGATATTAGGTAATATTTCAAAACTCTCTTCTTTGTTTCTAACGGAATTTTTTCTGTTTCTTAATACTTTGTTTAGCATTTCGAAGGCATCTTTCATTATCCCAATCAGTGTAGCACTTCCCAACCTCTCTTAATAGACTTCCCAGATATTTAAATCGCTGTATTATTCCTTTTTCGTGTTAAGTATACGTTATTCCTGTTGCTAGTGCAAGTGAGACTTTTTTCTTTTAATCATTTCACTCCGAGCAAGGCAATAAAGCCACTAAGACACAAGGAATTTCATTATTATTATCATTTCATTATTATTATATTATATTTAACTATTATTATTATTAAATTAATAATTAAGACACACCAAAAATATGAAAACAGGAAAAAAAGTAGAATTTTCAAGGGTACTACTAGTTATTATTATTATTATTATTATTATTATTATTATTATTATTATTATTTTCTTCGATTTCTGGCGTGTCCACATTTCTTTCCGGGTCCCGCTCAGGGACCTAAGGCTAGAAATGGCACCATGACATTTTCCACTGACAAAAAAAGCATATTTTACATAAACAAAGCCCTTCGTAAGGTGTGGGCTATATTCGTGAGAACAATTTTTTGTATTTCTTTAAAGCATGGGCTTCCAGGAATCCCTTCAGTTAGTCTACTGGAATCTTTTCCAGCCAATCCGTGGGCTCCAACTACAACGGGGATTGTTGATGTTCCCATGTGCCACATTTCTGAGATTTCGATTTCAAGGTCCTTGTATTTCGACAGCTTTTTGAAGATCTTCGAAGATACATTGCAGTCTGCATATTAATAAATAGGCACTTTTTTGTTTGCTGTCTCTAATAACAATGTCTGGACGGTTAGCTTTGATCGTTCTGTCCGTGTGTATTGTGTAGTCCCATAAAATTGTAAACGGTCCTATCTCCGTAACCGGTTCGGGGGGGGGGTATAACACTTTCTTTCAGTTTCCTTACAGTTGAAGTTACAGATTTTCCAATGCAGATATTGGCCAACTCTGTCATGCCGGGTTTTATATTCAGTGGATGCCAATACCGTGCAACCTGATAGAAGATGATCGATTGTTTCTGGGTGATTATCACAGATTATTATTATTATTATTATTATTATTATTATTATTATTATTATTATTATTATTATTTCCTTTGATTTCTGGTGTGTACACATTTCTTTACGGGTCTCGCCCTGAGACTTAAGGTTAGAAATGGCATCATGACATTTTCCAGTGAGCAATTTAAAAAAAAAACACATATTTTAGATAAAGCCCTTCGTGGGCTATATTCGTGAGAACAATTTTTTTGTATTTCTTTAAGGCATTAGCTTCCAGGAATCCCTTCAATGAGTCTACTGGAATCTTTTCCAACCAATCCGAGAGCTCCAACTACAACAGGGATTTTTGATGTTCTCATATGCCACATTTTTGAGATTTCCATTTCAAGGACCTTGAATTATTATTATTATTATTATTATTATTATTATTATTATTATTATTTCCTTTGATTTCTGGTGTATACTCATTTCTTTCCGGGTCCCAGCCAAAGCCCTAAGCTCCAGAAATGGTAGCATGTCATTTTCCACTGTGCAATTTTGTAAAAAATATCACACAAATTTTACATAGGTAAAGCCCTTCGTAAGGCGTGGGCTGTACTTAAAAAAGACATGTTTGAAAGCGAAGAAAATGTTTCTTTCCAACATCATTTTTCTACATCCAGACATGGAAGAGACCTAAAAAGAGGCAATAATTTTGTTCCATTGAAATCCGCACAGAAGAAATAAGTCGCTCAAGACATGAAAATTGCTCGAAATCGTATTTTTAGTCAGTAACTGAGATTTAGTTCTGTTTATTCAGTACCATAATTGCTCTTCTCTCCTTTAGACTGAATCTCGTTGATTTGTTTAATACAGAACTTGTTCACAGTTTGTTACCCACCTTGTTCTTCTGACACAATCTTCTCTTAAAGATAAAAATGGTAAATTTTGATCCTTCGCTGAAATTAAGCACAATGACGAACAAAAGCAAAAAAAAACATTTTTTTTCACTGCCAAGATATTGACTTTTATAGTTCCAGTGACGTCTTCACTGACAACTTCGAAGAGGTAGCTTAGTATATGTACGTTTTATGACTAATTTGTCTCGTTTTCGGAGATTTCGTTTTTAAATGTAGTAAAAAAAAATATAATATAGAAAGAAAATAAAGCCATTGAAATAAGGTAAACAAAAACGTAAGAAAAAAAAATCAAAATATTTTTACCCCCGTTTGCAGATGAAATAAAACAAAAACACTTTTAAGAAAATCCGGAGAACAATCAGCTGATAACGCAAGAAAAATAAAAACAGGAGGCCAAAAAAAAAAAAGGAGAAAGAAATAATTGAAGTGTCTTTGTTTTTTTTCTTCTTTTTTTTTTAACTTCGGAAGATATCTCGTTCCCCGTGGTTATGTTGATGAATTCTTGTCGCATAAAAAGGAGACGGACCACTTGTACATACTTGACAACGATCATATCTCCAACTATTATATCAATGAACAGATGTTATCATTCATTTGCCAACCATTATGTTTCCAGCGTTGATACATCTTGTAATTCATTCGTTTTACCACGGACGCTTTCCGTGTATGTCGTATCTTTTGGTTACTAAGTCATGTAAGACAGTTAACTGATGAGGTTTCAATACAATGTTTTTGGAGTTGATTTGGCCAAAAGTTGCAATGGCTGACTAGCAAATCTCGTGCTATCTCGTTTAATTCTCGTTGGAATTCACGTAAGACGTGGCAGTGGTTATGGTAATATTAACTGTTTTCTTTTAATGAAACATTTGGCATTCATTAGACCGAAATTTCGGTTGAAATTTATAAATTGTGCAATATCATGATTATGTCATTATTTTCTCTTCAAGTTTCATGTGCTATGCATTTTAGATGTTATCATTCATTTGCCAACCATTATGTTTCCAGCGTTGATATATCTTCTAATTCATTCGTTTTACCACGAACCCTTTACGTGTAAGTCGTATCTATTGGTTGCTATGACATGTTGAGGTTTCAATACTTAAATACAATGTTTTTGATGCTGATTTACCTGAAAGTTGCAATTGTCACTGGCAGACTAGCAAATCTCGTGATATCTCGTTTAATTCTCGTTGGAATTCACGCAAGACGTGGCAGTGGTTTATGGTAATATTAACTGTTTTCTTTTAACCCTATAACACTAACCATGGGTATAAAGTACCTAGGGCAAATTTTCCTATTTTTAATTACAATTTTTAGTACTTAATTTTCTTACCTAAATAATGTTTTTTAGTTTCTATTAATGTTAATTCAAAGTACAAAGTTTGAATTGCCTGCATTTAAAATATTTCAAATAAAGATTTATATTTAATATATTTTTTGATATTTTAAAAATCGGGTATCATACACCCAGGGTTAGTAGTGGTGTAACTTTAATTGATGCTTAGTGTTCTAGGGTTAATGAAATATTTTTGCATTCATCTCCATTGTGCTACATTCGGTTGAAATTTATAAAATCTTTCTATTAAAACAATCTTTCAAGTAAGTCATGGTCAGTCATTTATATACCATGCCTGATACATACGGTCTTTTGATACATGACTGACGAGGCAGATTTTTCCAGCAGTATTGCCATTTTTTTCTGCGGTAGACCAGTTGCCATCCAAGGTAAGCCGGTCTCTCCTGCTATTTAAACCATAGCTAGGGGGAAGTAGAACCTGATAAGAACCCGGTCTGTCCTGATATTTATCCATAGCTGGGGAGAGAAGAAGAGGATTCATACCTTTCCCAAGGGTATTAGCAAGTAAGTGAATGTAATGTATTTGACTGGAATTCGAACTCGGCTCTCCCATTCCTCAATCCGAGCTGCTATCCATTACTCCACCGTGCCTCCCAACGAAACAAAATGGGGGATATTTTTTTTTTTAGCGTTTCCACACCTTCAGCACATAATTATAATTGACACACCCATTTATATCTCACCTCTCATTTTTTATATATATATATATATATATATATATATATATATATATATATATATATATATATAAATATAAAAGTGGACATGGAAGTCAGCACTTAGAGGCGACAGTCTGTTTCATGCTAGTGCAATCGTCAGGCGACTAGTGCTGTTATTTATCTCGGCTGTTTATATAAGGGGCAGTGGTGCATTATGGGTAGTATATTTTGGCGGGTACTTTTACCGGAAGTCGCTTATTTGTTTATTTATTTATGTCAAATTATTTTGCTTGTTTTTTTGTTTGTTTTTTTATTTTTATTTTTTATCTTATATATTTATTTATTTATTCTTTTATTTTGATCGGTGTTTTTGGTTAACGTAGTAAAAAAAATTTGTTTATATAGCTTATTGTTGGTAGTCTATAATGGCCGCCATTTACCGGAAATCGCTTGTTCGCTTATTTATTTGGGTCAAATTGTTTTGCTTATTATTTTTATTTTTATTTGTATAACAGTTATAACTTTCGTCCGTTCTTTTGTTTTGATTTTATTTCGCATATTCTAACAGGTGTGGTTTTGTGATTTGTTTGGAGTAGTTTATTTTGCTTATTTTATTGTTGTTTGTTTATATATTTATTTATTTTTCTATTTTAAGTTACGTAGTAAAAATTTGTTTTCATGTCTACATTTTGAGATTAGCTCGGATCTTTTATTTAATAATTTATTTTGATCTGGGAAGGTAATGATAGCTATTTTTTCCTCCAAGCAAAGTTTGCAAGTTTTTGATAGGTTGTTGTAGGCTGATGATTTTTTCCTTATTTTCCAAGATATTTTTGGTGTGGTGTGTGTTTTGTTTTTTATTTCCCAGATATACTTAGAAAGCATTGTGCTGTTCGCATATTTACTATTTGTGAAAGACATTTTGTGTACATAATTTCTTTGTTTCCATGGTCCTTCGGTTACTCCTATGTATACTTTTTCTTCATTATCTGCTGATTTTGTCGTGGCTTGGTAGATTACGTTGTTTTGTAAACAATTACCGTTTAAGGGACATTCGTTTTTTATTCTGCAGTTGCACGTGGGTTTAATTTGTTCGTGTGGTTTGTTAATAATTTTTCTGTTGTGCTTTTTTATTATTTGTGCCATGTTCTCGGTGCAACTGTAGCTGATTTTTACTGTGTTTTTGTTGAATATTTTGTGTAGTGTGCTTGATTCCGGGAAGTGTTTGTGTAAAAGCTTTGAAGAATATTTTTCCTATGTTTGTTTTTACGTTTTTGCTGTACGGTGGGTTGAACCATATGATATTTCTTTTTCTGTTGGTCTTTTTTGTGTTCTGTGGTGAGTATGTGAGTGTTGCTGGGAATCCGCTATCTTTTAGGGCTGTTTCGTAGTCTTTCTTGGCTTTGTTAAATATAGATTCATCGGAAGAATTGTCGGAAAGCCTGCGGTTAATCGATTTAGGTATCTGTTTGATTATAGAAGGCGGGTGGTTGGAGTATATATGTATGTACTGTGGTTTATCATTCGGTTTTCTGTATGGTTTGTGTGTGCCTTTTCTTAGGTTGAAGGTGACATCTAGAAAATCTACTTCGTTTAGATTAGTTTTTATATCTATCTCGAATCCGTTATTTTTGAAGATTTTAATTATTGCTTTTCTAGTTTTATCTGTCTTTTGTTTGTTGCAGTTTCTTAAGATTATGAGACCGTCATCTCTGTAGAGCCCTGTGTCATTTCTATCTATTATTTTGCTTATTTCGTGTAGTAAATAAATACCTACGATTTCGCATGTCTCTGCACCGTCAAAGCTTCCCATTGTAGTGTCAAATATCCCATCTTTCTTTATCCATGCTTCTTCATGGTGAAATAATAATGATTTACGGGAGTGCTTAATGATGTCGATTTCGTTTGGTTTTATTATTATTTGTTCCTGAGCTAAGTTGATGGCCTTATCTAGTGTACGTTCTGTTATGGATGGGTAAAATTCTTTTATGTCTAATTGTAGGAAGTGGCAATTTTGTTTGTTATTTATGCTGTTGAACCAGTCAATGGTTGTTTTTGTGTTTTTCCACTGGTTTACTCCTAACTTCTTCCTAAGTTCAGAATTAATTCTTTCTAGTATTGTTTTACTTATTTTAGTTCGCTTTTGGCTGGGTTTATGAGTCTGCATGCAGGGTTGGTTTTGAAATTTTCCTTGTGGTCTTTTAATGTGATAAAGGCTTGCGTCTTGCTCATGCAACTTATTCGGTCATCTAGGTCTAATTTTTGAGCGATTGCTTTAGCTTCTTTATTTATATCGTTTTCTATTGTTTTCGGTGCCTTTTTGTATGTTTTGGTTATGTTGTTCTTTAGTAATTTATTGTGCGTGGGAGGGGTTAGTTTGTATAAATTTCTTGTTTTGTCGGCTGCGATGAATACATTTGCTGAACTGTTTATTTTAGCTATATCTTCTTTTAGCTTTTTTTGGAATGCATCTTGATTTTTATGGAATTTTATGTTTCTAACTAGGTCAGTTAAGTCCTTCTCGAAGTCATCTAATTCTTTTTGTTGCGGGGGACATGTTTTTGTTTTGAACCCGTATTTTTCCTTGAGTGTATTATTATTATTGTGAAGATCTTGGTTTAAAAAATGTGCTTTCCATCTCATTCTCCACCTTAATGGTAATAATCCGTTTCCGTATAAAGAAACATTCACCCTTCATTGACCCAGCAGTCAGTACTACTGTTGGCTATCATTCCCGAAATCTTTCTCTTGAAACAATTTTCCAGGAAAACAGTTTTCTCAAGTCTACTAGCTCTCATTGGTCTTTCCAATATTGATGGGGTTTCCTTCCAAACCTTTTGTTTGAAGTACCGTATATACTCATGTATCATGAGACTTTTGAAATTTAATTTTAAAGCTAATTTTAAGAGGGTCGCATCATATACGAGATATAAGATTAGAGTATGTACTGCTGGTCCTAGCTTCGTCGTTGACTGAACTATATATCCAATTACATTTATATCCATTCAAAAAGTACAGCTATATTTAAAATAAACATCGCGCGTTACACGAGTGTAGTTTGAAACGTCAACATTTTCATTATATCATTATTTTCTCTTCGAGTTACCTGTGCTATCCATTTTAGTTCTTGCTACTATTGGTAGTCTTCAAGTGATGTTTTCTGTTGTTTGTTACTATTCTTTGTTTGTGATTGTGTAGCGCCAGTCCAAGAGGTTCGAAGAAGGATGCTGTTCATCAAGATCTACAGGTTTCATTTACTTAAGGTGTCGCGATACAGATAAACATAATTTCTCAGCGTCCGCAATGCTCACTATATTTTCGTCACTCATATTGCAATACTAATCAAGAAAATCAATAATAATCATAATAAGAGATAAAACACATCATAAATAATTCAGATACCACGGACACATAACGAATAAATGGACATATCTTTATTAAATTGATTGACATCATTAATGGGCAAGGATGTTTTTAATGAACATCAATGACGGTTATGGGAATGTTAGCTGTTTCCTTATAAGGAAACATTTGGCATTCATTGACCGAATAGCCAGTGCTGCTGTTGGTTAACATTCACGAAATCTTTCTCTTAAAAATATTTTTCAGGAAAACAGGTTTCTCAAGTCTACTAACTTATCAATCTTTCCAGTAATTTTTTTTTTACGGTAAGGTTCACCTTGTACAATGATCTGGAGCCACTCGAGGTAGAGGAAGGATGATGGGAGTTTCCTTCCTAACCTTTCGTTTAAAGTATCGTGGAATATCATGATTGTGTTGTTATTTTCTCTTCAAGTTACACGTGCTTTGCATTTTAGTTGTTGCCGCTAAGTTGGTGTGCATTCTGTTACTTGGTAAATTTCTTTGTTTATGATTCTGTAGAGACAGTTCGCGAGGTCCGATGAAGGATGGTCCTCGCTAAAACCTAAAGCCTTCATTCTTGTGAAGATATTTTTAATCAGAAAAGGCGGTTGTACCCAGTTGACAATTTATAGTATTATTCGGCTAGTAGCTCTAATATAATGAAATTGAACTCTTTGTCGCCAACTGTGTTTTCAAATATGCTTTCGACTTTGGCGTATTTGTAATACTTTAAACTCTGAATTACGATACACTGAATTGTCGGGGTCATCGCTTGTTATCGATACTACCTTTGTAGCAAATGTTATAGTTTTTCATGACTGATTGCAAATCACGTGCTATCTCGTATATATATATATATATATATATATATATATATATATATATATATATATATACATATATATATATATAAAGAAATAGCCATACATAGAATCAATCAGCAATATTAATGCGATTAATGGCGAAACCCCTTCGCTAGTAGAACATAATGTATGCATTAAAATACTGTTAATCCATTGAATGATTTGATCCACATTTATAAAACTGTTGCCAGATGTTTCTAGTGTATATTTTTTTAAAGTTAAGCAAGTACTTTCGAAGATCAATGTCTTCATCATCAGTCTGTAATTTTTTTCATTTAAGATAAAAATTGAAGACGAAATAATTGTTTGTAGACCGAAAGATATATATATATATATATATATATATATATATATATATATATATATATATATATGTTGGAGTAGTGGATAGCGGCTCGGATTGATGAAACAGTACTGTCTGCGGATGACATAATTTAGCTCTTGAAAATATATTTCATTTGAGCACTGTTGAGTGATAAGCTAATTATATAAATAACACCCACCTGCGCTAATGCAAAGCTCTTCAGTAAAATGAATAGAGCACTACGGCTGATTGATATTTGTTTACATTCGTAAAAACAATACGCTAGATTTAACTATTTCACTCTGTCGAATGATGATTGCTCAGTGGTAGAAGATCTGACTGACACCAAATCAGTTGGGTTTCAAACCTGGCTTGACGCATTCGCATGTTTAGTCGCACTGAGGAGTTGTGAGACAACGAAACAGTATTGTCTGCGAATGACATAAGTTACCAAAGATATAAACCTAAAGAAGCTTTGCAAAACCCCTTTAATTTTCCAACTTTTGCGAAAAGTCTCCAGAGATCCTAGCACTCTTAACTTATCTTAACTCTTGATTTTCCTCCTCTGATTTCTCGATTCCTGGCTATCTTCTTCTCTTTAGGAATAATTCTATGGTCCACATGCATGGCCTAGGAGTTTATATCCGCAAAGATATTCTGCTGGCTAGGGAACTCACACTTGAATCTCCAGACCATTCTTACATGTGTCTCCGTCTCTCTCTACTTAACTCAGTCCGCTATCTCTTCTTTCTCAATAAAAGATTAACAACAATGACTAATAATAAAATGTAACAATTCTAACAATAGACTGTAATAAAAGTTATGTGACGGATAGAAGATTCGTTCTTACCGTAGATCTTATTAGGCACAGTAAGTGATTAACAACAATAATAATAATAAAATAGAACAATTCTATCAATATATTGTAATAAAAATTATGAATGCGAAGCTGTGGAGAGCTATGACTGCTTACATCCTGAACCTTGATTTTGCTTTTGTTTTGTTTTGACAGTTATGGATGCAGTTTTGTGTGCGAGCAGACGTTAAAATAAAAAAATAAAAATAGTTCGTTGGAGGGCGGGAAAAAAACTCCTGGATTTTCTTTTTTTACATGAATTTATTTTCTTCGCACTCTTTCTTTATTTTTAAGTCTTCCTTCGTTTGTTTGCGTTTTTTTCTCCGCTTGAAACCAAAAACCTACCCAAAAGCGTCTACCCCGTTTGTCACTGAAAGCTCTGATCCCTCTGTGCCCAGACGACTCCAGGATTTTAGGCCGGTATTTATTTGCGTTGCTCTCTGACCGACCAATGTCAACTCTACGAATCTAAGGGCAGCGTCGGGGTTGTCGAGTTAGCGTAGGGGCTTCGCCGGTAACTTCCGGTGCAGACGACTTTGTCCCCGGGAGACGCCGACTGCTTTGCCACACAAAACCCAGGGGTGGATAAACAGTTTCTTTCTTTCTCTCGCTTTTAATTTCACTCTTTTGTTGATCCTCTCACTTTTCCTCTTTGTACCATTCATAATTCAACTTGATCTGTCTTTCCCTTCCATTAATTTTGGTCTGTGAACGATCAAGGCTCTCCACAGCTTTCTTTCTATTGTTCTTTCACCAATATTTTATCTTATTTTTTCTCCACCAACCAGGACCATAATCGGAGTTTAAAAACAAGAAAATATCCTCCACACTCCAGACAGCACCTCGCCAATTTTATTAAAAGGATACAAGTTGAGGTGGCACGGTGGAGTAATGGATAGCGGTTCGAATTGAGGAATCGTAGAGCAGAGTTCGAATTCCAGACGGATCCATTATATTCACTTACATGCTGACAGCATTGGGAAATCCTCTTCTCTCGCCACCTCTCCATCTTTGTTTTGAATTAATTTCTTTTACTTCCTCTCCCCCTCTCTCTCCCTCTCTCTCTCTCACTTTGTTTTGTAGTAATTGCTTTTACTTCCTCTTACCCTCACCCTTTGTTTTGTATTCATGTCTTTTACTTCCTCTTCCCCCTGTATCTTCCGCTCTCTCTCTCTCTCTCTCTCTCTGTTTTGAATTCATTTATTTTACTTCCTCTTCCTCTTCTATCTCTAGTTATTTTCATCAATCTATCTATCTATCTATCTATCTATCTATCTATCTCAGCCTGTTCATTATCTATCTATCTATCTATCTATCTATCTATCTATCTATCTATCTATCTATCTATCTCAGTGTGTTTCAATCTATCTATCTATCTCCGTTGATGTCTATCTATCTATCTATCTATCTCAGCCTGTTCATTATCTATCTATCTATCTCAGTGTGTTTCAATATATCTATCTATCTCCGTTGATGTCTATCTCAGTCTGTTTCTATCTATCTATCTACCTATCTATCCCTCTCTATCTATCTATCTATCTATCTATCTATCTCAGTGTGGTTCAATCTATCTATCTCAGTCTGTTTATGTCTATCTCACTCTGTTTCTATCTATCTGTCTTTCCTCGTGTTCATATCTATCTATCTATCTATCTATCTATCTATCCTTCTATTCATATCTATCTATGTATCTAGTTAGCTATCTCTTTCTCCGCTTATATTTTTTTTAATCTGTTTCCATCCATCTCCCTTCTTCATCCCAAATAACATAATCATCGCTACTCCGGTGCCCCGTAAAACTGTGGAATAATAATAAAAAAATAGACAAAAACTGATTTGAAATTCCGTCCAAACATAACGTCCAGGCGAGAGATTTACAAGTCACTCTGCGAGTTCCACACTTTCTACTTTTCATCATCATGTCAGCGGAACCTCTCCCCAATTCTCCAAGACTTATCCACAGCCTCCCATTTTTTAAATATTTATTTACTTGGTTCGCCTTGGGAAAGGAGCGGTACCCGTCCTTGTGCCTGTTTGTTTGTTAGGGTTTTTTTCTTCTTCCCAGGAGTAAAGCGTGATGGTTGTTTTAGAAGCTATCTATTTTAAAGAACTCAGAAGATGGATTCTAAGTCGAGACTAAAATTGTTTGGCACGATTTACTCTTTGCATTATAAGACTGACCGCTAGCAATACGTGGCAAAACTAGCAAACAATTGTTTACAACGACATATTCACAAATCAATCTGAAGGCTTTGAAATTGCTCCAAATTGCTTCCCTACTACCAACTTAATCGAAAATATTTCCTATTTCATAACAGGCTGCATACGGTTCAAAGAGAATTGTTTTCAAGGTAGTCTGTTTATCCATATTCCTTTATTGAAAATCTGTCTGTGTGTGTGTGTGTGTGTGTGTGTGTGTGTGTGTGTGTGTGCAATAACCTTTTCTTTTTTCAGCCTTTTTCGTTGAATATGACAGACAAGAAAAATAATATTTTTTATTTAGCTTTTCCAGCATTCTTACATTTGGTGGGCTCAAGGGAGCGCAAAATTCTCCGTACTGTACAATGTCCGAAGCGTTTTCGACCACTTCTTCAAGCAGTTTCAATGGGGTTTGTTATATATATATATATATATATATATATATATATATATATATATATATATATATATATATTACCAAGAGTTAATCATACCTTGAATCAATTAGCAATAGTGTTCAATTAACAGAGTGATATGTCTTAGTTGTTTTTTTCTCAGGAATTCTTTACTGCAAATCAATTGTTTTTCATGAACATAATAACATAGGCAGCATATAATTTTATATTACAAAGAGTTAATCATACCTTGAATCAATTAGCAATATTAATGCAATTATTGGCGAAATCCCTTCGCTAGTAGACATAATTATAAGCATTATACTACTAATAATCCACTGAATGATGAGATCCTTATGTATAAAATTGAACTATCTACTTAGTTCTTACTGTTAATAGAACTATCTACTTCGTTCATGTCATGTTAATCGAAAGACACTTATAAAAATATTCGTGGATTTACCAAATTACAAAATTAAAAAAATTCTCACTTGTAATATTTGAACTTTAGCGTTGCGATTTTCACGCTCCAACACTACATAGCCGTTAATAAATAGCTCATTCTTAAAAACATCTTTCGGTCGGAAAAACACATTTATTTCGTCTTGCAGTTTTGATTCTAAAGGAAAAAATACAGCCTGAAGATGAATGCATGAAGCATTTGAAAGTACCAGCTGAATTTTAAAAAGTACACCATATCCATTTTATACATAAGGATCTCATCATTCAGTGGATTAGTAGTAGTATAATGCTTATAATTATGTCTACTAGCGAAGGGATTTCGCCAATAATTGCATTAATATGGCTAATTGATCCAAGGTATGATACATCGACGTATGAGGGTCAAGCAGATCGGTTCCTCGGAAACTGACAGCTCGACACCACCACATGAGATTTGATTATAGTGGCGAAGGTTTTGTGCAGAACCATCCACACTTACGCAGCTTTTGAATTCAGAGTTGTTCTTCTCCTAGACCAGTTGCCATCCAACTGCTATAGACCCCAGTCTGTACATATCTGGAGGGAGACGAAGAGGATTCACACCTTTTCCCAAGGCCATTAGCAAGTAAGTGAATGTAATGGATTCGACTGGAATTCGAACTGGGCTCTCCGACTCCACAATCCGAGCCGCTATCCATTACTCCACCGTGCCTCGCCTCGTCTCTCTCTCTCTCTCTCTCTCTCTCTCTCTCTCTCTCTCTCTCTATATATATATATATATATATATATATATATATATATATATATATATATATATATATATATATATATATATATATATATATATATATGTATATGTGTGTGTGTGTGTGTGTGTGTGTGTGTGTGTGTGTGTGTGTGTGTGTTTGTATTGTTTGGTTTGATTTGGTGTTTATTGCAATGCTTCAACTTATCCGTTCTTCAAGTCTATTTTACGAGCCATGCTGATGCTGGTCGAGTCTGTTTCATATCGTGTTTTCTAACATTTCACAGCCCCGTCTCAGGGCAGCTACATTTCCTGACGCCATCACTAGTAGAAGGTCAAAGGCAAAGATAACAGATGCACGCGCTTGAGAGCAGTCAATAACATGTAAACATTTTTGACAGTAAACATTCATAACTGATTCATTTTCATCGCTAACGACCGACGTTGGTAGCTGAAAGGGTCCTTAACGTGGCGCACAATTAATATCTACGGTTCGATTACAAAGAAGGCAATATTCCTAACTGCTTTTTTTTTCTTAAATGATTTGTCCTCTTCTTTCATATACCGTGTCTCTTCTCGACATTTATGACTCTCCACAACTTCCAATATTTTTTTAGGTCTAAGCAGTATTTGTCCCCTTACAATCCCTCCCAGTTCATGTCCTGTCATATATTTACAAAAGGTCTTTAGATAGGTTACTTGCTGTTTCATTCTGCCTCTTTCGACTTCAAGACGTAGGTGATCATAGCTCTCCACATCTTCCTATCCTTTGTAGCTGTTAGCAATGTTTGTCTTTTCATTATCCCTCCCATTCCTTGAAACTGCCATTTCCTATAACCCTTTCCATCAATATGTCTTGTGAGTGTCAACTTCTCCAAGCCTTCTTTCCTCATTATATGTTCCAGATAGTTCACCTTGTCTGTTTTTGATACTCACTATGTGTCTTTTTCGTGTCAATTTACCTTTAAGATTTCTCGATGCTAAAACTAGAATAGACTGGTCTCCCATGCTAGGAAGATCAGTCTACTCTGTTTATTTAGCCCATAGATAGGAGGGGAATTGATGAATCCATGCTTTTTTTTAGTAAAACGTCCTTGGTGCTGACATGTTCCACCCAGTCTAGAGAAAACTATCATACCCTGTTATTTAAGCCATAGATAGGGGGAGAATTGATGAACCCATGATTTTTCCTTATAAACGTCCGCGGTGCTAACATGATCCGCCGACTCTAGAAAATCTTCATAACCTGTTATTTAAGCCATAGATAGGGGGAAAATTGATGAATCCATGCTTTTTCCTTAAAAATGTCCACGTTGCTCACATGTTCCGCCCGGTCTAGAGAAACAATCATACCCTGTTATTTAAGCGATAGATAGGGGGAGAATTGATAATTCCATGCTTTTCAAGGGCATTGATGCGAAAGTGAACTCAACGGACTAACCCGGAGTCTGAACTTGGCTCGCAGATTTAACTTTCCACGTCGCTATCCGTAACACCGCCCGCACGTCCTAAGCCAGCTGGGGACCAATCTGGTGTGAAATACTCGTTCTGGGTATCACTTTTTATTTCGATGGTATCGACCAGTGGTGGCGTTGCTTGATGCGGAATCAAGTATTGAAACTCTGGATATGCTTATGAAATCTCTCTTGTCGCAGACTCACTGGAAGACGTCTTCTGCAACAGATTCTTTTTCTCTACGAAACGAAAATCGAGCAAGAGAGAGAACCCTTTTTTACGGTTTTTTTTTGGGGGGGGGTTGTATATTTAATCTCGAGACTCTAACTTGAACAATCAACGCCATACGTCTAGATCCACATGAACTTCAAGTTTAACCATGAGTGAGTTATTCTATGCCCCCATCTATAAGAGCTGAAATCTCCGTTTCTGCCCTCTCTGCTTTGGCCTGCCTAAAGAAATACGGCTCCTTTTTTTTCTCACTTACCAGTCTTTATTTCGACCCAATCTTTTCGTGTGGGGTAATGGTTAACGATTAAGACTGAATAGTGAGATCGATCCTCACCAGGTGCCCCATACAAAATTTCACATTAAACAATACAGCAAAGGCTGATATGTTTTAAAATCAAGCAACCTAACGATTAAGACTGAATAGTGAGATCGATCCTCGCTAGGTGCCGTAGACAGACTTCTATATCAAATAACCCGGCAAGGTTTGGCATGTCGTAAAATTAACCAATCAAAACATGATCGGAATCTACGATGAAAAGACAATATCTGGAAACGTTCCAATCGATACTGTAGCATGTGAAAATGCTTGAGCAATCAACGTCGCACGTCGAGATCCGCATGGACTTCAAGTTTAGCCATGCGTGAGTGAATGTCTGCTCCCATCTATAAGAGCCTAAATCTCCGTATCTTCCCTCTCTGCTTTGTCCTGCCTAAAGAAATACGGCTGCTTTTCTTCTCCCTTATCAGTCTTTATTTCAATCTGATCGTGTGGGGTAAATGGTTAAGAAATAACAAAACAGGAGGTTGCAGATGAATTGTGTATTGAACAGAAGAGTATCACATGACCTGGAAGAGTGTGTCGGTTGATCTGCGCTCAATCTGTACAACTCATGCCCCCACAGCCCGAGGCTTACTTTTCTACTACTTTATAGTAAGTGGAAGCGTTCACAATAGCCTTGATGTAATGAATGTGCATAAACCTAGGTTCCCCCTCACAGTAATATGATTGGCTGGTGTAAATAAATATAGGCTGATGTGGAGGTATAGGGACGACGCCCATTGGACGACGCCACTGGCTATCCTATTGGTCTACGCCTATTGCCTACACCTATTGACTACGACGCGTACCAGTCGATTACGGCTACCTGCTAGATTGTACTACTCGGTTACAGTAGCCAAAATCACTAAGCTACTTCGGACAAATCTATCCCCTTCCGGGACATATCAAGCCTCATTAAAGGAGGGACACCCACAACACAATAAATCTGAGGACTCCAACTACAAATGGAATTATTGGTGTCCTCGTGTACCACATTTTTTTAGGTTTTCATTTCAAGATCCCTGTATTTTGATAGTTTTTTGGAGATCTTCAAAGATACATTACAAATTTGTAATTATTATTATTATTATTTTATTTCCTTTGATATCTGGCGTTTACACATTTCTTTCCGGGTCCCGCCCAGGGACCTAAGGTTAGAAATGGCATCATGACACTTTCCACTGAAAAAAAAAAAAAAAAAAAAAAAAAAAAAATTACATAGATAAAGCCCTTCGTAAAGTGTGGGCTGTACTTGTCAGAACAATTTTTTGTATCTCTTTGAGGCATGGACTTCCAGGGATCCCTTCAATCAGCCTACTGGAATCTTTTCCAACCAGTCCAAGGGCTCCAACTACAACAGGAATTGTTGATGTTCCCATGTGCCACATTTTTGAGATTTCGATTTCAAGGTCCTTGTATTTTGACAGTTTTTCGAATATCTTCAAAGACACATTGCAGTCTGCAGGGACTGCCATATCAATAAGGAGGCACTTATTTTGTTTGTGGTCTTTAATAACAATGTCTGGGCGGTTGGCTTTGATTGTTCTGTCAGTGTATATTATTATTATTATTATTATTATTATTATTATTATTATTATTATTATTATTATTATTATTACTGGTAGTGTAAAAGTAATTACTATAACAAAGTGCTGTCTGATCCGTCAGTTAAATATGCCTCAGCACATGTCTGTTATTAACCAGCTGGAATCTACAGAAAAAAGCGACATAGCTGAAAGAAAACACTGGTAATGACAAAATACTAACCTGGAAAACATTAAGACCGCAGAGATTGGCAGAAGAACGAAAGACTCGGTGCTTTGCAAGATCAGAAGGCTGGTGTTTATGAAACGACAGGGTTTATTAATGCACACAAAAAACATAAATTGCATAGAAAAATACAAGTTGAAGAAAAAGAAAATACGAGGATTTCCCAAATTTGCCATGTAAGCGTTTTTTTATGGCATAACAATAAAAAAAAACGCCTACCTGAAAAATCCTCTATTTTTATCGCCAAAATTAAGGCCATAGATTTTCTCACATTCACTGCCCCTACTTACATAACTGAGAAAAAAAAATCCCTTAATAGGTCAATTGCTAAACGGAATCGATCTCAACTACAAGAAAAAAAATCTCTTCTGTAGCATATCGAGCCATATCGGCATGCGAGGAAATGGAAAAGGTAACTACAGCAACAAACGAACCCTTAAAAATGGACATTTCAAATTCAAAACCACTTTATATATACTTCAAAGTAACTATAAGTTCATATATTCTAAGCAAGATGGAACTATCACTAAAACAACAAATTTTACAAAATTAAACCATTTCTAGGAGAAATAAGGCGTCCTATCAAGATCCAGAATAGGATAAGCATATATCACTCGCTCATTATTCCTAAAAATTCACATCATGCCAGAAGGCACATACCGTAAAACGGATGCAGATCATAATCCCGATTCTTAAAATCCCGATTCTTAAAATCCCGATTCTTAAAATCCCGATTCTTAAATTCACAATTCTTAAAATCCAGATTCTTAAAATCCTGATTCTTAAAATCCTGATTCTTAAAATCACAATTCTTAAAATCCCGATTCTTAAAATCCTGATTCTTAAAATCCGGATTCTTAAAATCCCAATTCTTAAAATCCCAATTCTTAAAATCTCGATTCTTAAAATCCTGATTCTTAAAATCACAATTCTTAAAATCCAGATTCTTAAAATCCTGATTCTTAAAATCCCGATTCTTAAAATCCCAATTCTTAAAATCCAGATTCTTAAAATCACAATTCTTAAAATCCAGATTCTTAAAATCCTGATTCTTAAAATCCCGATTCTTAAAATCCCAATTCTTAAAATCCAGATTCTTAAAATCACAATTCTTAAAATCCTGATTCTTAAAATCCCGATTCTTAAAATCCCGATTCTTAAAATCCCGATTCTTAAAATCACAATTCTTAAAATCACAATTCTTAAAATCCCGATTCTTAAAATCCCAATTCTTAAAATCCTGATTCTTAAAATCACAATTCTTAAAATCCTGATTCTTAAAATCCTGATTCTTAAAATCCCGAATCTTAAAATCCCGATTCTTAAAATCACAATTCTTAAAATCCAGATTCTTAAAATCCTGATTCTTAAAATCCCAATTCTTAAAATCACAATTCTTAAAA
>OZ038485.1:20919924-20932424 GCA_964036315.1 Acanthosepion esculentum | reverse complement strand
ACTCCTACTTATCTCCCCTTGGATCTTGTATTCTCTCAAGTGAAGACGTGGTTTCTAATTATGTTTTATGCGAAGCGTGCCTTCTTTATGGACGTATTATTTTTATAACAAACCGGGTTAAAAGAATCCGCCTGTCTCACGCTTTCGGTCCTTTACTTCGAAGAGAATCATCAGCAAGTAGCAGCCAGCATACCGAGATTCCCGGACTATTTTAAAATGGCGCGAGAAGAGGGTGCAGCTAGACGAAGCTATTCATTTTTGTCAGTGGATAAAGCCTGAACGGCGACCAGCGTATACTTTCCTTATTTCTAAATGTACCGATTAAAAATCTATTGTTGTGAATGTTCTTCTGTATGGTACCGAATCTCGAGTCATCTATCACCGTCATCATTTTTTTTTCTTTCTTTTTTTTACAATGCTGTTCATCGTGTAGAAATATCCAAGAGCCAGTTCTGATAGTTGGTTACAGAGTTTATGGAGAAATGTGGGGATAAAGTGATCGGGGAAGCCGCTTCTTTGGAGTCGGTTCCACAAAGCAGCAGTTCGTGAGAAGAAGCTGATCGAACGGAAGTTACATCTCATCGATGAAATACGAACGGAACGAAGGTGGTTCGCTACAGTGAACGTGACGGTCTTAGCCCTGAATGTTAGAACTGGAATGTAGTTCGTCTGAAGACTTTCCATGGAAATGGCAATAGAGTGTCGGGATGTTTGCAACGTTTTCACTGCAGGAAAAAGGCTGCAGGGTCAAAAATAATTTGTCACCCACAAGAAGACGGAGACGATTTTGGTCTCTATAGAGACTAGAACGTGATTGACTGGCTAGCTCCTCTTCGTAAAGGGTACTCCATTTCGGTCTGATCTACAGTGCTGTTCGTAACACTCACTGGCTTCTCATCAAAGTATTCCTTCATCTAATTTTTATTTGTGACAAGCAGCATAATCCTGCATAAAATGAGCTTGGTGGGGTCGATTTGCACCCTTTAAGCAGAAGGGAGCAGACAAGACTCTAAAATTCTCTCTTTTCAATAGGTTTTAAGAAACCAGTTCCATGAAAAGAAAAGCATCCCCAGAACATTATACTGAACGGATGCTTGACAGTACTTACTGCTAAATTCAAAGAGCTTTCAAAGCTTCTTCTTCGGATTTTAGATCGCTTCTCCTTTGAATTTAGCTCAACTTTCGTTTCAGCGGAGAAGAGAACATTTAGAAAAAAAAAATCAGGTGAGTCACTTTTATCGAACAGCACTGGACATCAAATAAAGATAAAAGATAGCAGGAGGAGTGAGGTACTTACTGAAGTGGTATAGGGAACCGAATATTTCCCCAGTATCTTTAGCGATGGATTGTCTGTAGGGATTCCACTTGAAGTCTGGGTTGAGTGAATGTCCCAACAGCCATTCAAGGCTTCCCCCAGAGGACACCAGTTCAACGGAATAGGCGAAAATCTAAGGTCATCTCGGTGACGATGGAACGTCACTAATTTGGTTTTCAAGACAATGGATGTGGCCGGCCTGTTAAAGATCAGCTGTTAGAGACCGGTTTTCAAACTCTGGTCATCTAGGGTTTCGGAGGAACACGCATATACTATTTTATCATCAACATAGATATGCTTGAATGATCAAAGCATACTCTTAGGTAGAGTATTTTTGTAAAGTAGAAGGAGGGTTGAACCGAGATTCGAATCTTCGAGGACGCCTACGTTGATTGCCAGTGCACCGGAGGTCTGACCCCTAATAACTACCTTCATGGGCCTACCCGTTAGGAAGAACTAGATAATTGAGAAAATTATTCCAGTGATTCCATAGTTGGAGAACTTAATGCGATGTTAGCAGTACTCCATTTTAGGCCTGAACTGACTCAATAAGATAGCGGATAGCAGGTACTTACTGAAGTCTACAGGGGACTGACAATTTTTCCAGCATTTTTATCGATGGATTGTATGTACGAGTCCCACGAGACCTGGGTTCAGGTTAAGTCCCAATAGGCTATCACGACACTGGGCCTCTCTGAGAGAACACCAGTTCATCGCTATAGACCAGGGTTCGGCAACCCCCGGCCAACATCTGTCCCGCGAAGGATTTTTGTTCAGCCTGCCATCTTAATACCTGGATACTAATGATCTAATTAATTTGTGGAGCAAGTAGAAGAACAAAATATCAGTTGCTGTTAATTGATTTACAATGCGATGAATTTTTTAAATCAAAACTAAATTCCAAATTCTCTGCAGACTTCTACAAGAAACTTGCTTTGCCAACAGGAAAATATAAAAGCCTATTGTATAATGCGAAAATGATATCATTATTTTGAAGTACATATGGTGGTTTTCTAAGCGGAGCTTCAATATGGCACAAGACCAGAAGTATGAGGCATCCAGTGAGGATCGAACTCAACGCTCAGTCGTAATCGTTCTAGTGAGATAAGCTTGGTGATCATTACACCATGTCGAGGTGCCTAATTTGAAAGTATATATAACTGTGAACAATATTTTTCGAAAATGAAATATACTAAAAGGTGTTTAAGAACAAGATTAGGTGATGACCACCTGGATGAAGTTTTGCTACTGTCATTGGCAAATATTTCACCTGATGCGGAGAAGTTATCAAACAATAAACAGAAACAAGTTAGCCTCCTGGACGGTGCGGTCCTTAAGATGAGACAATTTAATATTTGATATCATGTTCCTCGTTCAAGAGACTTGAAATATACTAAAAGTTGTTTATCAACAAGATTAGGTGATGACCACCTAGATGATGTTTTGCTACTGCCATTGACAAATATTTCACCTGATGCGCAGAAATTATCAAACAATAAACAGAAACAAGCCAGCCTTCTGGACGGAGAGGTCTGAAGATGAGACAATTTAATATCTGATAACATGTTCCTCGTTCAAGAGACTTGAAATATACTAAACGTTTTTAAGAACAAGATTAAGTGATGTCCACCTGGATTATGTTTTGCTACTGTCATTGACAAATATTTCACCTGATGTGGAGAAATTATCAAACAATAAACAGAAACAAGCCAGCCGTCTGGACGAAGCGTCTGAAGTTCAGACAATTTAATATTTGATATTATAGTCCTCGTACAAGACACTTTAAATATACTGTAAGATGTTTAAGAACAAGATTAGGTGACGACCACCTGGATGATGTTTTGCTACTGCCATTGACAAATATTTCACCTGATGCGGAGAATTTATCAAACAATAAACAGAAACAAGCCAGCCTTCTGGACGGAGAGGTCTGAAGATGAGACAATTTAATATTTGATATCATGGTCCTCGTTCAAGACACTTGAAATATACTAAAAGTTGTTTAACAACAAGATTAGGTGATGACCACCTAGATGATGTTTTGCTACTGTCATTGTCACATATTTCACCTGAGGTGAAGAAGTTATCAAACAATAAACCGAAACAAGCCAGCCTTCTGGTCGGGGAGGTCTGAAGATGAGACAATTTAATATTTCATATCATGGACCTCGTTCAAAAGACTTGAAATATACTAAAAGTTGTTTAACAACAAGATTAAGTGATGACCACCTGGATTATGTTTTGCTACTGTCATTGACAAATATTTCACCTGGTGTGGAGAAGTTATCAAACAATAAACAGAAAGAAGCCAGCCGTCTGGGCGAGGCGGTCTGAAGTTGAGACAATTTAATATTTGATATCATGGTTCTCGTACAAGAGACTTGAAATATTCTAAAAGTTGTTTAAGAACAAGATTGGGTGCTGACCACCTGGATGATATTTTGCTACTCTCATTGACAAATATTTCACCTGATGTGGAGAAGTTATCAACCAATAAACTGAAACAAGCCAGCCTCCTGGACGGTGCGGTCTGAACATTAGACAATTTAATATTTGATATTATGGTCCTATTACAAGACACTTGAATATACTACAAGTTGTTTAACAACAAGATTATGTTATGACCACGTGGCTGATTTTTTGCTCCTTTCATTGACAAATATTTCACCTGATGTGGAGAAGTTATCAAACAATAAACAGAAACAAGTGTCTCATTAAATAATTCGCCATTTCTAACTGTATTTCTTTTGTAGTAAGGAATTTACATTTTTTTTATCCTGTAAATCCTTCAGTTGCTTATATAATATAACATTTACTTTGTTGTTTTTTCTTTAAATCTCCAAAGTATTCCAGCCTTCTGGGCAGAGCGGTCTGAGGTTGAGACAATTCTATATATCTGATATCCTGGTCCTCGTACAAATCACTGGATAGATTTCTGGCCCGCTCTCTCTAATATGTTGCCGACCCTTGGTCTGAACTTTTCTTTGGATGAAAATATTCCTCCCGGAAACGAATAAATTGATGCATTAAGGACAATGCTCTCTGTCAGAAATTCATATTTTTAAGAAAGACCAAGGAGGGAGATAATCGCAGCGCTCTGATAAAAATATTTAAAAAAAACAATTTAAACCAACAATGTCTACCCCATCATCAAAAAAGCTTTTTTTCAAAAATGAAATATACTAATGTTGTTTAGGAATAAGGTTATGTGATGACTACCTGGATGATGTTTTGCTCCTGCCATCAACAGATATTTCCCCTAACGTGTAGAAGTTATCAAACAATAAACAGAAACATGTGCCTCATAAAATATTTTACCATTTCTAACACTAGTTCATTTGTAGTAAGGAATATGTATTTTTTTGTTTTTGTTGATTGTGTTGTTATCCTGTTATTCCTGCAGTAAAATAAGGAACCTTGTTTAAATAATATAACATTAACTTTGTTATTTTTTCTTTAACCTTCCAGACCAAGGCAACCTTAGGGGCAGATCCGTCTGAGGTTGAAATAATCTATTATATTACATTTGATATCCTAGCACTCCTCCGAGATGCTGCTTAGCTATCTGGTCCGCTCGCTCCAAAAGGTTGCCGACTCCTGCTATAGACGAAAGTGCAGGATCCGATCGGTGATGATGAAATGCCACACTTTTGTTTTTCGAGACATTGAATTTGTCCAGCAAGTTTATCCACCGCTGAACAATTAAAGCTATGTCAGTGGAGAGGTTAGCTGGAGTTTTGGAGATACACTGATATAGATTTTTTTAATATCAGCATAGGTATTCATAAATGACCGGAATACTTTTGAGCATACATCACTATTGCCCCCACAACAAATTATCAGTGTGCACTGCATTCATTTAACTATCTAAAAGTTTTGTAATACGCAACACGTACGTAATACAAGTAATAACTGAAAGACCAAACGCAAATTAAAATACATTAACAAAGAATTAAAGAGTTAACGAAAAGATTATTGATTACTTATTAATTAATACACGGACTGCGTCCAACTTCCTAAGAAAGATACTAATTCGCCTTGAAACACGTGACACACGACTTTAACGTCCGGGTTAACACAATAGTCAAACACGTAATTGTAACCACCCCCGTCAGTAGCATGATATCTCTATTTATAGCAAATGACAGTCTACATTTTCATTGTCTAGAGATTCATGTTCAAACTCCGGTGCCAGCAGTGACACTTTTCATTCATATATGAGAAAAACGCAAACTCCTCTAAACGTTAAAACCCGAAGATTGCAAAATATCATTTAATTATTTTTTGGGTCGGTGAGCTTTCCGCTGGTCAACATGAATTAGTAGAGCCTCGGGAAATGGGCGGACTCCTTGAAAAAGACATTCACCCTCAGCTGTATATATTATCACCAGCGGTCGAACATTATTGTAAGCGAACGTTATGTAATGCATCAGATCAATGTTAATTGATACATCATACTGCTTATATCTGAAAATGCCGTATGCATTAATATATCAAATTTTAATATATATATATATATATATGTGTGTGTGTGTGTGTGTGTGTGTGTGTGTGTGTGTGTGTGTGTGTGTGTGTGTTCGTGCGTGTGTGTGTGTCTTCTTTTAATACCGACACCAGAAAGTTCATCCGAGTATATGAATCCTGTTAAAAAATAAGCAGACAAAGCTTGTCGAAATTATTCAATGACAAAAACATCCGAGACAATTAATACTCGGCGCTAAGCATAAAGCCTTGAATATATATGTACGTATGTATATGTGTGTGTGTGTCTTCTTTTAATACCGACACCAGAAAGCTCATCCGAGTATATGAACCGATCTTGTTAAATTATTCAATAAAATAAGCATGCTGCTAAAATGAACAAAACATATATATATGTATATATATATATATATATGTGTGTGTGTATATATATATATATATATATATATATATATATATATATATATATATATATATATATATACAACAAATACAAATACGAAAATATACTTAACAGTACACAAACAAACCTGCACAACAGACCATCACACCATAACACACCCAGACAAAGGTCAAAATACACGCACAGTTACAAAACCAACACTTACATATACGACCTAGCGTTTACCTTACTCTTTTTGAGTAGGTACACTTTAACTTATCGTCTCTCAGTTGCGTCTCTGTCCTTGGACAGAGTGCGCTCGGGGGCTTCTCTGTCAAAGGACAGAGGGGCAACTGAGAAAAATAATACAGAAGAGGTACCCAGCTCTGGGGAACAGCTGCCCAAGACCGCGCCCTCCCTCTGCATTAGAAGGAAGGATCGGTGCTAGCACCAAGGCCAGAGCAACCGACGGTTGCGGAGGCTGAGGGAAATTTTTGTTCCTGTCCCGGGTATACGCGCTCGGGTCCCCATCTAAAAACAGACCTTGTGTCACATCACGTCCTAATGGGGGGACAGAGTAAATACTTACATATACGACCGAGCATAACAAACCAAACCCAACAACCACTACCCATATCAAGGAATACAATCAAAATTCCCCGAAAAGTTCTATACATAATCCCCATATACTCCATACAGAATCAGGAAATCTAGAAACATCCGATACGCCACTAAAACAAAAACGAAATCACTTATATAGAGCCATCTAGAAATAGCAACGCTAAATATCACTGGCTAGAAAACCAGAAATGTGACAAAATTAACGAAAATAAAAAATAATATATATTAGGAAAAAAAATATATATATATATATATATCAGGCCTGACGATTACGCCTAGCATGAAACAGACTGTCGCCTCTAAGTGTTGACTTCAATGTTCACTTTTATATATATATATATATCAGGTCTGACGATTGCGCCTAACATGAAACAGCCTGTCGCGTCTGAGTGTTGACTTCAATGTTCACTTTTATATTTATATGTATATATATATATATATATATATATATATATATATATATATATATATATATATATCAGGTCTGACGATTGCGCCTAGCATGAAGCAACCTGTCGCTTCTGAATGTTGATTTCAATGTTCACTTTTATATTATATATATATATATATATATATATATATATATATATATCAGGCCTGACGATTGCGTCTAGCATGAAATAGCCTGTCGCCTCTGAGTGTTGATTTCAATGTTCACTTTTATATTTATCTTTACATACGCTCTATCTCTGATATTGAGCACTTTATCCCATAAATATAGCATACCTTAAAAATATATTTCTTCATACATATATATATATATATATATATATATATATATATATATATATATATATATATATATATATATATATATATATTCAGTCTCAATGCAATCGTCGGGTGTAAACTTGAAAACTAACCGTTGTAAAATTTAAACACTGATATTTATGACCTACCTTTAATATAGTGGAGCAGTCCTTTTATTCATGGGGAAAATAATTTTAGCTCTGAAATTATACATGTGTTCTTATTACACTGTACCCTACATGATAGATAGATAGATAGATAGATAGATAGATAGATAGATAGATAGATATTTTTAATTTACCAAGTGCAGCCAAACGTCTACAAAATAAGTTTGCAGTCCATGAGCGATACCTGGAAAAAACATTTTTTTTTTTTAATTTGGGTATATTAGGGAAAATGTTTAGAAAGCCTACCCGAAAAGGAAAGTCATTACTTCTTTGTGCAAAATATAATATAAAAAAAAATTGAGACGTCTGGGTTGTCAACACACCTGCCCGTATCAGGCCAACTGAAAGCTGATGGACGATTCATATTTTTAAGAGTTAACATTTAGAAACAACGCCCTAAGAAGAATCTGTAATTCAAACCAACCAGCCAAATAAGTGCCACCTGAAGCTACAGGTCTTAAACACTCTCACAAACACGCGAGTTGTGCCATATGTCTGTGATTATGCACGCACTCACGTCTATACGCATGAGTTTATCAAGCGAAAAAAAAATCTTCCTTCGACTTATCCATAAGTCACAGACGAAAAAAGAACAGTTGAATTTTACATAGCTGACTTAGTTTTTGTTAATTTTTAATTTAGTTTTTAGTTTTTATTTTAATTTTATATAGTTTGCTTTATTTTTACTTATTTTTTAATTTAATTTTTAACTTAATTTAATTTTCAATTTTTACTTTAATTCTTACTTTCATTTTTACTTTCGTTTTATATGGCTTACTTTATTTTTTAATTTAATTTTTTAATTTTTAATTTACTTTTTAATATTAAATTCAATTATTAATTCAATTATTAATTCCATTTGTAGTTTAATTTTACATGGCTTATTTTGTTTTCTAGTGAAATTATTTTGAATCGAGGCATCCCTATAAAAGTCCACCCCAAACAAAAGCTATTTTAAAATCACGTTGCTCGTTTGTGGACTTTGTGTTAGCTTAAATTATGCTAAATAAATAACTACGTCAGATTCCTATTCTCGATAGTGAAACCCATACATTAGTGTACTAGGTTAAATCCACACAAAATTCTTATAATGTGACTTAACTTATAATAATGACTATAATGGGAAAGTGGAAACTAAATATTCTGTATTTCCTAGTACTCCCATTAAGCTCATTCATCTTGTAATTTTCATAATATTAATGGAAAAGTATTAATTCATATTAAGTTTACACTATATATTGTTATCTAAATTCATTAAATATTAAGGAATTAGAAAGGTCTTTCGATCGATGTGGCCTTTGGCGGACTTTAAATTCACATTAATAGAACTATAAGTTTATATTTTTGTTTGTTTGTTTTTATTTCTGTAGGGCATTGCGTTATCTTTCGTTTTTAGGTAAGGCGTAAGTGTTGAAATCTTTCTGACCAATGGAAAATTATCAAAAGTTCATTGTAATTTCGCAAATTCTTTCTAAACACAAAGTCTTTGAAATATAATGTTTAAACAACTTTTCTTCTTTTTGTAGTAAGATTCGCCCAATAAAAGGCTCAAGAAACACTCAAGTTAAAGGACTTTTATCATTTAAGTAACGAAATAAATCCAATAAGACGCAAGGGTTTACAGGGTGTTAGAGTATATAAGAAAAAAAAAGCTATTAAGGAGAGAGTACAATAAAAGAACAAGAATTAAGAGGATAGAAGATAAAAATTGGCATTGCATTTAAAGTCTTGAAGATCAAAGGCAATAAAGTCACGAGGGCGCAAAGGGTTATTGAGTGTTAAAGACTATGAGAAAATAGACTAATAAGTAGAGAGGAAAATAAAAGACCGAGAAAAGATAACGATTGACATTGCATTTAAATTTTTGAAGATTAAAGGCAATACAACCACGAGGATGCAAAGGGCTTACTGAGTGTTAGAGAATATGAGAAAAACTCCTATTAAGGAGAGAGGACAATAAAAGAACAAGAATTAAGAAGGCAGAAGATAACGATTGACATTGCATTTAAATTTTTGAAGATCAAAGGCAATAAAGCCACTAGGACGCAATGGGTTACTGAGTGTTAGAGAATATTAGAAAAAAATACTATTAAGGAGAGAGAACAATAAAAGACCGAGAATTAAGAAGACAAAAGATAACGATTGATATTGCATTTCAATTTTTGGAGATCAAAAGAAATCAGATGAACTTGTGACTTACCAATTAACGGGGAAAGGAAACAATTTCTTACCTAGAAAAAAGAAAAAACCACGATTAAATATTTTTTAATGGTAACATTCTGATGATAATAATAATAGGATTTGGATGAATTTATTGAAATATTAATCCATATAAATCCTTACTTTAATAATCTTACTTTAATTACTGATTAATGATAATCTCTTTTCCCTACACAACAAAAAAAATTGATCAAATTTTCAAAATTTTCCTTAAAATATTTCATTAAAATTAAAAATAAATTATTAAATTAATAAAATTAATAAATTAATGAATTAAAAAATAATTATATTAAAAATTAAAAATAATAAAAAAACAATTAAAATAAAAAAATTAATTTAAATTGATCAAATTTTTTAAAAAATTGAAAAATAATAAAATTAATAAAAATTAAAAATAAAATATTTTTTTAAAATTAAAAATATTTACATAAATGTATTTAAATAAAATTTTCATTTTCATTTTTTTTTTTAACTTACAAATTCATTTTTTAATATTGGCTTTTATTTCGATTATTCAAAATAAATCCTTTATTTACATTTTATTTATCAAAAGCACAAAGAACACTCAAGACAATGCATAACAAGAAAATGAAAAAAAATGTGATATATCTTCTTAAATGGGGTGTTTTTAAAGCACAGTTTTCAAGCTGCAACATTGCACCACAGTATTAATGAAGTGTTGATCTGCCCAGAAAGCAATGTGACCATGTTTATTTTTAAACTAGCAGCATGGACCGACGTTGCCCGGGCTTGATTCAAAAATCGTACGACTCATACAGCAAGCGCTATCACTTGACTTAAAATATTTTTGCCCTTCCTTGCCTTTAAAGGAGTGCCCTTTGCCGTGCTGATGTTGCTACATGCCTTACTTCTTGCTTATCTCACACTGCGAATTTTTTCTAAGCTCTATACTAAACATTAAATCTGTTACGAAAAAAGAACTAAACAAAATGGACACAAAACGATCAGCTTTAAAAAAGGACTCGTAACTGGAAAAACCGAATGAAAAAAGAATGTTAACAACAAATACTTTTCACACCCAACCCAGTTCTGCTCAATCAGAATCAACGTTGAGTTTAAGCAAGCGAATGAGCCAATTGGAATAAAGTGCCATGCAGATTTAAATTTTTCCCACTTGTGACGAATGCAGCTATCGATTTTTTTTGCATGCTAGCATGCTAGTTAACATTCGTGTCAGTCAGCTGTTGGCTCTCACGCTGGCCAATAGAATCTTCCTGTCTATTCGTGACAGCCAGCTATAGGCTCTCACTCTGTCCAGTAGAAAATGGCCGCAAACTACATGAAAACTACCGTAGAAGCAGGAAAAATCGATTATTTCCCCTAACGATGGGAGTTGGGAAATGCAAATTCGATCTTGGCCTTCCCGCTAACTTGGTGCAAATCCGTCGAAAATTTGTTACACACACACACACACACACACACACACACACACACACACACACACACACACACACATACACACACACACACACACACACACACCCTGCCTTTTATAGATAGAGATGGAACAAGATTTAATTCAAATGCAACAAAATTTTAATTTATTTCTCAAGACCATAATCATCATTATTTACACTATTTCCATTGTTTGATCTGCTGTTCTCATCTTTACTGTCATATTCACAACGTTTCGCTCAGATTACGTTCCAGCCTTCTTTAGGTGATATTCGTTGGAATTTCGAATCAAAAACCTTATTTAGTCCACTGGGGTAGCTTGTTCTAGTTCCACGTGCCATGGCTTTTCTGGATGTCTCAGTTTCAGTTATTTCCCTTTAGTAACAAAATTCTCCAGGTTTTTGTAATGTAGATAGTATAAAAAGTTAGAATACCTCATCTCAGAAATATAGACAGATAATCGTCATTGTTGTTAATATCTATATCTGTATATATTTCTGAGATGAGGTATTATGTACATTATTTACATTTTTCGGACTATTGTCCTCGTCTTTGTCGCCATATTTATTACAACGTTTCGGCCTTTCAGTATCTGTCTATATTTCTGAGATGAGGTATTATGTACATTATTTACATTATTCGGACTATTGTCCTCATCTTTGTCGCCATATTTATTACAACGTTTCGGCCCTTCAGTATCTGTCTATATTTCTGAGATGAGGTATTATGTACATTATTTAAATTATTCGGACTATTGTCCTCATCTTTGTCACTATATTTATTACAACGTTTCGGCCCTTCAGTATCTGTCTACATTTCTGAGATGAGGTATTATGTACATTATTTACATTATTCGGACTATTGTCCTCATCTTTGTCGCCATATTTATTACAACGTTTCAGCCCTTCAGTATCTGTCTATATTTCTGAGATGAGGTATTATGTATATTATTTGCATTATTCGGACTATTGCCCTCATCTTTATCGCCATTTAAATGTCAGATCTAAGCTAAATAGAAAATTAAGCTAAGAGAGTGGAGGTCGGTGAGTTATTTTTTCATGTCACGATAAACGGCACATGCTGTTTAAAATAAAATATTTTTATAATTAAATTAAATTAAATATTTTAATTAAACTAAAATTTAATA
>OZ038485.1:20902424-20917424 GCA_964036315.1 Acanthosepion esculentum | reverse complement strand
AAGATTCTACCGTAGAGGCACATTACTGAAGATAGTGCAGCGTCAACTGTCCAGACGGAAAGAACATGCTGAGGGAAAAAGCCCTGAAAAACTCGGTTTTAACCTAGACTCAAATGCCGACCGCAATTGTCAGTAGACAATGCACAATTATCTAAGCCACAACAACCGCTCCTGCTATATATTTAGAGATTCTTGATAAAATACGAAGAAGAATCCGCAATTTTATTGGTCCTCACCTGGCATCTCGGTATCAGTCTCTTTCCCACCGACGTAACGTAGCTTCCGTGTGTCTTTTCTATAAATACTTTCATGGTAATTGTTCTGATGTACTTTCCTAGAGACAGTGAGGTATTATGGTGGTTGTAGTAAGAACGGTATGTATGAATGTGGTGTTTTGGTGTAAGGAATATTGTTCGTACGATTGGGTCAGTGTTTGCGGCTAGCTAAGTTATAGTTAAGACAGATGAAGACCGTCCTATTTTCCCCAATCCCCCCTTTGGCCATGTGCCACATTTCTGTACATTATACAGAATAAATATCACTTTCCTCTATGGTACCTAGACTTTATGAATTTAAGCACAATACTAGATTGGCAACTAGGTCTTATCATTTTACTGTTTAAATTGCTATATGTAACCGTAAGTTCTATGTTAACCTTTTCTTCTAGCACACTTCTCTTTTGTTCAATTCTCTTCCGGGTTCTTGTTTCACAGTCAACTTTGACCTTCAAAACTTGAAATGCAATGTCAATCGTTAACTTCTGTCTGAAATCTTGTTCTTTTATTTCCCTCTGGCTTTCATAGTAGTTCTTCTCGTATACTCTAACGTTCAATAATATCTGGCGTCGTAGTGGCTTTATTGCCTTGATTGGGATGAAATGATTTAAAAACTGGGCAGTTTGTTCTCTTTCTCTCCCTCCCCGCTCTCTCTCTCTCTCTCTCTCTCTCTCTCTCTCTCTCTCTCTCTCTCTCTCTCTCTCTCTCTCTCTCTCTCTCTCTAAACATTCAACGTGGAAATAATGTTCCGGTGAGCAGCATCTCATTCCGAGAATGTTTTCCAATTACATATCACTGGTTTGTACTTCAATTTCCGATCTCCGGTTCGGCTTGTGTTGGGTAGCTGAGCAGAGTGTGGAAATTGATGCAGACACCCCGAGGGTGAGTCGACGGGAGACACTGAACACTAGAAGTGAATTGCTCACCGATTTCTCTAAATTGTGTAAATCTGAGGGTAATTCAGTAAAGATGCGAATTAATCCGGAGCGTCTGAGGGTAAAGAGCGGCATGACTACACACACACACACACATACACACACGCACCTATATATATATATATATATATATATATATATATATATATATATATATATATAAAAGATATATTTTTTAATTATATTCAGCTATATTTATGAGTTAAAGTGCTCAATATGAGGGGATAGAGCGTATGTAAATATAAAAGTGGATATTAAAGTCAACACCCAATGGCGACAGGCTGTTTCATGCTAAACGCAATCGTCAGGCCATGGCCTCCGGGTGTGGACTTCAATGCCCACTTTTATATATATATATATATATATATATATATATATATATATATATTTAAGGGTCTGAAGAAATGAATATTTAAATACATTCATAAAATAAATTATAACCGAAATGGATTTTTAAGGATTGTCTT
This sequence comes from Acanthosepion esculentum, assembly GCA_964036315.1. Lineage (NCBI taxonomy): Eukaryota > Metazoa > Mollusca > Cephalopoda > Sepiida > Sepiidae > Acanthosepion > Acanthosepion esculentum. Next base: position 20,915,747 of record OZ038485.1, on the reverse strand, counting down.
TACTTATCATATATATATATATATATATATATATATATATATATATATATATATATATATATATATATATATATATGGTTTTAACTCACTTTATATATATATAGAGAGAGAGAGAGACAGACAGACAGACAGACTTGAAACCATACTTCCCTAAATATGACCAAATGACTAAATATCATATTTCCGTCAGCATCAGTTTTTGATAGGGATGTAATTTTTTCTGAATCTCTCTCTCTCTCTCTCTCTCTCTCTCTCTCTCTCTCTCTCTCTCTCTCTCTCTCTCTCCTTATATATATATATATATATATATATAAGGATAGAGAGAGATATATGTCTCTGTGTGACGGGTGTCTGTGGGTCAGTGCATTATATATTTTTTATATTTTTCATATGTGTATATATATTTCATTTTGCAACAAGTATTTTAAAAATGCATAAACCTTTACATTTGCCTTGATAAATTCCATCAGAGGACGAAACGCCTCGGCTGAGATAAGTTTTCTTTTGTTTTTATTCATATCATCCTTTTACAGATTTTGCACACACACACACACACACACACACACACACACACACACACACATATATATATATATATATATATATATATATATATATATATATATATATATATATATATATAGTTTTACGATATGGTATATTTATGAGTAAATGTATTCAATATCCGAGATAGAGCGTATCTAAATATAAAAGTGGACACTAAGATCGACACCAAGCGGCGACAGTCTGTTTCATGCATGAACGCAATTTTCATACCATGAAGTTTGTGTTCAATCATAAAACAGACTGACGCCTCTTCGTGTTGACCTTAGTGTCCATTATATATTGTGTAAATTATTTATCGTATAATGGATGAGACAGAAACATGTAAAGTCTGAAACAAAAGTTCAGTATGCAATTGCAGGTAAGAAAACAAATTCCTTCTACGCAACCTACAACAACATTAAATCAAACACGATTAAATAGTATCCCATAACATTAAATAATATCTGCTAACTTAAATTTTAAAAAGCGTTTGCTTAAAAAAAACAGAATTTAGATCCGAAGAAAATATCTAAAAAAAAAGTTAACGGATTTCGACATATAAATAAGAATAGATAATTACAATTTGCAAACTAAATGCCAGGAGTATTAATAAGCGACAACAAAAAGTAAAAGAGCGGAGAAATACCGGTTTCCCCTCCACAAATACTAATTTGCCTATATCTATTAAATTATATATTAGCATATATATATATTACATTATACATTAGCCATTATATATTACATTATACATTAGCCTATATCTATTAAATTATATATTCTTGTATATATATTACATTATACATTAGCCTATATATATCACATTATACATTAGCCTATATATATATTACATTATACATTAGCCTATATATATTACATTATACATTAGCATATATCTATTAATTTATATATTAGCTTATATATTACATTATACATTAGCCTATATATATATTATATTATACATTAGCTTATATCTATTAAATTATTTATTAGCTTCTATATATATTACATTATACATTAGCCTATGTATATTACATTATACATTAGCCTATATATATTACATTATATATTAGCCTATATATATTACATTATACATTAGCCTATATCTATTAAATTATATATTAGCTTATATATATATTGCATTGCATTAGTCTATATATATTAAATTATACATTAGCCTATATCTATTAAATTATATATTAGTTTAAATATATATTACATTATACATTAGCCTATATATATTAAATTATACATTAGCCTATATCTATTACATTATATATTAGCTTATATATATATATTATATTATACATTAGCCTATATATATTATATTATACATTTATATATATTACATTATGCAGTATACATTAGCCATAAATATATTAGATTGTACATTATACATTAGCCTAAAGATATTACATTATGCATTAGCCTATATATATATATTACATTATACATGCATGATGTATTACCCTACAGATATTACATTATACGTTAGCCTCTATATATTACATTAAACATTATACGTCCGCTTATATATATTACATTATAAATTAGCCTATATATATTACATTATACATTATGCATTGGCCTTTATATATTACATTATACATTAGTCTATATATTACATTATGCATTATACATTCGCCTATATATATCTCATTATATATTATACATTGTCTTTATATATATTACATTATACATTATACATTAGCCTATAGATATAACATTATACATTAGCTTATATATATATATATATTACGTTATACAATATACATTAGATCATATATATTACATTACACATTAGCCTATATATATTGCATTATACATGCATTATACATTAGCCTGCATAGACTATATTATACATTAGCCTATATATATATATATATATATATATATATATATATATATTACATTATACATAATACATTAGCCTATATATATATATTGCATTATACATTATACATTAGATAATATATATTACATTATACATTATCGTATATATATTATATTTTACATGCATTATATATTAGACTATATATATATTACATTATACATTATGCATTAGCCTATATATATTACATTATACATTAGCCTATATATTACATTATACATTATACATAAGATCATATATATTACATTATACATTAGCCTATATATATTACATTATACATGCATTATACATTAGCGTACATAGGTTACATTATACATCAGCATATATACATAAATATTACATTGTTCATTATACATTAGCCTATATATATAACATTATACATTAGATCATATATGTTACATTATCCATTAACCTATATATATTTCATTATATATGCATTATACAATAGCCTATATATACTATATTATACATTAGCCTATATATATATTACATGATACATTAGCCTATATATATATTACATTATACATTATATATTAGCCTCTTTATTTTACATTATACATTCGCCTATAGAGATCTATAGAGAGAGAGCCAGCAAAAGGAGTGTCATGTACGCTTTAAGCGTGAAATCTACATCTATATGTATGTATACGCTCTGTACCCGATATTGAGCACTATCAGCCTGTAAATAGAGCAAATATTAAACACTATTGTCAGAGGAGAATATAATTTTGCTCGTATGTCAGCAATGGCGTTAAGGGATCATAATGTATATACGGTGAACACGAATACGCGTGCGCATGCGCGAGTGTGTGTGTGTGTGTGTCTTCATCTGGCAGATGAAAGAGAGTGACAGTGAGTGTTGGGTAGTAGGTGATTAAAGACTTCTTACGCCATGGCAAACAGCCAACAATTCAAGAAAACACAAGAGAGGGAAAGCAAAGGAAAAACATGGCCGATACGGCCATTAGTCAGCCGATGAGAAGGGAACAGGAACTAAAAAAGGGACATTAATATCTACAAACTTGTATTTCTGAAAAAACAGATATTTATTTTCAGTTATAAAGATAGATAGATAGATAGATAGATAGATAGATAGATAGATAGATAGATACATACATACATACATTTGACGAGACCAAGAGAGACAGATAGGCATGAAGAGACCAAGATAGATATATAGATAGATAGATAATAATTTCTAGTGCACCTGTCTGCTGGTGGGGCGTTGCTAATCCTTGTTACAGACTCTTTCCCCAGTACATTCGTGTTTTTCCGTGCTCACAGAGTGGTTTATATTTTTTGCTGAAGTTTCTGACATACATAATTAGGAAGGAGAGCCTGGAGAGCTTAACACTCACAAGACGTATTAAAGACAAGAGAATCAGTTAGAAACTGCGTGTATCCGTTTCATAGATTTTGATGGAATGGATAGCAAAACTAGAACAAAGACGGTAAAGTGTCTAAGCCTACTTAGCGCCCCCAAAGTAGCAGGTTATTGTGGAGAGACACAGAACCCGTCTTTTCAAACAAATGGAGAGACACAGAACCCGTCTTTTCAAACAAATGGAGAGACACAGAACCCGTATCTTCAAACGCATGGAGAAGCACTAACCCGTCTCTTCAAACACATGGAAAGACACCGAACCCCTCTCTTCAAACACCTGGAGAGACACAGAACCCGTCTCTTCAAACACATGGAGGGACACGGAACCCGTCTCTTCAAACACATGGAGAGACATTGAACCCGTATCTTCAAACACATGGAGGCACACAGAACGCGTCATTTCAAAAACCTGGAGAGACACAGAACCCGTCTCTTCAAACACATGGAGGGAAACAGAACCCGTCTCTTCAAACACATGGAGAGACACAGAACCCGTCTCTTCAAACACATGGAGAGACACAGAACCCGTCTCTCCAAACACATGGAGAGACACAGAACCCGTCTCTTCAAACACATGGAGAAAACACAGAACCCGTCTCTCCAAACACATGGAGAGACACAGAAACCGTCTCTTCAAACACATGGAGAGACACAGAACCCGTCACCCCAAACACATGGAGAGACACAGAACCCGTATCTCCAAACACATGGAGAGACACAGAACCCGTCTCTTCAAACACATGGAGGGACACAGAACCCGTCACTTCAAACAGAGAGAGAGACACAGAACCCGTCTCTTCAAACAAATGGAGAGATCCAGAACCCGTCTCTCCAAACACACGGAGAGACACAGAACCCGTCTCTTCAAACACATGGAAAGACACAGAACCCGTCTCTTCCAACACATGGAGACACACAGAACCCGTCTCTTCAAACACATGGAGAGACACAGGACCCGTCTCTTCAAACACATGGAGAGACACAGAACCCGTCTCTTCAAACACATGGAGAGACACAGAACCCGTCTCTCCAAACACATGGAGAGACAAAGAACCCGTCTCTTCAAACACATGGAGGGACACTGAACCCGTCTCTTCAAACACATGGAGAGACACAGAACCCGTCTCTCCAAACACATGGAGAGACACAGAACCCGTCTCTTCAAACACATGGAAAGACACAGAACCCGTATCTTCAAACACATGCAGGGACACAGAACCCGTCTCCCCAAACACATGGAGAGACACAGAACCCGTCTCTTCAAACACATGGAGAGACAGAGAACCCGTATCTTCAAACACATGCAGGGACACAGAACGCGTCACTTCAAACAAATGGAGAGACACAGAACCCGTCTCTTCAAACACGTGGAGAGACACAGAACCCGTCTCTTCAAACACGTGGAGAGACACAGAACCCGTCTCTTCAAACACATGGAGGGACACAGAACCCGTCTCTTCCAACACATGGAGAGACACAGAACCCGTATCTTCAAACACATGGAGGGACACAGAACGCGTCACTTCAAACAAATGGAGAGACACAGAACTCGTCTCTTCCAACACATGGAGAGACACAGAACCCGTATCTTCAAACACATGGAGGGACACAGAACGCGTCACTTCAAACAAATGGAGAGATCCAGAACCCGTCTCTTCAATCACATGAAGGGACACAGAACGCGTCACTTCAAACAAATGGAGACACACAACCCGTCTCTTCAAACGCATGGAGAGACACAGAACCCGTCTCTTCAAACACATGGAGAGACACAGAACCCGTATCTTCAAACACATGGAGGGACACAGAACCCGTCTCTCTAAACACATGGGGAGACACAAAACCCGTATCTTCAAACACATGGAGGGACCCAGAACGCGTCACTTCAAACAAATGGAGAGACACAGAACCCGTCTCTCCAAACACATGGAGAGACACAGAACCCGTCTCTCCAAACACACGGAGAGACACAGAACCCGTATCTTCAAACAAATGGAGAGACACAGAACCCTTCTCTTCTCATATATGTGTTTCCTCTATGGTCACGTGGTCACTTAATTCAATAATGGAATCGCCTGTGTTTGCTAGCTGTTCAAACTCAAGTGACGACAGCGACACTTTATTCCATATAACAAAGATATACTGTCACGGACGTTCAGGCCGGTAAATGTTGTTTAATATTGTTTATTATAAAACGGAGCATTTACTTAAATATTTGCATCTATAAAAAGAATGTATAAACATAAAATGTCTTAAAATACAATTCATTATTAAAGATCTAGTAAAAAAAATAGTCTGTAGATTTTATTACTGCAGGAAGTACCTGAAATCTTTCTACCTTTATAAGAGTTAGATTAGAGAAAAAAATGAAGTATTAGTGCCATATATGTTCTGATGTTTCCCTCTCTTTACTTTCCGTTGACTTGGCTGCACAATGGCCACACTTAACTCTTCTATTCGTAAAGGAATGAAGATCAACCAACGTCAAGCCGAACTCACTGTGAAACACATTTTAATTGACTGTATTCACTTAGCCTCTGTTAGACATAAATGCTACACGGATACCAACTTGAGAGAACTATTTCAAAATACTAAAACCTTCAACATAATGCCTAACCTTGAAGAAATAGGTATATACCAAAACATATAAACTTTTAATAATTCATTTATTACGTAATGCAGACAATCTAATAAATTTACGGTCAATTCTGTCTGTCTGTCCGTGTGTCTGAAACCTCTCTAACCACAGGCTTTTCATCTAGTGCTTGAATATCCAGCATTGGGATTTGTGCCCGGATGAGGAAGGGTCAGTTAAAAAATCCAAACAACATGTACAACATGTCACGACGCACTCACACTGAAACACATTTTAACTGAATGGATTCACATTCACCTCTGTAAGACAAAAATACTACAAGGAAACCAACATGAGAAAAATATCCCAAAATGCTAGCTACCGAAGAATATAGAACCCGGTCTGTCCTGCTATTTACCCATAGATGGGGGAGAGGGAGACAATGCATACTTTTCCCAAGGGTATTAGCACTCACACTGAAACATATTTTAATTGAATGTATTCACTTAGCCTCTGTTAGACAAAAATACTACAAGGAAACCAACATAAGAAAACTATTTCAAAATACTAAAACCGTCAGTATAATGTCCAACCTTAAAGAAATTGTTTTATACCAACATATATAACACCTATAACAGATTATCTTCAAACTACATATCTAGAAAAAGATACGTTTACACTGAATGTCTAAAACTATATACGAAATACCTATAGTTGAACGCATACAATTAAGTTCAAAATACATTTAGAACCCGGTCTCTCCTGCTAATTACCCATAGATGGGGGAGAGGAAGAGGATTCATACCTTTCCCAAGGGTATCAGCACTTAAGTGAATCTAATGGATTCGACTGGAATTCGAACTCGAACAAATCCGATCCGCTATCCATTACTCCACGGTGCCTTCTCTTCTGATGGTGATGGTGATAATATAAATAAAAATTTAAAAAAATGTTTTATTTTTTAAAAAATTAATCAAACGTATAGTATTCAAAAAATGAATGTAATGTGATTCGCAAAATCAAATCGGTCCTGGGAGAATGGAGGCAGGTGTCTAGAAAAGGAAGAAAGGTTCAAGTAATGTTGATTAAGCTGTACATAAGTCACACGTACCTCACCCATTCATACTTGCTGAAGGATGAAGATGAACCGACAGATACAACACGCCATGACGCACTCACGCTGAAACACATTTTAACTGAATGTATTCACTTAGTCTTTGTAAGACAAAAATACTACAAGGAAACCAACATAAGAAAACTATTTCAAAATTCTGAAACCGTCAACATAATGTCCAACCTTAAAGAAATTGGTTTAAACTAAAACATATAACGTCTACAATACATCAACTGCACACTGCATATCTTTGTTTGCCATGAAAGAATAAAATTATGACAAGAATATCTGTTGTTGAACGTATAACATTCATTGCATTTACTTACGAGCTAATACCCTTGGGAAAGTTATAAATCCTCAGCTTTTCCCCCCAGCTATGAGTAAATAGTAGGACAAGCTGGGTTCTATAGCCATGGGTGGCAACCAGTCTAAGAGAAGAAAAACTCTGAATTCAAAACTATGTAGCCCTGGCGAAGAACATACTATGCAGTTGAGGAAAGGATCGTTCGCATTTACTCGATGATTCCGACTACGGTTGACTCCTTTTTGAAGGCATAAAACTGCGTTGAAAATAATTCGAGTCCGGCATTAAATCACCCATAAAGGTGTTGATATGCCACTAAACAATATCAATCAAACCAAAATATCCTTACTTTCCTGTCTTGACAAAGTTCAGAATTGCTAACACGGGTTTGTAGCTGATGGCGTCTTCCACTCTACAACCTCTTTCCCCACAGACGCAACGTAGCATGCCTAACTCTATTCTATTCTATCCCATAGCAAATGTTCAGATGAACTCGACTATTTAATTTCACCAGTTCATGCCTTTAGAGCTAGGATACACCATACTATGTCCTCGGAATCTAATCATAGTTATTTTGTTCGTATTCCAACAGTACAGTGAATGTTCTGCTAATTTTATTCAAGAACTTCTACCTCAAGGAAAGGAACTCCATATGGATGTTTACCTTAACACTACGGACTTAATCGTCCAAGAAAGTCTTTCTTAGGCTGATCCTAGCCGAAGAAATACTAACATTAAAAGTTATCTAAAGATTGCTTGAGAACTTCAATCCAGATATGAGTAGATGTTTCGGCAAAAACAAAAAGTTCGATAAAGCAGGTTATTTGAACAAAGGTTCCATATAACCAATTTTAATTTGAAAAAAACAAAAAAACAAAACAAAACATGGAAATGCGCTGGTAGTGCAACGGTTATCGGCGCGGAAAATGCAATCGTTCAAATTCCAGACTGGTATGTTACGCTCAGCTTCACGCCAAATCCCTTGCGAAAGACAATAATTAATTGCTTGCCCTTCCTTCCAAACCCTGGAATAAGCAACGGAAAAGAACGCTGTCGCATGCATTTCCAAAAATGCATGATAATCCACAGATGACAAACAAAAAGAATCTGTACAGGGTCATAATCGCCTACTTCCTGTAAAGGAGCAGTGTATGTTTTTTTTTTAATCATTTCACCCGCAGCAAGGGGATAGAGCCACTAAGATGCAAGGGATTACTGAGTATCAAAGAATCTAAGAAAAAACTTATTAAAGATAGAAGCCAATAAAAGAACAGTATTCAAGGAGGCAGAGGATGAAAACTGACATTGCATTTAGATTTTTGAAGATCAAACTGTATTGGGAAGCAAGAAACCGGAAGAGAGATCAACGAACGAAAAGAAACTGTTAGCATAGAACTTCCGGTTACATCTAGCCATTTCAATGCTGAGACCTAACTGCCAATATACTACTGCGCTAAAATTCGTAATATCGACTAGCCAAATAGAAAAGCTCATCCGAAAAAATGTCACGAATTATTTAGCATTTGATGAGAAAATGGCTCAAATAATTATCAGCGTTCATCGTCTATGGCAATACAAACCGGCCAGGTGATAGCTAAGACTAACGGAAGTACATACAGACACACCTATCTATGCGTGACATAAGTGATATTCCTTGATGTTATACGACTGTTGACCAGAGCAGTCCCCCTAAAAAAAAGATGCAGTGATTTCTCTTGTTTTTTCTAGTGTTAAATATACAGGGGGAGTGGACAAAATAATTGGAACAGCTGCAAATTCCACTCCTATATTTCAAAGACCTATTATATTAAGAACTTTAACTAAAACTTCGTAATTGCAGGTTATATCTATTGTAAATACGTTTATTTATCTAATTTACTCTCTTTGTCTTATTTATTTTTAGAATTTAGTAAAAATTAAGCTAAATGCGTGACCGCTCCAACCCTGACTGCCTTCTTCCAACAGTGAAGCATGGTGGTGGATCAGTGATAGTTTGGGCCGCTATATGATGGAAAAGTCTCGGTCCAGTAGTTGCACTGCATGGTAGAATCAACAGTAAAGATTACCTGAACATTTTGGGAGATCATGTTCATCCAATGGCCAAGACTTTAGCCCCTGGTGGTGAATGAACCAATACATACCGCTTGAGTGGTTAAGAATTGGTATGAAGAGCATGAAAGTGAGCTAGAACATATGGAGTGGCCTCCCCAATCTCCAGATATCAATATTATTGAACATTTGTGGTGCATTTTGGAGCGACAAGTTAGGAGCCGCTATCCTCCACCGCCGTGTCTTAAAGAGCAGTTAAAGAGTGTTAATGGAAGAATGGCTGAAAATTCCTCTGGATGAAGTCAGGAAGCTGTATGATTCAATTCCTAGACGTATTAAAGCTGTCTGTGAGGCTAAAGGAGGACCAACTCCATATTAAATAAATTTTCATTGAATTTAACAAGTGTTTCAATTCTTTTGTCCAATTCCTGTATATTGTCCATCTCTTTTTATTGCTAATTCTATATTTATTAACTTCGATTTAGTTCTGTTGATCGGGGTTCGAAACCGGTTAGCGAGCTCGTTTTTCAGTTTTATCTTTTATTTATTATCAAGTGGTAAGAAATTTTTTTTTCTTTTCATGGCTGTCATACAAATTTATACCACCAATCAATTCTTTAAACATCGGATTATCCGTTTATCCATTTATATTCTTGAAATGATTATCTATTGTGTCGTTTGTATGATTACCATTCTTTTATATATATACATTTTTTTTTTTACTTCCGGAACATTTTCTTGCAGGTTGGAATGCTTCCGGGGATACCTGGGTTAATAAATGGTATCTGAATGATACGCAGTATCTCTCGTTATTGCAACACAACTTGTTCTCTCTCCTGTTTCGATTATTTTTTTTCTTTTTCTCTCATTCTTTTACACTCGGTAATTGCTTGCGTCTTAGGGGCTTTCTTGCCTTCTTTAATTTTTTAAAAATATGTCACATCTAATCCTTGCCGAAAAAAATCATGTTTCATAGAATTTATACTTTGAATAAAGATTCCGCAGTTTTAATTAAAAAAATACTTTTCTTTTGAATACAAGAATTATGAGTTTGATTAACGCTGGGATATTTTCTTTTAAAATATATTTTTGTTGTACGCTTCTTAATTGCATTGCAGCTGGTTAAAGTCGAATTGCTACTTTGTATTTTTTGTCTACACACAAACACAAACACACACTCATATATACATACGTACATACATACATACATATATATATATATATATATATATATATATATATATATATATATATATATATATATATATATATATATATATATATATATATAGTGGCTGTGTTCAGTTCCATTTTCCTATGTAAATATTTATTGGCGTCAGAAGGAAAAGGTGCTCATATCTATGAGAATATGTAAACAGTCATATAACTTTTATTTACATCTAAAATCGGCTAGGTTACATAAATATATGAATACATAAAGTGTTTATTCAACATTAAAAGTTATAGGCATGCATTAATTTTTAGATAGATAGATAGATAGATAGATAGATAGATAGATAGATAGATAGATAGATAGATAATGAACACCCATAGATAGATAGATAGATAGATAGATAGATAATGAACAGCCATAGATAGATAGATAGATAGATAGATAGATAGATAGATAGATAGATAGATAGATAGATAGATAGATAATGAACAGCCATAGATAGATAGATAGATAGATAGATAGATAGATAGATAGATAGATAGATAGATAGATAGATAAGAATATACTGTGATAGATATGAAACTAATGGTGAACAAACTGATGCGTATAAATGTAATAAAGTAGGTATCACGGATTTTGCAAACATACGATTATACCGAAAACTGCTGAGTAGAAGGGCGTTTTGATTTTTTTTTCTTTTTAGTAAGCCCTTACCATTGCCAAATAAGTTGCAAGCATCATTGTCGCTCTTTCTGCCCCTCTCTCTCTCTCTATATATATATATATATATATATATATATATATATATATATATATGTGTGTGTGTGTGTGTGTGTGTGTGTACTAATAAATATTAATGTAAAATGTGCAGGCGTATATACAATGACATATCTTTTACAAAATATGCAAGCAATATATATAATAATATATACACACTACTCAAACGCCATTACAATGGACACTTCGTATTTGAAATAGAAGTCCCATGTTTTTTACCTATTAAACAGCGTCTAATACGTCTGCCTATCGCCCTGTGCATTCGAGAAACGCAAGTAAAGAAAATCTGTTCTCCTACAAGGATCGTGTCAGCGTCCCGTTTAGCAGGAGAACCCAACGTTTGATCTGGTGTGCTTTACCGCTCGGCCACGTACAACATCACAGTAAATGGGTGCACATACACACATGTACAGGCACACATAAAAACATACACATGGATACACACAGACATACACACAAAGAAGAAGAAAACATCAACCTAACACCAATAAAAAAATTTCTACATAAAAATAACAAAAATGAGAAATTCTGCAGACCATCACTGATACCTCCTGACGAATGTACCGATTACAGAGGATTCGTCTACGAAACTCTGGAATGGCGGTGCTAGACATAAAATCAATCAGCTTTGATAATCGATACTTTAATTCAATTTAGTTTTAATAATTAATTATTGAAGTTTTTTGGTCTTGTTTTTGAGACATAAGCACTCTTATGTAGCGAAGGAATCATATTTTTTTAAAATAAATAAAATTATAATATTATATATATATATATATATATATATATATATATATATATGTGTGTGTGTGTGTGTGTGTGTGTGTGCGTGTGTGTGTGTGTGTGTCTAGGTAGGCAGAAAAATAGGAAAGAACACGTTAGGTAAATAATCCGGAGTTCCTTAGTATTTTTGCTTTTATTTTTAAAAAGACAGTGCTCCATACAGAAGTAGAGCTTATATTATGATATATTTTTAAAAAAATATGGTTCCTTCGCTACATAAGAGTTCTCATGTTTCAAAAGAGAGAGCCGAGACCCTCAATATAATTTTTGAAATTAAGTTGAATTAAGGTGTCTGGTCTCGCTTCCTCGTCAAGCGAGAATTTGAGATTCCCAAAATGAGAACTCTTATGTAGCGAAGGAATCATATTTTTTTAAAAATATATCATAATAATATATATATATATATATATATATATATATATATATATATATATATATATATATATAATAAGGTAATGAAGGGTTTGGTAATCTGTGTGGATAATTCCAAAGAGGATGTAATCCAGAGAGCCCAATGTAACAACACAGCAAATATTAATTAAATAATTAAGAAAGGGACAACCTTAAGGTTCCATGACTATAATTTATTTCTCCAGAAAATATATTTTCCTGCTTCATCAGGTCACATATCTAGTTACAAAGGTATTTAGTTTCTTTTATCTATTTTATATATATATATATATATATTGATTTAAAAGGAAGTTTAGACATACTTTTTTATTATAATTT
>OZ038485.1:20797424-20897424 GCA_964036315.1 Acanthosepion esculentum | reverse complement strand
AAATAAAATTTAACAAAGAAATTTCTTTAGTACTTAACCACATTTTTATAAATGAAAAATTGCTACCAAATATCTTATTATAATTCTGCTTGCCACTCCTTTAGTCCTTTAGTTAGCACAACCGTTACGCCTTGCCAATACCCAATAAATAACGGACTATTCCATTTTGTTGGCATGGAAAGACGGGAAGACATATTGGAGACGCTACTTGATTTCAGCGAGAAAAAGAAAAAAAGAAGGAAAGAAAGAAAGAAAGAAGTTTTTAACATTTCCTTCCAATACCTCATAAATAATGAATATATGAAAAGAAAGAAAGAAAGAAAGAAAGAAAGAAAGAAAGGAAAAAGATATAAGATTTTAACGTCTCCTGCCAATACCTTATAAATAATGGACTATTCCATTTTGTTGGCATGGAAAGACGGAAGACATATCAGAGACTCTACTTGATTTCAGCGAGAAAATGAATGAAAGAAAGAAAGAAAGTATGAAAGAAACAAAGAAACAAAGAAGGAATTAAAGAAGATAGAAGTTTTTAATGTTTCCTTCCAATACCTCATAGATAATGAATGTAACATAAAGAGAAAAAAGAAAGAAAATATGAAGAAAAGAAAGAAAAAAGAAAGAAAGAAAGGAAAAAGGTTAAAATTTTTAACGTCTCCTCCCAATACCTTATAAATAATGGACTATTCCATTTCCATGGCGCAGTAAGAGAGAATAGACATATTAGAAAATCTACTTGGTTCCAGCGAGAAATGAAGGAATGAAAGAAAGAAAGATAGAAAGAAGGGAATATAGAAGAGACAATAATACTCTCATATGTTTAACGTCTGTTTCAGTGAAATAGAAAAGGTTACCAATTTTAGTTACTTTTCATTTGTACCCCCTTACGTCATGCTTATGATTGTTTTTGCAATATTTTAATAAAGTTGTTAATCTCATATATTTAACGATCCTACGGGGAACTACAACGGATATTTTATTGTTGAGCTCATTAAATCATGAACTTAAGAATTAAGATTCATCCGAAAATTCAAATAGAAAACCCCGTGATATTTTCAAAGGTATTTCTAGTTTATTAAGTCAAGATATGAAATTTACTATTTCTAGACTCAGAATAAAAGAAAAATAATAACTCTATTAATTTATTTTCTCCTATAAAGTACGAAGCAAACATTAATGTTTATTAATTCCAAATATTTCCCATGATGCTTAGGGAAATGAATCTGATTAGTTATTTTATTTATCTGATTTAGAAAGAGAGTGGGAAGCGATGGAAAGGAAAGAAAGAAAAAGAGACAGGGTTGCTGGCTAGATATCAAAAGACAAGGATCGAATGATTGAAAGGAAAAAGAGGAAGGATAAATTCAAAATTTCTATATATTAAAATTCCTTAAAATAAGCTGTGTATACTATGGTGGGCGTATGTAAGCAAGGAGACAGTCCGTGAATATGACAAAAATTGAATAAATCAAGTGAACATAAAAATAAAGATGAGGACAACAGTCCGAACAATGTAAATAAAGTAGATAGTTACAAGACATCATTTCATAAATATAGACAGACCCTGAAGAAGGCCGGGGCGTGCAACGGTCGAAACGTCGTGAATATGATAATAAAAATGAGGACAACAGTCCGAACAATGTAAATAAAGTAGATAGTTACAAGACATCATTTCAGAAATATAGACAGACCCTGAAGAAGGCCGGGGCGTGCAACGGTCGAAACGTCGTGAATATGATAATAAAAATGAGGACAACAGTCCGAACAATGTAAATAAAGTAGATAGTTACAATACATCATTTCAGAAATATAGACAGACCCTGAAGAAGGCCGGAGCCTGCAACGGTCGAAACGTCGTGAATATGATAATAAAAATGAGGACAACAGTCCGAACAATGTAAATAAAGTAGATAGTTACAATACATCATTTCAGAAATATAGACAGACCCTGAAGAAGGCCGGAGCGTGCAACGGTCGAAACGTCGTGAATATGATAATAAAAATGAGGACAACAGTCCGAACAATGTAAATAAAGTAGATAGTTACAATACATCATTTCAGAAATATAGACAGACCCTGAAGAAGGCCGGGGCGTGCAACGGTCGAAACGTCGTGAATATGATAATAAAAATGAGGACAACAGTCCGAACAATGTAAATAAAGTAGATAGTTACAATACATCATTTCAGAAATATAGACAGACCCTGAAGAAGGCCGGAGCGTGCAACGGTCGAAACGTCGTGAATATGATAATAAAAATGAGGACAACAGTCCGAACAATGTAAATAAAGTAGATAGTTACAATACATCATTTCAGAAATATAGACAGACCCTGAAGAAGGCCGGAGCGTGCAACGGTCGAAACGTCGTGAATATGATAATAAAAATGAGGACAACAGTCCGAACAATGTAAATAAAGTAGATAGTTACAATACATCATTTCAGAAATATAGACAAATCCTGATGAAGGCCGGAGCGTGCAACGGTCCAAACGTCGTGAATATGATAATAAAAATGAGGACAACAGTCCGAACAATGTAAATAAAGTAGATAGTTACAATACATCATTTCAGAAATATAGACAGACTCCGATGAAGGCCGGAGCGTGCAACGGTCGAAACGTCGTGAATATGATAATAAAAATGAGGACAACAGTCCGAACAATGTAATTAAAGTAGATAGTTACAATACAACATCTCAGAAATATAGACAGATGAAAGGATGTAACAGAAAAATATTTCCGTGTTCTTTATTCTTTTCCCGCACTCAAAATTAATCCATATTTTTATGACAGTTAAAAACAAGAACAATCTACAAAGATTGAAAGGGATAAGGGAGAGAATGAGAAGATACAGACAAAAGATATGAGAATAACAAAGGCATAAGATAAATGATAACCTTGTCAACACTTCTTCGAACCTAACGGGGATAGTATTACATTAGTATATACTGGTTGTAACAGCAAAATGGTCCAATTGGTAGATTAAGTTCTGAAATGTTGTAACTTAGAAATGATTAAATATATCTTACTGGAATATTCCGAGATTTTTATAACACTACTGGACTCTATTGAGCAATAGAAATGTATAATTACTCTCCAAGCTTAACAGAAGTATCGTTTTGAATCGATCATAAACGAAAATGACTTGTTCATCATTAATTAATCATAGCTAAGTATTGAAAGCTCAAGAAGGATTGAAATAAAGTATATATATATATATATATATATATATATATATATATATATATATATATATATATATATTCCAGGATCATTTTCCAACTTATTTAAGATTATCTTCGCCCTCTCTAACTTTCTAACTTTCTGTCCTTAGGTAACAAGTTGCCTCATACGATTCAGGTACAATTTCATTTTCAAGTCATTTATTCACTGCTTTTTGGACTATCACAGATAAAACTCCTCTCTCACGTGCCAAACGTCTTATGAATTGAGTTGAATCTTTTCTAATTGATCTCTTTGGCTCCAAGTTGAAATGATGATCCCTTTTTTCCTGATGTGACCTCCCGATCCAGTTTTCCTCTTTACTGCTCCCTATTTTCAAAACTTATTCACTCTTTTTATGGTTCTTGAATGGAATTTGAAGATGGATAGCCAGGGTATGAATGTTGGTACCATCACTGAAGGCCTGAATGATCTTTTTCCTCTCGCCATTGCTCATTTGGGAAGACAGTTGAGCTGACACAAAACGATTTTAATCTGTTCTCCTTCTAGCTGAATAACTCAAAGGGTTTTTCCGTGATTCTTACGACAAATGATGTCAAGATGGCTAAACGTCTTATCTGAAAACCTGGATAAAAGAAACTCAGGTTATTGTTCATTTAGATATTAAACATTTTGTAGGATGGACAATTATCTCATGCTGTTATACGATTTGGACAATTTTGCTGTTACACCCGTTACATTGTTTTATATCTTTGTACATTTACTACCCTACATCCACTTCTCCCGCAGACGAAAAAGTTGATAACTTTGTAATCGCTTGGTGGAAGTAAGTTCCACTCAGAGGTGTTCTTCAATCAGAAAGCTTCTTCTTTACTTTTTTACACATGCTCCCGGGAGAATACGTAATACATAGACTTGAATAGGTTAAGATTGTAGTGATAAGCACTACAATCTTAACCTATTCAAGTCTATGTATTACCCTAGACACACCCAATTCTGCCACGGCTGCAGTGCCTGTGGTGCGCGTCTAGAACACTTCTGCTGATCAAACATACTACAGCAGTAATATTTCGTAATACTATTATGCTAAGCGCCAGCTTAAACTGGCACAAGGCCATCTGAGTTGGATTTATATATAAATGGAACTTACTATACGCGCAAACTTAAACTGAGCTTAGTCTGACACAAGGCCACTCTTGCAGAGTATTGATTGAAATGTGTTATACGGTGAATCAATCGTTTGCAGGCTATTTGAAGACGGAAAATATTTTTCGATTCTAAGAATTTTTCAGAGATGATTTACTGATAAAAGTCCTAATTTACTCATATCTGATGGATTCATGCTTTACCGAAAGGTATTTGTATGTAAGTGGAAGGTCGGAGCGTTTTCTCAATGAGGCGTTTCATCACTCGCCATGCGATCAGATGTGGCACAGGGCCGAACTTAATGCGGGGTATCCGAGCCCTCAGGCTCGGCCAAAAATTCCCCGTAGTCCCCGTAAAAAACAGGGTCGTGTAGCTGTTTCCCGAAACGAGAGTCTGCCCTTCGACACAGCCTCCTTTGGGGATCCTCTCTGCTCGGAGGCAGAACAAACCCGACTGAAATTAGAGCTCTTTTCTCCGATCTCCTATTTCGAATTGCTATTCGTTTCACCGCCCGCACATCCAAGCTTACAGTATCTGGTATTCTCAAGCGCTTGCCCATCTAAGTACTGACCAGGCTCGACGTTGCTTAACTTCGGTGATCGTACGGGAACTCGACTCTCTGATTAACAATTCCGAGCCATTATCCATTACACCAACCGTACATCCAACCTTACAGCACCTGGAATTCCCAAGCTGTTACCGATCTAGGTACTGACCAGGCTCGACGTTGCTTAACTTCGGTGATCGTACGAGAACTCGACTCTGATTAACAATTCCGAGCCATTATCTATTATACCACCCACACATCCAAGCTTACAGCACCTAGTATTCTGAAGCTCTTGCCCAACTAGGTATGGACCAGGCTCGACGTTGCTTAACGTCGGTAATCGTACGGGAACACCTGTTTCAACGTGATACGACCATAAGACTTTCCTGCGGAGTAACCAATAACCCTCACGTCACGGTAGGCGTTTAAAAGCTTCCCTATCAATTACTGTGACGTGCTAATAACGGCACCTTTCTGTTAAGTTATCTAGCGATGGATGAAAATCCAAGAGGCTCGGACCCATGCGTTTTTCAGCAGCATTCTTGAACATAAAGATCCTCATTTTGGATTCAACGATTTAGTTTACCGTTCCAATAACGTCACGCCACATTATGCGTATTAAAAGAAGAAAGTGGAACGAGGGGTTAATCCACTTACGGATAATCCAACCAAACGGCTAATCTGAACAAACAGTTAGTCTGATCTTGCTTAAGAAATAGAGAAGATGGTCGATGACATTTTATGATCACTGGCTGGACGTGGGAGACGACGTTAATAAAGTAAAATTTAAAGCAAAAATTTTCAGACATCGGAAAGAAAGAATATACCAAGCGGTTTTTGTTACGAAGAACTTGACAGGAAATAGCACCCTAGAAATCTTATCAATCACTTTGGCGATCTTACCACCCAGGACGAACGTAAGTTCATCTGCCAAAAACAAAACAAAAAACGGTTGTAAAACTAGACGTTTCATCACGACAGTCTTCAATGCATTATAAGGAGAATGTCTATATCTTAAGAATTCATTTTATGCTTAGAACCACAGGCAATTCCAAGTTTCTGCCTTTTAGAAATTAGATATACGATAGAGTTACTGAAGAGAGAAAATAGCAGAAAAATCAGCATTTTTATAACCTAAACTACAGGACATGTTGGGGTACCTTGGCGTGGTGTAATGGTTAGCAAACTTGTCTCGCTAAAACAGTTTTCTTTTTTTTGTTAAGAGTTTCACCCCAAGCAAGGCGGGAAGCCACTAGCACGCAAGGCGTTACAGAGAGTTGGGGCGAGAGCAAAGAGGAGTGATAGAGGAAAGGACGAAGAGAAGGTTAGGGGATAGATCAGGGCATCTGGAGACGTCGATTGACATTACATTTGTATAGTTGGAGATTATAGCTATCAGCGAAACTAGAAAAGGGGAGGGAGTTCCACAGGCGAGAAGTGTGAGACATGAAGCTATTGGAGTAGAAGAGATGGCTACATTTAATAGTTTCAACAGTGAAAGGGTGTGAGCGAGATGCCAGCCTAGTAGAACGCTTAAATTCATGAAGTCTGGGAACCAGCGAAAGCAGCTCATCGGAGCAGTTACCATGAAATTATTTATAAAAAAAGACAGAGAGAGGCGACGGCACGTCTGTGAGAGAGCGGCTGCAGACGAAATGCCAGATCAGGGCCATTTACACTGCATATCCGTCTCTGGATCTTATCAAAAACCTTGAGGCAAACAGAAGGGGCACCGGACCATATATGGCAGCAATACTCCATGCCAGGGCGAATGGTTGATTTATAGATTTGAAGGATCGTCACTGTGCCATGTGTACCTCAAGGGCACATGCCAAAGTAGATAAAGGCGTTGGTTGGATCCAGTGACAGGACCCAAAGAGTGTGAGTTCAATACCCGGTTAAGGCAGTGGAGAACTTTCAGAGGGAAATTAACAGGAGATAACTGATAACTGACATCCATTAAGCATGGCACGTTGAACCAGAACGGTCTACCCCAGTGAGTGAAATAAAGGGTTCAGTTCGACATTCCAACCACCTGAAGAAGGCCAGAGCGTACAAAAGCCGAAACGTTGTAACAAATATGGCGACAAAGATGAGGACAATAATACGAATAATGTAAATAATGTTGTTTCAATTAATTTGCACAAGTGTTTATATATATATTTTAGGGCGTCTTACAGAAAATAAATTATTGCATGAGCAATCTCTTGTGTCGCCTCCAACAGTGCCAATCCGAAGCTAAGCTCTCCAGTTATAGAAGAATCCTGGATATTTAATATCAATCGAAGAATTTATACTTGCAAGGTTACATTTATTAATTCTTAGCGATGAAAATGTCTGGACAGCTACAATTCTTATTGCATCCGTCCTGGGTATGACGATAAACTACATCCAGCAGCAAAGCCTCTGATCAGGAGGTTTTGAGGAGCGTGAAACCACCTCTTAATTGCTGGCGTTCCCAGGTCCACCCTGACCCGGGGTGGTAGCACCTGTTAGGGTCCCAGCTATGGGCAAATAGTTGACACCCAAACTTGTGTAAAAATAGGTTTTAATACCAGAAATACTTTGTAATAAAAAAAATTATTACCAGCAATAATCTTTGAAGGAAAATTATTATCAGCAATACTTAACAAAAAAAAAACGTAGAAGCAATACAAACAGCTATACATTCTTTGAAAAAAATATGCCCAGCGATAGATTTCTTCAAGGAAAAATATTCCCAGAAATAGATTTTTGAAGAAAAACATATTACCAGCAATAAAAATTTTGTCGGCATTAAATAACCCATTGAGGTTGATATGCCGTAAAACAAAAGAAACCAAACCAATATATACTGAGATAGATAGATAGATAGATAGATAGATAGATAGATAGATAGATAGATAGATTTTATACTTTCAGGATAACGGCTTACCTTTATCGCCAAGCTTCAAGTTTCAATGAACGCAGTGCTGGGAGGTGAGGGGAGGGTCAAACGGCCATTCCTCACCCCCAGTGAGCTTGGGATGCTTGCTTGTAATAAAAAAAATTCAAATCAACAGGAGAAAGAAACGGTCAGACAATTCCACGTCGAAATAATATTTTTACCTAGCAAGCAGAGAAAAGGCCAACTAGAAAATGGAAAGTAGTGACGACTCAATCTGCAACTATTTAAGTGTAACGTCAATTGACATCTCCAGTTGCCTTGATCTATCCACATCCTTTCCCCTTTCATTCCTATCTGCTCTCGCTCCAAATCTTCTGTAACCCCCTTACCTTGATCGATCCACTATCTTTCTCCACATCCTCTCCTTTACCACTCCTATCTGCTCTTCTACTAAACCTTCTGTAACCCCTTGCGTGCTAGTGGCTTCCAGCCTTGCTTGGGGTGAAAGGCTTAAAAAAAAGTATTTTTTTAAATAAACGTACATTTTCTTTAGATAAAAATATAAAATTTAATAATTAAAAAAATACCAACAATATGTTTTTATTATCTACAGATATAGTCTGTAGACGATAAAAATGCATTGTTAATTTTTTTTTTTTTCGAAATATGTATTGCTGGTAATTTTACTATAAAAATGTATTTTTATACCTGTTTAACCATAGAACACTAACCATGGGTATATAGTACCCAGCGTAAATTTTCCTATTTTTAATTACAATTTTCAGTACCTGATTTTCTTACCTAAATAATATGTTTATCGGTTCCTATTAATGTTAACTCAAAGTACAAAGTTTGAAGTGCTTGCATGTAAAATATTTCAAATAAAGATTTATATTTTTTTTTTTTTTGATATTTTCAAAATTGGGTACGATATACCCATGGTTAGTAGTGGTGTAACTTTAATTGATGGTTAGTGTTCTAGGGTTAATGTTGTATTATATATCATATTTTTTTCTAAAATGTGTTACTGGAATTTTCACTACAAAAATCTTATTTCTGGTACTTTCGCAGTGGTTTGATTTGTTTGGGAGCTGTTCACAATTTGCACATAGTTAGGACCCAAACAGGTACTACCACCCCGAGTCAGGATGGATTTGGGAACACCAGCAATTAAGAGGTGGTCCCACGCTCCTCAAAACCTCCGACCTCCCGATCAGATATCTTGCTGCCGGATGTAGTTTATCGTCATACCCCCAGACTAACAGCACGGAAATAGTGCATAAATAAATGAATGTAAAAAAAAAAAACTCAAAACATCTTCTGAAAATGAGGAAACGACGCCAAATAATTCATTATCAATTAGTAGTACAGTTAATTGCTGCAGACAGTAGGTGCGATAAATTTTCATCTCTGAACGTTTAGCGGCAATTTTCAGAGAATAGACTTTCCCCAACAAAAGTGCATGACGGGAAATTATAGAAGTGGACACACAGTAGTAGAGGAAACACATTTATTGGTCGGTATGTACATCCCAAGACATTTTCTTTGTCAGGGAATCAGAAGGTAGTTGATTACTAGTATTTTTAAGAGGTTTGAAAACATTTTTCATTTAGTCAAAACAAGAGAGATTGGATTTCGCTCACGATTCAAGTTCGTTTTGGGGGAGGGAAGGGGAGGTTTCGCCTTTCTCTTTCTGATGTATGATTTACAAAGGTCTAGATTTTCCATATATGCACAAGGACTTTATGTTAAGTGCGGAATCGGCGCATCTGGAAAAAGGAGTATTGAATATTGTACAAAGGAAAGAGATGTATATAGGAATACAAACGATCTGATAGATAGATAGATAGATAGATAGATAGATAGATAGATAGATAGATAGATAGATAGATAGATAGGAAGAGACTGGGAATAGATAGATAGATAGATAGATAGATAGATAGATAGATAGATAGATAGATATGAACAGACTGACATAGATAGATAGATAGATAGATAGATAGATAGATAGATAGATAGATAGATAGATAGATAGATAGATAGGAACAGACTGAGAATAGGCAGATAAACAGATAGGAACAGATAGATAGATAGATAGATAGATAGATAGATAGATAGATAGATAGAAACACTGAGAATAAACAGATAGATAAATAAACAGATAGGAACAGATTGAGGATAGATAGATAGATAGATAGATAGATAGATAGATAGATAGATAGATAGATAGATAGATAGATGAAAGGTCTGTAAGTCTAGATGAAAGTCTGTAATATTTTACTAGATTGAAACATAATTTGCGTCGTTATTGCAGATTTGATAAGTATCTGAAGTTTCTGACATTTAACTATAACGATTGTATAGCGTCAATCTTCTTTCTGTTTTTTCTTTTTGTTTTCTTTTTTTTTGGGGGGGGTGGAGGCACCCAGTATAGATCAATACCAATGGGGTGCGAGACTGGCATTTTAACCAATCTTTCACGGGCGCGCGGCGTCATGTTAAATTATCGGTTACAGCCATTTTCTAAGCCTCAGGGTATCAGACTGAAGTGGGAGAAAAGATGAAGAAAACACTGTGCTGCGCCAAACTTTCAAGCGAGTAAATACCTTTCTTTTCCTTCGGGTAAAAAGATATTTGTAATACCAAGTTTCGTGACATGAATATAGATGCTAGAGACTAACTCGCTGTCGCGTCGGCTTCCAAGAATGGCCGAAGATAGCGAATTTATACATACATGGACACATGGCCCAGTGGATAAAGACGTTGATTAGATCCAGTGACTAGACCGAAAGAGTTGTGAGTTCACTACCAGTCTACAGCAGTGGTGAACCCAAAAACTTGGAGAGCTGAGTTAAAGGGAAATAACTGAGACACCCGGAAGAAGCATGGCACGTAGAACTAGAACAATCTACCCCGGTGGACGAAAAAATTCCAATCACCTGAAGAAGTCTGAAGCGTACAACGTCCGAAACGTTGTGAATATGGCAGTGAAGATGAGGGTAACAGTCTGAATAATGTAAATAATGCAAATAATCATAATACCTCATTTCAGAGATATCGACAGATATTGAATGCCGGAGTGTACAACGGCCGAAAGGTTGTGAATATAGCAATGAAGATGAGGATTACAGTCCGAATCATTTAAATAATGTAAATAATCATAATACCTCATCTCAGAGACATCGACAGATAATGAAGGCCGGAGTGTACAACGGCCGAAACATTGTGAATATGGCAATGAAGATGAGGATAACAGTCTGAATAATGTAAATAATACAAGTAATCATAAAACCTCATCTCAGAGATATAGACGTATATAGATGAATACAAGATATATTGAATAGGTTACTGTTCAGACTATACGGCAACATGACTAAATATGCAATCGTCCATTATGGAAAAGGCGGCAATGCATTTCCAACACGCATTCGGGAAAAGATGCATTTCAAAGTCTAAATAAAGTTCTAGGAAAAAGTAAAAAAAAGTTAGAAACAAAGAAATGACTGCTGGGTTGCTCTGTGATATCCATCTTCTTTATATGGCACTGAATTCTGGACAATCTCCCCACAGATGACGAGAAATTCGGTAGCAAGTTTGAATCTTCAAAAACACAAATGCAATGTCAATAGTTATCATTTTAATTCCAGTTCTTTTATTGTTTTCTCTATTTAATAATGTTTTGTTTTTCATATTCCCTCACACTCAGTGAGCCCCTTACGTCTTAGTGGCTTTAATGCCTTGCTGGGGGTGAAATGTCTAAAAAAAATATAACTTCCGGACAGATTTCGAAGTAAACTTTTAACATTTTTTCTTACCCGAGCCTCAGTTTTGTGCACGGATTTCTATGGAATGTAATTATCGTCTAAATATTTAGGCCAGCTTCCAAATTTTTTAGCCCAGAAATTTGATCGTGACAACTCGACTCATACACGAGTACATACAGTGAGCAAAATTACCTTGAAACCAATACACACACACACACACACACACACACACACACACACACATATATATATATATATATATATATATATATATATATATATATATATATATATAAGAAATTATACACGTTCGGAAAACCTTCGGTGTCTTGATTTGCAAATAAACAAACCAATACCAAAGGGGAAAAAGGGTACAAAAAAAGAAAGAACAGACAACATGTAGGTCAGCCGAAAATAATCGTGTCGCATCTAAAATCAGAGTCCAAAGAAAAAAAAAACGATTCGAGTAAGTAAAATTACTAAGTAAAGTGCTCAATACGCTAAGTAGAGCAAACCTAAGTTAAACCTAAAGAGCCAGACAAACCTACCACGTTTTCATCAAAGCGGATCGTCAGGTTTCCCTGACTATCCACTTAGGTGAAACCGTGGTAAGTTTGTCTGGCTCTTTAGGTTTAACTCATATATATATATATATAGAAATAATCTGTGAAAAGGATTAGAAAGATTTAAATCTATATTTTTTAAGGGTTTATTGAAATTTTATTTAAGTTTCCACATGTCCTCCATCATTAGCAATACAAAGGGTAATACGATTTTGCAGTTCACGGAAAACATTTGCCAACTGATTTACAGTAATGCCTGAAATCACGTTAGTTATTTTAGCTATACTTAAAACTAGGTACATTAAACTTTATAACATTTTTACAGATTATTTCTAACACAAATACAAATAAAGTTATGAATTTTTTAAAGTTCACACGAACTTTATGGACACCCTATATATATATATATATATATATATATATATATATATATATATATATATATATATATATATATATGAGAGAAAACATCGCCTGGTGAGTGATAAAGTTATCGAAACACGAAAGCTATTTTGTAGCGATTTCAACATGTTTTTGTTATAATGTCTTATAATAAAATAATATATATATACATATATATATATATACATACATATATAAATATATGCATACATATATAAATATACATATATATATATATATATATATATATATATATATATATATATATATATATATATATATATATAACACTAGTGGGGAGGAAAATGATGGGATTTATTGGGTAGAACATAACATGCGCGCAATGCCCAACTCAACACGAGCACCTGTCCTCTGGGAGTTGCAAATTGTAGGGAGGGAAGATGAAGTGGGTAGAAGGCGACAGTGAAGATTCCGGATGATGGGTGCCTGTGGGATATTATCTGTGGTTTCCGCTATCAATGAAGTCTGTATATTACAGCCTCATTAAAAATCAAATTATTAAAAAAAGAAAAAACTCTATACCTTTTATTAACAACGTATGTTATTCAGAGCCGGAAGAAAGTTAACCAACTCAAAAGAAGGAAAAGGCGGAACCATTAAGTATTAATGGCGAGGAGAGAAAAGAAAATGTGGGATAAAGATGAAAGCAAGAATACTTTCAGTCATTCGCCGATTTTAATCCATTCAGCCTTCCTCTTCTTTCACGCACCGTATTTTTCAAAACATCGACGATCATGGTTCGCCATGACTTCCTATTATTTTTTTTTATTTCCCAAGTGACATTTGGGAATTTATATCTCTCGTAGTCCACCGTTCACTCAAACTTATCAAGTAGCCACCAACATCAGGCGCAAATAGCTTTCTCTCCTACACCTCAGCTATGAGTCTTATAGCCTTGGTTGGCAACCAGTTTTCTGTAGAAAGTAACGGCAGCCAACTGCGGGAATTCCTCTGCCAAATCAGTCAGAGAATCGCGAAGAGATATGATCCCCCAAACGTGCAGCACACATAACACCTAGTATCTGTCTATATTTCTTAGATGAGGTATTATGTACACTATTTACATTATTCGACCTATTGTCCTCATCTTTGTCGCCATATTTATTACAACGTTTCGGCCTTTCAGTATCTGTCTATATTTCTGAGATGAGGTATTATGTACACTATTTACATTATTCGGACTATCGTTATCATCTTCGTCGCCATATTTATTACAACGTTTCGGCCTTTCAGTATCTGTCTATATTTCTGAGATGAGGTATTATGTACACTATTTACATTATTCGGACTATTGTCCTCATCTTTGTCGCCATATTTATTACAACGTTTCGGCCTTTCAGTATCTGTCTATATTTCTGAGATGAGGTATTATGTACACTATTTACATTATTCGGACTATTGTCCTCATCTTTGTTGCCATATTTATTACAACCTTTCGGGCGTTATACGCTCCGGCCTTCTTCAGCTGGTTGGAATGTCGAACTGAACCCTTTATTTCGCTCACTGGGGTAGACTGTTCTAGTTCCACGTGCCATGTTTAATGGATGTCAGTTATCAGTTATCTCTTGTTAATTCTCCTCTCCAAGTTCTCCACTGCCTTAACCGAGTATTGAACTCACACTCTTTGCGTGCTGTAAGGCGTTAGTTAGATCCATTGACAGGAGCCAAAGTGTGTGAGTTCAATACCCGGTTGTTATTATTATTATTGTTTGTGTGTTATGTTTCCTGTGTTGTATCCTGTAGACCCGGGTTCAAACTATGGTCCTTAGGCTCTATTGGAGAATTGTCATTCAATTGATAGCAGTTTTCTTGGTAAATGGAATGTCCCCAGTTTGGCGATTTTCTGGGCAACTTGTATGTTGATATTACCTGGGACACTGTTAGCAAAATTATCTGCTCCTTTTCTCGCGAGGCCTAGAGCTCCAATTACTATTGGTACAGTCTTAGTCTTCATTCCCCACATCCTGTTAATCTCGATCTCAATGTCCTTGTATTTAGACAATTTCTCGATAATTCTTATGGGTTTTTTCCTCTCAGATGACACTGTTATATCAATAAGCATACACTTTCTGAATTTATTGTCTTTTATAATAATACCAGGTCTGTTGGCTTTTATTTCCCTGTCAGTTTGAATTGGCATATCCCAGAGGATAGTTACATCGTTATTTTGGATAACTATATCTGGTTGGTGGTCATACCATCTCTCAGTGGTTTCGATTTTGTGCTTCTTTCATATCTTCCAATGCACATATGTCTCTACCTTGTTATGCCTGTGGGTATATTCATCTTTTGCCAGTTCCGGATTTCCCGAGATAATATGGTCGACAGTTTCTTCATATTTTCCGCAGATCCTTCATTTCGGGTTAGCCCCATCCTTGATTATGTGACAGTTATAGGATCTGGTTGCAAGACTTTGGTCTTGAGCTGCAATAATTAGGTCATCTGTCTCAGCCCGTTACTTCTCAGCCATAGAAGTATTTTCTGTTGGTTCACATCTATTTCTTTCATTCTTTTTAGGTATTTGCCATGCAATGCTTTGTCCTGCCAGTCTTGTAATTACATTTGGCCAATTTGTTTTCATTCATTTATTATTATTATTATTATTTTTATTTCCTTTGATATCTGCCGTTTACACATTTCTGGTTGGTATATAATCCAAGTGGATCCTAGTAATGAAAATAAAATAAGCTTATTCCCCATATGAGGTGTTTTGAGATTGTGTATTAATATATATATATATATATATATATATATGTGTGTGTGTGTGTGTGTGTGTGTGTGTGTGTGCGAGTGTGTGTATATATATATATATATAGATATATATATGTGTGTGTGTGTGTGTGTGTATATATATATATATCGTAGATGCATGATTATCAGTCTTTGAAAGTATCTGAATCAAAATTGGAATTGTTCCGTTACGGATTACAAAGTTTGGCTAAACGACGGCGTAGTACTAGAAAATACAAAAATGACTTTCTGTGAATTATATGCGTTGTAAATGTTGAAAAACGGTCTCTGGAGATATTGCAGAAACTTTCTTCTTCATCTTCCTTCTTCTTCTTCTTCTTCTTCTTCTTCTTCTTCTTCTTCTTCTTCTTCTTCTTCTTCTTCTTCTCATTATTATTATTATTATTTTTATTATTATTATTATTATTATTATTATTTCATTTGATATCTGGCGCTTACACATTTCTTTCCGGGTCCCACCCAGGGACCTAAGTTTAGAAATGGTATCATGACACTTTCCACTGAAAAAAAAAATTATTATTACATAGATAAAGCCCTTCGTAAAGTGTGGGCTGTATTTGTCAGAATATTTTTTTGTATCTCTTTGAGGCATGGACTTCCAGGGATCCCTTCAATTAGTCTACTGGAATCTTTTCCACTCAATCCTAAGGCTCCAACTACAACGGGGATTGTTGATGTTCCCTTGTGCCACATTTTTGAGATTTCTATTTCAAGGTCCTTGTATTTTGATAGCTTTTCGAATATCTTCAAAGATACATTGCAGTCTACAGGGACTGTTATATCAATAAGGAGGCATTTTTTTTTGTGGTCTTTAATAACAATATCTGGGCTGTTCGCTTTGATTGTTCTGTCAGTGTGTATTGTGTAGTCCCATAGAATTGTAACAGGTCCTATCTCCGTAACCGGGTCTGGGTGGTGTTCATACCAGTTTCTTGTAGTTTCCTCCCGTAGAAGTTGCATATTTTCCAGTGCACATATTGGCCCACTCTGTCATGCCGGGTATTATACTCAGTGGGTGCCAATATCGTTCAATGTGATATAAGATGATCAATTGTTTCTGGATATTTATCACAGAATCTGTATTTTGGGCTAACACGGTATTTTAGTATATGTGCTTGATAATTTCTAATTAAGAACCATTGGTCCTGTGCAGCAAGGATAAAACCTTCAGTTTCAGCTTTCAACCCTGCACTACGTAGCCACTGATGGATACGTTTTTTTGTCTACGTCAGCTTGTTTGGTACGGGCAGAGTATTGGCCATGAAGCGGTTTATCTTGCCATTGTTTCTGTATCTGGTCGGTTGCTTCTGTCTTTGCTTTCTTTTTTTAAGCATTTTGCAGCTTCAGCCGGTTTACCGTGTTGTACTTGTATTTCTGCGCCCATTTGAAACTCTTATTATTATTATTATTATTATTATTATTACTTCAAAAGCTATTATTGAGGATAGTCCGTATTTGAAATAGACGCGACATTCTTTAACTATTAAACAGTGTGTGTTACATCTACCGGCCTGCATATTCTAAAAATCTTATTAAAGAAAATACCTTGACTGTCAAGGATCGATCTAGCGTGCCTCTTGTCCAGTTACGCATCCATTTTAAATTCAAATATCCACTATAATAACGTCTGAAGTAATAAAAAAATTAATATATATATATATATATATATATATATTATGTCTGTGTGTGTGTGTTGATTGGTTGATGTGTTTTTTGTTTTACGGCATATCAACCTCAATGGGTTAATTCATGGCGACAAAATTTTATTGCTGGTAATATTTTTTATCTATCTATCTGTCTCAGTATATATTTGGTTTAGTTCGTTTTGTTTTACGGCATATCAACCCTCAATGGGTTATTTAATGCCTACAAGATTTTTTATTGCTGATAATATTTTTATATCTATCTGTCTTGGTCTCTCTCTGTCTCTCTTAGTCTCTTCATATCTATCTATCTATCTATCTCAGCATATATTTGTTTGGTTTGGTTTGTTTTTCGGCATATCAATCTCAATGGGTTATTTAATGCCTGACAAAATTTTATTGCTGGTAATATTTTATCCAAAATGTTTTGCTGATAATATTTTGTTCATTTAAAATATGTATTGCTGGTAATAATTCTTTCTTCAAAAATTCATTGCTGGTAATACTTTTAAAAAAAAATGTATTACTGGTACTAATACCTATTTTCACGCTTTCATAGTGTTATGAGTTTTGGGCTAACTATTTGCCCATATATGGGAGCCTAACAGGTGATAATTCTTTAAGAGGTGGCTCCACGCTCCTCAAAACCTCCTGATCAGAGAGAGGCCTTTTAGTTGGATGTAGTCTATCGTCTCGCCCGGGACGCCTCTTTTGCTCGTTTGGGTGCGGCGGGGGGGGGGGCTCTTTCATGTATGCCATTATTTGAAGTATTTAGTCTCCGCAAGCCTCTAAAGAAGGGGCCGATAAAGCATCTCCAAACTATATTTAAAGTCTTAAAATAATATTAGCCGAATAAATAGATTGTGACTTTGCACCTTGCTAAACACCTGAACTGAAAAGCAATCTCTTCGTTTAAGGCAGACATTTAAAAACACACAGATGCAAAAGAGCGCCAAATTCCGTTTCATCAAATCGTAGCTCAAAGATATAGGATAACTGAAAAGAAACTGATCAGAAGCTAATAGGGAATTAATAACAAAGTAATGTTTCGAGGGCATCTTCAGTTAGATAAGATCAAGAGACTGTTATCTCAAACCAATTACTACTGATATCAATCCCACATATAATAAGCAAATTCTCAGTTCAGTTCGTGTCTAGATATCATTTTACTCAATAAGACAAAATTATTTTAAATCATTTTCATCGTGTCATTTGATTCAAATAATTATTTGCAATTTCTCTCTGAATTCCAGAAAGCAAGATTTACCATGCATTCGAACGGCAAAAAGTTCTGTGTATTTAGGCAGCAAATGTTCTTTAAAGAAAATACTATTTGTTGTGGTGTCCTCCCTCTAAAGAGTCTATGTTGGACTCTTCCGTCGACTATAAGATTAGTAAGAGAGAAGGCCTTGGGGAACAGTCGACAAGACTGTTCAATTGTCGAACTCTTTGCCTTGAGCAGAGAGGAACCAGAACGAGGCTTTACCGAAGGGCAAAGTTTCGTCCGGTGAAAGTAGACCGACCCTGAACACGTTAATACGGGTTCTAAGGGAATATTTTTGGCCGAGCCTACGGGCTCGGAGAACTCACAGTAAACTCGGCCTTGTGCCACGTACATCCCTCGTGATGAGGGGCTGTTAAATATTAACAGTCGAATAGATTGTTCGTTACTGTCAAACTCTCTGCCTTGAGAAGGGACGAACCCGGACGAGGCTTTGCCGCATGGCAAAGTTTCGTCCGGGGAGGTAGACAGGCCCTGAACACGTTTATGCGGGTTCTAAGGGAATATTTTTGGCCGAGCCTACGGGATCGGAGAACCCACGGTAAACTCGGCCTTGTGCTACATACATCCCTCGTGGGGGTGGCTGTTAAATATTAACAGTCGAATAGATTGAACGCTGGGTCAACCTACACACACTCACTAGTCGTGTAATACTCTTCTGTTGTATTTACTGTTTAATATATGATATAGTTGTAACACATGTTTTGTTATTTCTTTAACCATTTAATTGGTCACAACATTTTCAATCTATTCGACTGTTATATTTAACAGACCCCCCACGAGGGATGTATGTGGCACAAGGCCAAGTTTACCGTGGGTTCTCCGAGCCCGTAGGCTTGGCCAGAAATATTCCCTTAGAACCCGCATAAACGGGTTCAGGGCCTCTCTAGCTCCCCTGTCGAAACTTTACCCTTCGGCAAAGCCTCGCCCGAGTTCCTCTATGCTCAAGGTAGAGAGTTCGACAGCACAGTGCGAACAGATCTATTTGACTGTTCCCCAGACTTGATTCAACTGCAAGTGCAAATGCACTAACACCCCCTCCTTCTTCACACGTTGACTGTAAACCTGGCATTAATAAGAGGTTCTTCGGGATTTTTTTCCCTTTTAACGCTTCTGTAATCCTTCTCAAACAATCTTTGCATCAAAGGTTGTTCGAATGCCTGTTTAGGATGGAATCACATTGTTGTGGGGCAGACCCCTTTTACACAAGATGGACTCGTCCAAAGTATACTTATACTGACAGAGAGAATACCTGCAGGGTGAGATACGTTGAATCAGGGTGAGAGATACGGAAACAGACACAGGGTGTTCACAGAGAGTTATACGAGAGTCCAGCGAGAGAGATAATTACGTCTTCACTTACAGAGACTTGTACATATACTTTCTACTAACCCGCCTTCTTGGACTACTAATCTTCACTTCAAGTCTGTATTCTTACGTTTAATACACTTATTTTTCTATCTCAATTACTGGCTTTGCTTATTTATTTGTGCAGGATTCCATTCCCGGAATCCACAACACATATGAAGAAACTATTGGCTAAATGGCATAAGCCGATTTTAGACCTAGTTTGTCGCAGATTTCTTCTATTTAGCTGAAATAATCTAAACCAAACATTCACGAAAGACAATTTGTATGTCATATGTAATTTACATGGCAAATCTAGACAGCATCGGATGAAAAACTAGGAAGTTATGGGTGAAAAACGGACTTTTTTAACAGTTTTTCGTGGTTTTTCGTTATACGTTATATTATTTCTTGTATGATGGTACATTTTTGCGTCAGGTTTGAAGAAAATCGGATGAAAAATGAGGAAGTTATTTCAGTTTTTTTATTTTAAGTAGCACGAAAGCTTGATTTTGTCACAATTTTTTACAAATTTTTGTGTGAAGCCAATGTCGCAGGAAAACTATGAAGCCCTGTACATATACCTTGTAACATGAGATATGATTTGAGTGCAAAGCTCATCCAGTAAAAATTTTGTTCACGTGTAACTTTGCCTTGGTCTTTGCAAAAATTCATACCCACCTTCAGTTTTATCGATTTTACTGCCAAACCTGGGGGTGGGGACTGGAGACTGAAAAGTTGATTTTGACCTACTTTGGAAAATTTGCAACATGTGTGTACAATTTGATAGAAATCGGTCAAGAAATGTGGACATGCATAAATAGCATTCGCACTAACACAGACACACAGACAGACATCTGTTTTATATATATATATATATATATATATATATATATATATATATATATATATATATATATATCCGATGTGATGAGAACGAAAGTAATATATAAATTCCAACGTTCACAGCATTAATCCAAAAGAGGGCTCGATGCCGATAGTAGAGCGATAATTATTTATTTATTATAATTTTGTCATATAGACAAAACCATTTTACTCACTACAAAGATGCAACTTCGTTTCAGTGCATTTCTACTGCACTTCGACGGGTGAAAATCGAAAATGGTTATGAACAATCCTTCTTTTTTCCATTTGTTTGAGAAGGAAAATATACATAAAAAGATATACATTTTTTTCTTCTCAATTCACATACGGCTTGCCTACAAGCAGGATTCTTCATAACCATTTTTGATTCTCACCCGTCGAAGTGCAGTTGAAATGCACTGAAAAAAGTTGCATCTTTGTACTGAGTAAAATGGTTTTGTCTACATGATAAAATTAATGTATATATATATATATATATATATATATATATATATATATATATATATATATATATATATATATATATATCAAGGGAAAGCAATTAAGAAGTAATTTCGTCTGATACATTATCTAATGATGGATAACTAAATACGTACGTACGCATGCGCAGTTATACAGTCTACGTTAATATGCAAGTAAGCATGCGCAAACAAAACAAAAAAATGGCTGACTGAATACGTATTTAACAATTTAAATGCCTTAGAAGAAGACAGCCTGTACACATTGGAACCTGAGTCCAGATGAAAGAGAGAGAAAGAAAGATCCCAGAGAAGAGGAAACCTCCGGGTTAGCGTGAAAGAAGGAATGTTTGCAATTAATGAAAATTGCGAACTTTTTGAAAACTAAAAGACTCCAGTAATTTGCAAACTGTGATCTTAGGCGGAAACAATTCAAGTAAACATAATCTTGTTCATGAAACTGTTTACAGTAAACTGTTTGTTCAATGGCGAAAGAAAAGAAATCCTGTTTGATGAATCTCGCAAATCAACAATTTCTACAGTATAGGAAATTACCCTAATTCAATAATAGCGACGTATAGATACCCACACGTTCTCGCATTATCATATACACGCACTCATACACGCATAAACACGTATATATATATATATATATATATATATATATATATATATATATATATACAACGACGAATATACATATATATATATATATATATATATATATATACACATACCGACAAAAACAAATAGACTACCCACAAGCACACACACGAACCCTACACAACATAGGAAATGTGTGTGTGTATATATATATATATATATATATATATATATATATATATATATGTAGTTCCACGTGCCATGTCTAATGGATGTCAGCTATCAGTTATCTCCTGTTAATTCCCCTCACCAAGTTCTCCAGTGCCTTCAGCAACAATTTTTTGTTCCCATATTCCCGTATGAATACAATATGGGAACCAGTAATAAGGAGTGCCAGAGAAAAGCGATAATAACAACAAAGTTGCAATATGAGCTCTGGTAAAATAATGAAATAACAGCAAAAATTGCAATATGAGCACTGGTAAAAAGTGTTTGCTGAAGACATTAGGTTTATAATATCCAGAAATTCATACACACATGTACTCAAGGACACATGGCAGAATGGATAAAGGCAGTGACAGGAATCAAAGAATGTGAGTTCAATACCTGGTTAAGGCAGTGGAAAACTTGGAGCGGGGAATTAACAGGAGATAACTGACATCCATTAAACATGGCACGTGGAAATAGAACAGCCTACTCCATTGAGCGAAATAAAGGGTTCAGTTCGACATTCCAACCGCCTGAAGAAGGCGTACAAAGGCCGAAACGTTGTAATAAATATGGCGACAAAGATGAGGACAATAGTCCGAATAATGTAAATAGTGAACTATCAATCAATAATAAGTTAATTATATAAACATGATTTTGCATCTGCCATGTCAACATCAAACAAGTAGAGATAAAAATCTTTGGTAAATCTTTGAAGAAATGGTAGAAAATGCCTCACGGATATCCGAACGGTCATTCGGTTAGCGAAATTAATAGCAGACAGAAGAAATTCGTTAAAAACAAAGGAAAGTGTGCTAGATAACTATGTGGTACCAATCCTTTTATATGGCAGTGAATGCTGGATAATCTCTCCAGAGATGAAGAGAAAACTGGAAGCAACGGATAAGTGATTCTACAGAAGGATATTGAGAATTCCATGGTCGGAGTCAGGAAGTCTTAAAGAAAATGTTGTTTAAAAGAATACATAGGATCAGAAAGACATGGCTAGAATTTTTTTGGACACAGGAGGAGGAATTGGAAAACCCTCACAGGGCATTTTTTAAGCATTTCACCACCACCACCCCCCAAGCAAGGTGGGAGTGCCATTAGCACACAAGGGGTTACAGAGAGTGAGAGCAAGATTAAAGAGGGGTGTTTGAGGAAAGGATATAGAAAAGGATGGGGGATCGGGATCAAGACATCAGATTGACATTACATTTGAATATTTGAAGATTATAGCTATTGGGGAATCAAGTAAGAGGAAGGGAGTTACACTGTCAGGAAGTGCAAGGTAAGAAGTGCTAGGTTTTTTTGTGTACCGCTATATACTAGTGAGCCAACCAAAATGAGCTGACACATTTTATAGTCCACCAATAGGAGTTAACCAATCAGAAGACTTAAAATATTCAGTGAGACGTGTATAAAGGCGGCCATTTTGTTTTCTCCGAATATTCACTGCCAACCTCTGATATGAAAGACCTTAAGAATTATTGAACAGCTGCTACTAGATATTGGTGTTGTTTCATTGAACAAATTACTTACTACGTTGGATTCTACATTCAGACTACGGTGAACATGTATAAGAAGCTGTTGGAATAGAAAAGCCGGCTACATTTAACCGTTTCGACAGTGAAAGGGTGGGACCAAGATGCCAACCCAGTAGCACGCTTAAATTCATGCTGTTTGAGAACCAGTTAAAGTAGCATGTTTTCCCAATGCATTTGAAAGTCTGAAGCATATTACAGGATTTTTTGACAAAACACTTGTAGCATATCTTAATCAAGCAAGGCGGGGATGCCACTAGCGCGCAAGAGGTTACAGAGAGTGAGAGCAAGAGTAAAGACGGGTGTTTGGGGAAAGGATAAAGAGAAGGACGATAATCAGGATCAACGCATCGATTGACATTACATTTGAATATTTGAAGATTATAGCTATCAGGGAAACAAGTAAGGGGAAGGGAGTTCCACTGGTGGTTCTACAGAAGGATGCTGAGAATAACGTTATCCGAGCCATTATCCATTACACCATCCGCACATCCACTATCAAAGAATAATACTCGGAGCCATTTTTTTAAGCATTTCACTCCAAGCAAGGCGGGAGTGCCACTAGCGCGCAAAAGGTTACAGAGAGAGCAAGAGTAAAGATGGCGGTTTGATGAAAGGATAAAGAGAAGGACGGTGATCAGGATCAAGGCATCAGAAGATGTCGATTGACATTACATTTGAAGATTTGAAGATTATAGCTATCCGGGAAGCAAATAGGAGGAAGGGTGTTCCACTGGTGGTTCTACAGAAGGATGAAAACAAGAAACAGAAAGACTTTTGAACTGTTATGTAATATCAATTCTCCAATATGGCAGTGAATGCAAGAAAATTTCCCCACAAATGAAGAAGAGACTTAAAGCAACAGAAATGTTTTTTTTTTTTAAGCATATCGCCCCAAGCAAGGCGAGAGTGTCACTAGCACGCGAGGGGTTACAGAGAGTGAGAGCAAGTGTAAAGAGGAGTGTTTGGGGACACGATATTGAAAAGGACGGGGGGGATCATGA
The DNA here is from genome assembly GCA_964036315.1 of Acanthosepion esculentum. Lineage (NCBI taxonomy): Eukaryota > Metazoa > Mollusca > Cephalopoda > Sepiida > Sepiidae > Acanthosepion > Acanthosepion esculentum. The sequence continues at coordinate 20,873,207 of OZ038485.1, read as the reverse complement.
TCAAGGCATCAGAAGATGTCGATTGACATTACATTTGAATATTTGAAGATTATAGCTTTCAGGGAAGCAGGCAAGCAAGCAAATACGTAAGTAATAATAATGATTATTAATTAGATGAGAAACCAAAAATTTCCAGTCAAATGCAGCTTTGTGAATCTCATTGAAAGAAAATGAAAACTTATGAATCACAGTTAAAGGAACTTGTTTTTCCCAATGACTAGTGTATTTGAAAGTCTGAAGCATATGATATTACCAGATTTCTTGACAAAACACTTGTAGCATATCTTAATCAAGCAAGGCGGGAGTGGCACTAGCATGCAAGGGGTTACAGAGAGTGAGAGCAAGAGTAAAGACGGGTGTTTGGGGAAAGGATATTGAGGACGGGGATCAGGATCAAGGCATCAGAAGATGTCGATTGACATTACATTTGAATATTTGAAGATAGCTATCAGAGAAGGAAGTAAGACGAAAGGAGTTCCACTAGCGGTGAGTGCGAGAGAAGAAGCTGTTGGAGTAGAAGAGGCGGTTACATTTAACCGTTTCAACGGTGAAAGGGTGGGACCGAGATGCCAACCTAGTAGAAGGCTTAAATTCATGCAGTTGGTGTACCAGTGAAAGTAGTGTGTCGGGACAGTTTCCATGAAAATACTTGTAGAAAAGACAAGAGGAAGCCACACCACGTCTGTAAGAAAATGACTGTAGACGAGATGCCAGATAAAGACCTATCGCATTGCATATCCGTCTATGGATTTTGTCGAGGACCACGAGATGAACAGCGGGGGCACCAGACCATATCGAGAGCAAGAGAGATAGGGAAAGGCAGTGAGCCACCTACCTGATGAGGTTGTGTGAGTGGATGGTGAAACTGGAGGTGTGAGCCTTAGCAAAGGTTATTTCTTGAACACATAATGAGGAAGGAGAGCTCTGAAAACCCTCACAGAGGATATCGAGGGCAAGGGAGATGGCGGAAGGCAGCGGGCCACCTATTTGACGAGCTGGCGTGAACGGATGGTGCATCGGTGGGATGCGGTAGTCTTGGCAAAGGAAGATACACTGCAAAGGACCACAAGAGATGTGAAGTTTTAGGAGAAGGGGCGTGGCACAGAGATGAAGAAGAATGACGGTGAGCGTGTAAGTTTCCCACATGGGAAGAACCTGTTCATCTTTTGACTTTTTCGCAGCCAACCGAGGCAACTGTTTTTGCTTGACTATACGGCCCATTTATTACCATGTTCCTGTCATTTAGCAAATACCAATTCGCACCAAAAAACCCTGACTTCTTGACCTCGTTACTGGATGGCTTACGACACACTTTACCCCATCGCCCTACAGAGATCATCGAGTTGTTTCATTTCAGTTTGTCCTTGAATTACACCGATTACGATTTTCACACTGGTCTGAAATCATGAACGAATAATGGATGAATAATTTGAAACAACATTAAGAATCATGTGAATGCAGGGGCAGAAACACGGTAATAGAAACAACAAAGGTGGGGATAGTATCTCAAATAAAACCTGTAAACTTAACGATATCTCACGAAAGACCAGAAAAAATCAACTACCTAAATACAGTGACCAAAACAAAAAGAGATCGATAGATATACAGTGCTGTTCGATAAATGTAACTTTTTACTAAATTTTCTCTTCTCCGATGAAGCGAAAGTTGAGCTAAATTCAAAGGATAAACGATCTAAAATCCGAAGAAGAAGCTTTGAAAGCTCTTTGAATTTAGCAGTAAGTACTGTCAAGCATCCGTTCAGTATAATGTTCTGGGGATGCTTTTCTTTTCATGGAAGTGGTTTCTTAAAACCTATTGAAAAGACCCTCAGGAGCAAGCAATACCAGAGAATTTTAGAGTCTTGCCTGCTCCCTTCTGCTATATATATATATATATATATATATATATATATAGTCAAACCTAATGAGCCAGACACACCTACCAAGGTTTCACTTAGGCAGATCGTCAGGGTCGGGTGAACCTGTATCTGTGCGATTATTTTCGACAGACTTTCATGTTCCTGGCTCTTTCTTTTTTTAAAACCTTTTTTTCCTTCGTGATTGATTTGGCTGTTGTTAAATCAAGAGTTCGAAGGTTTTTCGACACGAGTATAGTTACCTATATATATATATATATATATATATATATATATATATATATATATATATATATATATATATATATATATATATATATATATATATCGGTCATGGTTTCAATTCTCGGTAGTGGATGCGCACAGCTGATGAGTCCCAAATATAGGACGAAACGGCCGTCCAGTGCTTTCTGTTGAGGTTTCAGACTCGAGGAATTACTTAATTATAATTATCAAATGCTCCTAATAATTTCTATCATATTTATACGAAGACACGTTTGCCTGTCTAGTTACGATTTATTCTAATTTACCGCTCTACTTAGAGTACTGTACGTTTTCGTTTTGTCTTTACACTTTACATATTCCATGGTTATAATTTATTACATTGGAATCGTAATTACGATCCAATTCATCAGACCTACAAATTTGTAGGTCTGATGAATTGTATCGTGATTACGATTCCAATGTAATAAATTATAACCATGGAATATTAGTGTTTAAGTCTTTTTTATTATATATATATATATATATATATATATATATAATTTTTATTATATATATATATATATATATATATATATATATATATATATATATAGTCCTTTCTTTTCGCCTTCCTTCACTAATTTCTGTTTTGGTTCTTGTAGTTTCCAATCTGTGTCTTCTTGCAAGAAGACGAAATATAAACTCAGTATTAGTTGACGCGTGTTCTCTACTTGCTGCATACCAGTATTTAACCAATGAAAAGCATTTGAGCATCCCGGTCCATTTTGCTACAATCAAAGATAGGAACATCGCGAAAGAAAGCGACTTCTTGGGCCATAAATTTCGAAATACGTAAGCCCTAAATAGCGTTGTTTTATTGCTGTTATTATAAATAAATAAAAAGATCGTGTACTCTCTTTGAAATACAAAGATGGACAATGAGATTTCTGTTCGTACAGCGAGTTTATTACTGTGATGGTTATTACTGTTATTATCTGCCAAACGATACATGCCGAATTCTGGCTGGTACTTGGTTGATGTTCATTCTTATAAACAGAGACTTGTCAAGTCTCGTTAGCACACACTTCCTTTACTTTCGAGACTGTTTAGCAAAGACTAACATCACCTCGGATCTCATCAGTGTAGATTTCCGTTCTTCGACTTGGAGTCTCTTTCAAGTTGCTGAAGAATTGAGATACACGAAAATTTTGATAACCCTTGTGGTTTTAAAGAGGATGTCGGGATATTATAGATCGGGGTAGAATTTGACATGTGTAAAAATGAAGGGGGTAGGAAACGGAAGAAGAGAAAGGCAAGAGGAAATATTCGGGAATGCAACAAGAACAACAGAAAAAAGCGGAAATGAAGAAATAATAATAATAATAATAATAATAATAATAATAATAATAATAATAATAATAATAATAATAATAATAAGGAAAAGCAAAAAAGAATGGAAGAAAAAAACGAGAGAAGGTTTCGAGGAAGTAAGAAAAATGGCAAGCGTGGAATAACGTAATGAAAAAGTAAAGGTAGGAGAATAACGGAACTTCAGAAAGCCGTAAAACAACTCGGATAGATAGATAGATAGATAGATAGATAGATAGATAGATAGATAGATAGATAGATAGATAGATAGAAAAACAGATTTAGATAGATAGATAGATAGATAGATAGATAGATAGATAGATAGATAGATAGAAAAACAGATTTAGATAGATAGATAGATAGATAGATAGATAGATAGATAGAAAAACAGATTTAGATAGATAGATAGATAGATAGATAGATAGATAGAAAAACAGATTTAGATAGATAGATAGATAGAAAGAAAGAAAAACAGATTCAAATAGAAAAACAGATTCAAATAGATAGACAGATATCATATCAGCCTCAATCTAATTTCATCTCTCAATTTGTTTTTCTATCTCAGTATTTATCTATTTATTTTCTATCTATCTATCTATCTATCTATATATATATATATATATATCTATATATATATATATATATATATATATATATATATATATATATATATATATATATATATCAATTCAAAGCTATGTCTATCTTTCCGATTTTGCGCCCTTTACTCTCGAGCCCGTGGAGTGCATCTACCCAGAGTGTGGGGATAAAAGGCAGCGAAGAGACCGAAACAAATAAATAGAAAATAAGAAAAAGATCGTAGCAACAGTCAGCAGACTTAATTAAGAATGTGACTGTTTTGAAATGTTTTAAAACTGAGAAAATATCTGTTTTATTTTACTTATCAAGTCACACTAACAAATGAAAGGTAAATTGACAAAATTAAACGCTTGTTGAATGTCATTTAATCCTGTTCTTTATCTCCAAAGAAGTTTTATGCAAGCCCAACCTTAATCACCCCTCCCCCAATGCAAACAGTACGTGTGTGTGTTTCTTCTTCTTCTTCTTCTTCTTCTTCTTCTTCTTCTTCTTCTTCTCCTTCTTCTTCTTCTTCTTCTTATCCCCTTTCTTCCGTTCTTCTTCTTCTTCTTCTTCTTCTTCTTCTTCTTCTTCTTCTTCTTCTTCTTCTTCTTCTTCTTCTTCTTCTTCTTCTTCATGCTTCTTCTCTCCACTTCCCATCTCCTCCTACTGATAAATCCCTTTAAAATCTTCCTTCTTTTTCTCCTCCTCCTTTTCTCTTTTCTTTTTCCCCTTCTCCACACATTTTTCTTTTTCTACTTTTTCTTCTTCTTTTTCGTCATTAACCATTGCTTCTTGTTCAGCCTCGTTTTAGTTTCAAACTTTCCCCACATGTTTACTAATACAAGCCCAGCCTTAGACAACCATCAATACTTCTTCTTCTTCTTCTTTTTCTTCTTCTTCTCCTTCTTCTTTGCGTCCTCCTCCTCCTGCCTCTTCTCTTCACCACCCACCTCCTCCTACTGATAAATCGATTTAAAATCCCCCTTCTTTTATCTCCTCCTCCTTTTCTCCTCTTTTTTCCCCTTCTCCACACATTTTTCTTCTTCTTTTTCTTTTTTCTTCATTGACAATTTTCTTGTTCAGCCCCTCGTTTTAGTTTTCCTACATCTTCTCCTCCTCCCTTACTTCTTGTCTTCTTCTTCGTTTTCCTCTTCTTCTCCCCCTCATTCTTATATTTCCCTGTCTCACTTTATTCTTCTTCTTCACCTCCATTTCATATTCCTTTGAATTTACTTCTCCCCATTTTCTACGCCTCCTTCTTCTCCCTTCCTTCCAACTTCTTCTTCGACTTCTACTTCTCCACGTCATACTTATTCTTTTCTCTCCCACCTTATTCTTCACATCCTCCATCTTCTTATTCATTTGAATGTACTTTATCTACTCCTTCCAATTTTCTGTTCCTTTTCCCTTGCTACCCATCATCTTCTTCTTCTTCTTCTTCTTCTTCTTCTTCTTCTTCTTCTTCTTCTTCTTCTTCTTCTTCTTCTCCTTCTTCTTCTTCTTCTTCTTCTTATTTATTAGACCTTGCAACTCGTTAATCCTCGTTTTCAATTTCTTTCTTATTAAAAGTTGCAACTCGCTAATACTTGTTTTCAATTTCTTCCTTATTAATCCTTGAAACTCGTTAATCCTCGTTTTCAATTTCTTCCTTATTAAACATTGCAACTCGCTAATCCACGTTTTCAATTTCTACCTTATTAATCCTTGCAACTCGTTAATCCTCGTTTTCAATTTCTTCCCTATTAAACCTTGCAACTCGTTAATCCTCGTTTGCAAATTCTTCCATATTAAACCTTGCAACCCGTTAATCCTCGTTTTCAATTTCTTCCTTATTAAAAAATGCAACACGTTAATCCTCGTTTTCCATTTCTTCCTTATTAGACCTTGCAACACGTTAATCCTAGTTTTCAATTTCTTCCCTATTAAACCTTGCAACTCATTAATCCTCGTTTGAAAATTCTTCCATATTAAACCTTGCTACTCGTTAATCCTCGTTTTCAATTTCTTCCTTATTAAACCTTGCAACTCGTTAATCCTCGTTTGCAATTTCTTCCTTATTAAACCTTGCAACTCGTTAATCCTCGTTTTCAATTCCTTCCTTATTAAACCTTGCAACTCGTTAATCCTCGTTTGCAATTTCTTCCATATTAAACCTTGCAACCCGTTAATCCTCGTTTTCAATTTCTACCTTATTAAAAAATGCAACACGTTAATCCTCGTTTTCCATTTCTTCCTTATTAGACATTGCAACTCGTTAATCCTCGTTTTCAATTTCTTCCCTATTAAACCTTGCAACTCGTTAATCCTCGTTTGCAAATTCTTCCCTATTAAACCTTGCAACTCGTTAATCCTCGTTTGCAAATACTTCCATATTAAACCTTGCAACTCGTTAATCCTCGTTTTCAATTTCTTCCTTATTAAACCTTGCAACTCGTTAATCCTCGTTTGCAATTTCTTCCTTATTAAACCTTGCAACACGTTAATCCTCGTTTTCAATTCCTTCCTTATTAAACCTTGCAACTCGATAATCCTCGTTTGCAATTTCTTCCATATTAAACCTTGCAACCCGTTAATCCTCGTTTTCAATTTCTTCCTTATTAAAAAATGCAACACGTTAATCCTCGTTTTCCATTTCTTCCATATTAGACATTGCAACTCGTTAATCCTCGTTTTCAATTTCTTCCCTATTAAACCTTGCAACTCGTTAATCCTCGTTTGCAAATTCTTCCCTATTAAACCTTGCAAATCGTTAATCCTCGTTTGCAAATTCTTCCATATTAAACCTTGCAACTCGTTAATCCTCGTTTTCAATTTCTTCCTTATTAATCCTTGCAACTCGTTAATCCTCGTTTTCAATTTCTTCCCTATTAAACCTTGCAATTCGTTAATCCTCGTTTGCAAATTCTTCCATATTAAACCTTGCAACCCGTTAATCCTCGTTTTCAATTTCTTCCTTATTAAAAAATGCAACACGTTAATCCTCGTTTTCCATTTCTTCCTTATTAGACCTTGCAACTCGTTAATCCTCGTTTGCAAATTCTTCCATATTAAATCTTGCAACTCGTTAATCGTCGTTTGCAATTTCTTCCTTATTAAAAAATGCAACACGTTAATCCTCGTTTTCCATTCCTTCCTTATTAAAAAATGCAACACGTTAATCCTCGTTTTCCATTCCTTCCTTATTAAGCAAAGCAACACGTTAATCCTCGTTTGCAATTTCTTCCTTATTAAAAAATGCAACACGTTAATCCTCGTTTTCCATTTCTTCCTTATTAAAAAAATGCAACACGTTAATCCTCGTTTTCCATTCCTTCCTTATTAAACAATGCAACACGTTAATCCTCGTTTTCCATTTCTTCCTTATTAAAAAGTGCAACACGTTAATCCTCATTTTCCATTTCTTCCTTATTAAAAAATGCAACACGTTAATCCTCGTTTTCCATTCCTTCCTTATTAAAAATGCAACACGTTAATCCTCGTTTTCCATTTCTTCCTTATTAAAAAATGCAACACGTTAATCCTCGTTTTCAATTTCTTCCTTATTAAAAAATGCAACACGTTAATCCTCGTTTTCCATTTCTTCCTTATTAGACCTTGCAACTCGTTAATCCTCGTTTTCAATTTCTTCCCTATTAAACCTTGCAACTCGTTAATCCTCGTTTGCAAATACTTCCATATTAAACCTTGCAACTCGTTAATCCTCGTTTTCAATTTCTTCCTTATTAAACCTTGCAACTCGTTAATCCTCGTTTGCAATTTCTTACTTATTAAACCTTGCAACACGTTAATCCTCGTTTTCAATTCCTTCCTTATTAAACCTTGCAACTCGATAATCCTCGTTTGCAATTTCTTCCATATTAAACCTTGCAACCCGTTAATCCTCGTTTTCAATTACTTCCTTATTAAAAAATGCAACACGTTAATCCTCGTTTTCCATTTCTTCCTTATTAGACATTGCAACTCGTTAATCCTCGTTTTCAATTTCTTCCCTATTAAACCTTGCAACTCGTTAATCCTCGTTTGCAAATTCTTCCCTATTAAACCTTGCAAATCGTTAATCCTCGTTTGCAAATTCTTCCATATTAAACCTTGCAACTCGTTAATCCTCGTTTTCAATTTCTTCCTTATTAATCCTTGCAACTCGTTAATCCTCGTTTTCAATTTCTTCCCTATTAAACCTTGCAATTCGTTAATCCTCGTTTGCAAATTCTTCCATATTAAACCTTGCAACCCGTTAATCCTCGTTTTCAATTTCTTCCTTATTAAATATGCAACACGTTAATCCTCGTTTTCCATTTCTTCCTAATTAGACCTTGCAACTCGTTAATCCTCGTTTTCAATTTCTTCCCTATTTAACCTTGCAACTCGTTAATCCTCGTTTGCAAATTCTTCCATATTAAACCTTGCAACTCGTTAATCCTCGTTTTCAATTTCTTCCTTATTAAACCTTGCAACTCGTTAATCCTCGTTTACAATTTCTTCCTTATTAAACCTTGCAACTCATTAATCCTCGTTTTCAATTCCTTCCTTATTAAACCTTGCAACTCGTTAATCCTCGTTTGCAATTTCTTCCATATTAAACCTTGCAACTCGGTAATCCTCGTTTTCAATTTCTCCCTTATTAAACCTTGCAACTCGTTAATCCTCGTTTTCAATTCCTTCCTTATTAAATCTTGCAACACGTTAATCCTCGTTTGCAATTTCTTCCATATTAAACCTTGCAACTCGTTAATCCTCGTTTGCAATTTCTTCCTTATTAAAAAATGCAACACGTTAATCCTCGTTTTCCATTTCTTCCTTATTAGACCTTGCAACTCGTTAATCCTCGTTTTCAATTTCTTCCCTATTAAACCTTACAACTCGTTAATCCTCGTTTGCAAATTCTTCCATATTAAATCTTGCAACTCGTTAATCGTCGTTTGCAATTTCTTCCTTATTAAAAAATGCAACACGTTAATCCTCGTTTTCCATTCCTTCCTTATTAAAAAATGCAACACGTTAATCCTCGTTTTCCATTCCTTCCTTATTAAGCAAAGCAACACGTTAATCCTCGTTTGCAATTTCTTCCTTATTAAAAAATGCAACACGTTAATCCTCGTTTTCCATTTCTTCCTTATTAAAAAAATGCAACACGTTAATCCTCGTTTTCCATTCCTTCCTTATTAAACAATGCAACACGTTAATCCTCGTTTTCCATTTCTTCCTTATTAAAAAGTGCAACACGTTAATCCTCATTTTCCATTTCTTCCTTATTAAAAAATGCAACACGTTAATCCTCGTTTTCCATTTCTTCCTTATTAAAAAATGCAACACGTTAATCCTCGTTTTCCATTTCTTCCTTATTAGACCTTGCAACTCGTTAATCCTCGTTTTCAATTTCTTCCCTATTAAACCTTGCAACTCATTAATCCTCGTTTGAAAATTCTTCCATATTAAACCTTGCAACTCGTTAATCCTCGTTTTCAATTTCTTCCTTATTAAACCTTGCAACTCGTTAATCCTCGTTTGCAATTTCTTCCATATTAAACCTTGCAACCCGTTAATCCTCGTTTTCAATTTCTACCTTATTAAAAAATGCAACACGTTAATCCTCGTTTTCCATTTCTTCCTTATTAGATATTGCAACTCGTTAATCCTCGTTTTCAATTTCTTCCCTATTAAACCTTGCAACTCGTTAATCCTCGTTTGCAAATTCTTCCCTATTAAACCTTGCAACTCGTTAATCCTCGTTTGCAAATACTTCCATATTAAACCTTGCAACTCGTTAATCCTCGTTTTCTATTTCTTCCTTATTAAACCTTGCAACTCGTTAATCCTCGTTTGCAATTTCTTCCTTATTAAACCTTGCAACACGTTAATCCTCGTTTTCAATTCCTTCCTTATTAAACCTTGCAACTCGATAATCCTCGTTTGCAATTTCTTCCATATTAAACCTTGCAACCCGTTAATCCTCGTTTTCAATTTCTTCCTTATAAAAAAATGCAACACGTTAATCCTCGTTTTCCATTTCTTCCTTATTAGACATTGCAACTCGTTAATCCTCGTTTTCAATTTCTTCCCTATTAAACCTTGCAACTCGTTAATCCTCGTTTGCAAATTCTTCCCTATTAAACCTTGCAAATCGTTAATCCTCGTTTGCAAATTCTTCCATATTAAACCTTGCAACTCGTTAATCCTCGTTTTCAATTTCTTCCTTATTAATCCTTGCAACACGTTAATCCTCGTTTTCAATTCCTTCCTTATTAAATCTTGCAACTCGTTAATCCTCGTTTGCAATTTCTTCCATATTAAACCTTGCAACTCGTTAATCCTCGTTTGCAATTTCTTCCTTATTAAAAAATGCAACACGTTAATCCTCGTTTTCCATTTCTTCCTTATTAGACCTTGCAACTCGTTAATCCTCGTTTTCAATTTCTTCCCTATTAAACCTTACAACTCGTTAATCCTCGTTTGCAAATTCTTCCATATTAAATCTTGCAACTCGTTAATCGTCGTTTGCAATTTCTTCCTTATTAAAAAATGCAACACGTTAATCCTCGTTTTCCATTCCTTCCTTATTAAAAAATGCAACACGTTAATCCTCGTTTTCCATTCCTTCCTTATTAAACAAAGCAACACGTTAATCCTCGTTTAAAATTTCTTCCTTATTAAAAAATGCAACACGTTAATCCTCGTTTTCCATTCCTTCCTTATTAAACAATGCAACACGTTAATCCTCGTTTTCCATTTCTTCCTTATTAAAAAGTGCAATACGTTAATCCTCATTTTCCATTTCTTCCTTATTAAAAAATGCAACACGTTAATCCTTGTTTTCCATTTCTTCCTTATTAGACCTTGCAACTCGTTAATCCTCGTTTTCAATTTCTTCCCTATTAAACCTTACAACTCGTTAATCCTCGTTTGCAAATTCTTCCATATTAAATCTTGCAACTCGTTAATCGTCGTTTGCAATTTCTTCCTTATTAAAAAATGCAACACGTTAATCCTCGTTTTCCATTCCTTCCTTATTAAAAAATGCAACACGTTAATCCTCGTTTTCCATTCCTTCCTTATTAAACAAAGCAACACGTTAATCCTCGTTTAAAATTTCTTCCTTATTAAAAAATGCAACACGTTAATCCTCGTTTTCCATTCCTTCCTTATTAAACAATGCAACACGTTAATCCTCGTTTTCAATTCCTTCCTTATTAAAAAATGCAACACGTTAATCCTCGTTTTCCATTCCTTCCTTATTAAACAATGCAACACGTTAATCCTCGTTTTCCATTTCTTCCTTATTAAAAAGTGCAATACGTTAATCCTCATTTTCCATTTCTTCCTTATTAAAAAATGCAACACGTTAATCCTTGTTTTCCATTTCTTCCTTATTAGACCTTGCAACTCGTTAATCCTCGTTTTCAATTTCTTCCCTATTAAACCTTACAACTCGTTAATCCTCGTTTGCAAATTCTTCCATATTAAATCTTGCAACTCGTTAATCGTCGTTTGCAATTTCTTCCTTATTAAAAAATGCAACACGTTAATCCTCGTTTTCCATTCCTTCCTTATTAAAAAATGCAACACGTTAATCCTCGTTTTCCATTCCTTCCTTATTAAGCAAAGCAACACGTTAATCCTCGTTTGCAATTTCTTCCTTATTAAAAAATGCAACACGTTAATCCTCGTTTTCCATTTCTTCCTTATTAAAAAAATGCAACACGTTAATCCTCGTTTTCCATTTCTTCCTTATTAAAAAGTGCAACACGTTAATCCTCATTTTCCATTTCTTCCTTATTAAAAAATGCAACACGTTAATCCTCGTTTTCCATTTCTTCCTTATTAAAAAATGCAACACGTTAATCCTCGTTTTCCATTTCTTCCTTATTAGACCTTGCAACTCGTTAATCCTCGTTTTCAATTTCTTCCCTATTAAACCTTGCAACTCATTAATCCTCGTTTGAAAATTCTTCCATATTAAACCTTGCAACTCGTTAATCCTCGTTTTCAATTTCTTCCTTATTAAACCTTGCAACTCGTTAATCCTCGTTTGCAATTTCTTCCTTATTAAACCTTGCAACTCGTTAATCCTCGTTTTCAATTCCTTCCTTATTAAACCTTGCAACTCGTTAATCCTCGTTTGCAATTTCTTCCATATTAAACCTTGCAACCCGTTAATCCTCGTTTTCAATTTCTACCTTATTAAAAAATGCAACACGTTAATCCTCGTTTTCCATTTCTTCCTTATTAGATATTGCAACTCGTTAATCCTCGTTTTCAATTTCTTCCCTATTAAACCTTGCAACTCGTTAATCCTCGTTTGCAAATTCTTCCCTATTAAACCTTGCAACTCGTTAATCCTCGTTTGCAAATACTTCCATATTAAACCTTGCAACTCGTTAATCCTCGTTTTCTATTTCTTCCTTATTAAACCTTGCAACTCGTTAATCCTCGTTTGCAATTTCTTCCTTATTAAACCTTGCAACACGTTAATCCTCGTTTTCAATTCCTTCCTTATTAAACCTTGCAACTCGATAATCCTCGTTTGCAATTTCTTCCATATTAAACCTTGCAACCCGTTAATCCTCGTTTTCAATTTCTTCCTTATTAAAAAATGCAACACGTTAATCCTCGTTTTCCATTTCTTCCTTATTAGACATTGCAACTCGTTAATCCTCGTTTTCAATTTCTTCCCTATTAAACCTTGCAAATCGTTAATCCTCGTTTGCAAATTCTTCCATATTAAACCTTGCAACTCGTTAATCCTCGTTTTCAATTTCTTCCTTATTAATCCTTGCAACTCGTTAATCCTCGTTTTCAATTTCTTCCCTATTAAACCTTGCAACTCGTTAATCCTCGTTTGCAAATTCTTCCATATTAAACCTTGCAACTCGTTAATCCTCGTTTTCAATTCCTTCCTTATTAAATCTTGCAACTCGTTAATCCTCGTTTGCAATTTCTTCCATATTAAACCTTGCAACTCGTTAATCCTCGTTTGCAATTTCTTCCTTATTAAAAAATGCAACACGTTAATCCTCGTTTTCCATTTCTTCCTTATTAGACCTTGCAACTCGTTAATCCTCGTTTTCAATTTCTTCCCTATTAAACCTTACAACTCGTTAATCCTCGTTTGCAAATTCTTCCATATTAAATCTTGCAACTCGTTAATCGTCGTTTGCAATTTCTTCCTTATTAAAAAATGCAACACGTTAATCCTCGTTTTCCATTCCTTCCTTATTAAAAAATGCAACACGTTAATCCTCGTTTTCCATTCCTTCCTTATTAAACAAAGCAACCCGTTAATCCTCGTTTGCAATTTCTTCCTTATTAAAAAATGCAACACGTTAATCCTCGTTTTCCATTCCTTCCTTATTAAACAATGCAACACGTTAATCCTCGTTTTCAATTCCTTCCTTATTAAAAAATGCAACACGTTAATCCTCGTTTTCCATTAATTCCTTATTAAACAATGCAACACGTTAAACCTCGTTTGCAATTTCTTCCTTATTAAAAAATGCAACACGTTAATCCTCGTTTTCCATTTCTTCCTTATTAAAAAAATGCAACACGTTAATCCTCGTTTTCCATTCCTTCCTTATTAAACAATGCAACACGTTAATCCTCGTTTTCCATTTCTTCCTTATTAAAAAGTGCAATACGTTAATCCTCATTTTCCATTTCTTCCTTATTAAAAAATGCAACACGTTAATCCTCGTTTTCCATTCCTTCCTTATTAAAAAATGCAACACGTTAATCCTCGTTTTCCATTTCTTCCTTATTAAAAAATGCAACACGTTAATCCTCGTTTTCCAATCCTTCCTTATTAAAAAATGCAACACGTTAATCCTCGTTTTCAATTTCTTCCTTATTAAAAAATGCAACACGTTAATCCTCGTTTTCCATTTCTTCCTTATTAAAAAAATGCAACACGTTAATCCTCGTTTTCCATTCCTTCCTTATTAAACAATGCAACACGTTAATCCTCGTTTTCAATTTCTTCCTTATTAAAAAATGCAACACGTTAATCCTCGTTTTCCATTTCTTCCTTATTAAAAAAATGCAACACGTTAATCCTCGTTTTCCATTCCTTCCTTATTAAACAATGCAACACGTTAATCCTCGTTTTCCATTTCTTCCTTATTAAAAAGTGCAACACGTTAATCCTCATTTTCCATTTCTTCCTTATTAAAAAATGCAACACGTTAATCCTCGTTTTCCATTCCTTCCTTATTAAACAATGCAACACGTTAATCCTCGTTTTCCATTTCTTCCTTATTAAAAAATGCAACACGTTAATCCTCGTTTTCAATTTCTTCCTTATTAAAAAATGCAACACGTTAATGCTCGTTTTCCATTTCTTCCTTATTAAAAAAATGCAACACGTTAATCCTCGTTTTCCATTCCTTCCTTATTAAACAATGCAACACGTTAATCCTCGTTTTCAATTTCTTCCTTAATAAACCTTGCAACTCGCTAATACTCGTTTTCAATTCCTTCCTTATTAAACCTTGCAACTCGTTAATCCTCGTTTTCAATTTCTTCCTTATTAAACCTTGCAACTCGTTAATCCTCGCTTTAAGGTCTAATGAGGCGTGAAAATGAGTTCTTGCGAGGTTGTGTTTATACAGTACATCAAGATAGAGAATGTTTCCTTTTCTGCCTTGAAAAGCAAATTTGTAATCCTGATTTTTTACATCGGTTGGGACGACCGACCTTGATGTGATGTCCGTAACTATTTTGATCACGACGCTGACTGAAATAAACGTAGAAAGATTGTGTACCACCAATCTTCCAAAAGACGATGACTTGCTTACTTGCCATGAGCTTGGCCACAAAGACTTATCTCTTCTGACTACGATTTAGTTATCGTCAGACAAGAGTCCAAAATAGAGAGAAAGGAAAATTGGATGCTTTCTTAGTTGACTGATGCCTTTCTTTCTTTCTTTCTTTCTATTTCTTTCTTTATATATTCTCTCTCTCTCTCTCTCTCTCTCTCTCTCTCTCTCTCTCTCTCTCTCTCTCTGTCACACACACACACACACATACACACACTTCGTCTCTCTCTTTCTCTCTCCTTCTCTCTCTCTTTCTCTCTCTCTGCATTTCTTTCCATCTTTCTTCTTTTCATTTGACCGATTTGAATTTTTCTCAGTTGGCGATCGACTTTCTTTCTTTCTTTCTTTCTTCCAGTCCTTTCATTTTCTTTCTTTGTTTCCTTTTTTCTTTCTTTCTTTCTTTCTTTCTTTCTTTATTTAATTATTTCATTCTCCCTTCCTTTCTTTCTTTGTGTTCAATCCTTCTGTTTTCTTTCTTTTTGTTCTTTTTTATATTTTCCTTGAATCCTCTTATTTTTCTCACTCTTTCTTTCTCCCTTTCTTTCTTTCTTTCCGCCTACTTTTCTTTCTTTCTTTCTTTCTTTCTTTCTGCTTTCTGCTTTCTTTTCTTTTCCTTTCTTTTTTCTTTCTACCTTCTTTTCTTTCTTTCTTTCTTTCTGCATTCTTTTCTTTCTTTCTTTCTTTCTTTCTTTGTAGTCATCCTTTAAATTTTTCATTGTCTTTTTTTATTTTCTTTCTTTCTTTCTTTCCCCCAATCATTTCATATTCTTTCTTTCTTTCTTTCTTTCTTTCTTTCGTCCTTTCTTTCTTTTCAATCCTTCTATTTTCTTTCTTTTTCTCTTTCTCTGTTCCTTCTTTATATTTTCCTTCAATCCTGCTATTTTTCTTTCTGTCTCTTTCTTTCTTCCTTTCTGGCTTTTTTTTTATTTTTCTCTTTCTTTCTTTCTTTCTATATTTATTTATTATTTTGTATTAATTCCGTCAATGCTTTGATTTTTCTTTCTGTCTTTTTTTCTATTCATTCCTTTATTTTTCTTATTTTTCTTCTTGTCTTTCTCTCTCCTTTAGTGGTGCTTTCTTTGTCTCCTCTGATTGATTTCAATTTTCTTCTGTTTAGTATCTGCTCTTTCTTTCTCCATCTTCTCTTCCTTCCCAGACGTCGCAGTCTTGTGCCACGGTCATGAAGATAAAGTTAATGGCCCAGCAACCAGACGAACATGTCAACAGAACTGCCAACGGCAGAGAAGCAGGAGTTGGAAGGACGATGAATTAATGGGGGCCAAAATTAAGGAAGCATCTGGACGGCAAACGCCGGATGTGGAAAAATGATTTAATGAATAATCAACTCTGAATGATTCCATTACGTAACTTATCGCGTGCGAGATTCCGCGTGATCTCGCGAGATCACGTAAACGAACAGTCATGTTGTCGGCTACGATCTAATTTGTAACATTTTTCACTGTTTGCATTAATTCTAAAGGAGTTTCATTTTTCTTAAATTCGGTTTAGCAAGACACAAGATCAAATGCTGTTGAGAGATAGGAAAATTACGTTTTGCTAATTTACCGACTAGCAAGATTCTTGATAATAACAAGCCCACAAGTATAGAATCTCCCAACAAGGTTCGAGATATTTGTTAAACTTTGGTAAGTCTGAAACAAGGCGACGTGTTCAGCACAAAATAAGAGCCTATTTCAATATTAATGTTAAATAATCCTAAATAATACTCCATGCTGAAATACCCAAATATACTTTTTTCTTTTACGTGCTATCTAGAATCTGAATGATCATGTCTCTCCACTACTTCCTGTATTTGTTCTCAGTAACTTTTCACTCCTTACCATCTTTTTGTAATCGTCTTCTGCTATGAACTCAAACAAACTCGTTAAGTAGGTTACCCGCTGATTCCCCACTACTCCTCTTGCCTTTGGTATATCCTTTGAGTGTTAGATTCGCTAAACCCTCCTTCCTCGTTAGGTTTCCCAGATATTAAAGCGGACTCTTTTTGAAGCTAAATAGTTCTCATTTTGCCTTTAAAATTTCTCGTTGCTCATACGCCATGTTTATTTTATTCCCAGCATTCATCGGTAGAAACACTCTCTGTCGGTTCAAGTCGTGTCGTCCTCTGTGGGAAGATTAGTTTCGAACCTGTATCCTATACGGAACCGTCATATAGTCTGACGTGCCTTTACCGATTCGGCCACTTTGGTTCGAATCCTGTCGGAGGACAAATATTTTCTATGAAAATTTCTCAGACATTCAGGCCGGTAAATGTTATTTAATACTGTTTATTATAAACAAAGCATTTACTGAAATACTTGTATCTATAAAAAGAATGTTAAATATAAAAATGTCTTTAAATAATTGTCGGACTTTGTCCATTTCATAATATGTGACGTCATTTGTTTACATTTGATACGCCATGAGCAGTTATGAATGTACGTGAGAGATTCATGGAAGATTGAAGTTTATAAGCAGTAAATTCGACCTTGCCAACCGAACGATCCTCAGTGGCCGAATCGGTTAAGGCACGTCAGGCTATATGACGGTTCCGTATAGGATACAGGTTCGAATCCTGTCGGAGGACAAATATTTTCTATGAAAATTTCTCGGACATTCAGGCCGGTAAATGTTATATATATATAAAGAAATATAGTCTTAAAGTGTGCTATATTTATGGGATAAAGTGCTCAATATCAGAGATAGAGCGTGTGTAAATATAAAAGTGGCCTGACGATTGCATCTTGCATGAAACAGACTGTCGCCTCTAAGTGTTGACATCTATGTTCACTTTTATATATATATATTTTTTTAATTTTTTTTATATATATATATATATATATATATATATATATATATATATATATATATATATATATATATATATATATATATATATATATATATATGGTAATCTCATCAATAATGAGATGTGATTGAATCGAAACATGATTGTATTTATACTCATGTTGATTTAATTTTCATAAAATAAGGAATACAGCTGTACTTTTGTTTTGAGCCCTCCTTTAAATTAATGTTACGAACGTTGGAATTTATATTCGATTCGGTCTCATTAGATAGATAGATAGATAGATAGATAGATAGATAGATAGTAAATATTTCGGGGCCTCTCTTCGGTTCTTAAAAAAAAACAACTTAAAACGAGATATTTTTGCATTTTTTAAAAGTAAAACATAAAACTTCTGTAGCCTTTAGTAAATTTCCCTTTAGTTTTCAGTCTTTCTCTAGGCTCCCCTAACTATAAAAAAAGTTCAAATTTGGGTTCCTATACATTTGGTAAATTATGAATATTTTGTTTGAAAAACATATTTTGTTTTCAGCATTAACCTGAAGTAGACTTTTTGAGATTACAAAAAAAAAAGGCTGGCGATTTGATTCAGGTTAAGGGAATCATGAAAAAAATAACAATATAATTCCATTTTGAAAAGACATGCTATACGATCTGGTTTACACATAACAAGGAAAAAAATTAATTCACCTTTGAACAAATTTTAATTATGTCAAAATTACCTCAAGTCAAAAAAAGGCGCAAAAATTATGACTTGGCCGCATCAATCTCCTGGGCTCCCCCATTGATTAGTATGGGATAGATTGGATAGGAGAGTTCGAAGAGAATACCCACAGCGTGAGAGTGAGCTTTTTCAGTGTTTAAAGAATGCTTTAGAAGGTCTTCCATATATTTTTTTCTCAAAAAATGTTGGAAAGAATGCCAAGTATTTGTAAAGCAGTAAATTAAGCAGATGGTGGTTTTATTGACGAAACAAAATATGATGTTTTTGTATAGTACTTTTGATAATAAAGTGCTTATTTTTTTGTCAAAATAAAAACAAATACACTGTAGTTACTGAAATTTTATCTTTTACTTTAAAAAATGCAAAAATATCTCCATTTTAAGATTTTTTGAAAGAAATGCAGGGTGGTCCCAAACTTAAAGAAAAAAAAGCTGTGGAAAGCTATAATCGCCTGAAGTCTGAAGTGATATGGCATTTAAGGAGGATGAGAGCACTAAAAGATCTGCATGTATTTATGCATTACTAACAGCCATACCCAGCTGGTCGATCCGAAAAAGCGTTCAATTAGAATGGAGCAAAAACAGCATCATGTTTAAATGTAATAGTGTCTATTTTCTTCAATTACTTGAAAGTACTTTCATTAAAAATATTTTGAATTAACGCAGTTTCTAATAGTCTGTATTTATTCAATCGAAGTTAGCCGAGGACATGAAGGGGTAAAACAGGCAACATGAAGACCCACTTCAGACCACAATTATTTTGGAGTTTTTAAAATTCAATTTGTCAGTGTGCCACCAGGGATGTAAAAGAGGATACATTTATAAAGCAATTGTTAAGTTTAATGAAAATTGGTTGAAAGATCAACAAAAAATAAGAAAGGAACCAGTAAAAATCGCCATTTTTCGCTATTTACACGGATTTTCACTATATGGGTGGACTCAATCATCAAGTTAACTGTTAAACAATCAACTTATTGTTGGCTACACTTGAGTGAAGTTTGTATTAGATTGCTTGAAAATTGAGGGTGTTTTTAGTTTAAAATTTGTGTTGAAATCAATTTTTTGTTTTTTGCTAAACGCAGTGGAGTAGAAATAAACATTAGGTATCATTGAGCTTGTCATGATATAAGTAACCTACATACCGGAAAAAGTTGAATTTATCGATTTGATCTGCTTAATCGATTATTGATTTATTTAAAAATATCGATTATTTACGCTACCGCGTACAAGTGTCTGTGAGTCAATGGAGAATTTTAAAAGTGCTCGGACAAGTGAGACACGCGAGAAGGGGCAGGATGGCCATCAACCTTCATCAATGATGAGAAGATTCGGCAGGTTCTGGAGATTTTAATGGCAAATCGGCGAGTTATCGTCGATGAGGTAGCTTGTTCTCTGTAGATTCGGATAACTGCTCTCTGTTCGTCCTTGGTGCACACTGCTAGCGGAGCGGCCATGTTTTCACTGTAAATCATCCAGCAAAGTGGCGCGATCAAGCTCAAACTTCGATCCCGTGACCATAAGAGAACGAACTATAAACACGCATAAACAGAAAGCAGTGTGGCATGCCTAACGATATATCATGGCGAATGTGCTGATAGTTTTTTTTACCTACCCTCGTAGTTTGAAAAAAGGGGGACCTTTTTATGACTAGAGCTCTCCAAAATTTTATGTAATCTAGCGAGAGAAAGAGAGTGATTGTCTTTTTGAAGTGTTAACACATTGCTTATTGCTTACGAATAGAAGTGCCTCTGGCTGATTTTCGTGACAATGAAAACACTGGCACTTAAAATTCTTGTAGATCAGAGATAGACTTGTGGAATTATTTCAGCGTTCATTTTTTTCTACCCCTTCACTATTTATTTACACTTGAAATTTAGGGTCGATAAAGTTATGAAAATTTGCAAACCATTGCTTAGGAAGGCACAAGGCCCCAAAAGTAAAATAAAAACCCCAGTGAGGGCCAATCAGGAACATATATTAATATGGTATAAGGCCACAGGAATGTGGTTCCACAGAAAGATGCTGAGGATACCATGGACCGAACATGCGAGCAACGGCGAAGTTTTAGAGAAAATGGAAACCAAAAGGAAATATACTTAACATCAGCTGACGTTTTAGGGCATATAATGAGGAAAGAGGGTTTAGAAAAACTGATACTCACAGGACAGTATGAAGACAAGATGGCGAGAGGAAGAAACCCATAACCTACTTAATGGAATTGACTAAATGGATGTCGGAACAGGGTTTAGGAGAGATAACAAAAAGACAAAGGACAGGAAATTGTGGAGAACCATGATCAGTTACTTTCTGAAGGGATTCGGCAGAGAGCCGATACCCAGTAAAGGTAGATTTTACTACAGTAGTAATATTTACTTATTATTTACTTACAAAGGCACAAGCCCAGCATTCAGCGAGTATCAGTTTCACTATAGTAGCAATGATATTAATTAAACTATTTTTACTATGGCACAAGGCCGCTAATTTACGGTACCCAATGAGGATATATTTCACTACTGTCGTAATCTTTACTTAAAATAGCACAAGTATAGCCACCCGATGAGGAACTGTTTTACTATAGTTGCAATGGTGTTTACTAAACTAATGTTAGTATGGCACGAGGCCGCTAATATAGGGCACCAATGTGAATCGATTTCACTCTTCCGAAGGGATGTTTTATGATTGCTACAATCTTAATTTGTTCAAAGGTCAAGATTGTAGAGACTGGAGAAGCATCTCGTGAGTCTGTTCCACAAAGCAGCAGTTCTTGGAAAGAAGCTGTCAGAGTGGAACTTCCTTCTTACTAATGGAAGATGAAGGCAGATGAGGATGATTCATCCCTGTGTACGTGGAACGGCGGGTCCTAGCTGCACCAGGCTTGACCTTTGTACCTCGTTAAAGCGCTCGATAGAGGATGTCAGAGGCTTGAGATTTTTCGACTGTGGGAAAGGGGTTGTAGGGTGGAAAATAATTCATCACCCACAAATCCACACATTTTGGGCACCTAGTGAGGATCGATTTCACAGCATTGGCAATGACGTATACTAAATTAGAGTTAATATGGCATGATGCCTCTAGTGTAATGCCCCAGTGAGGATCGATTTCACTACAGTAATAATATACACTTCGCTTAATATAGCATAAATTCACACATTTTGGTCACCTAGAGAGGATCGATTTCATAACATTAGCAATGACGTTAACTAAATTAGTTTTAGTATAGCATAATGCCTTGAGTGTAATTCCCCAATGAGGATCGATTTCACTCCAGTAATAATATTTACTTCGCTTAATATAGCATAAATCCGCATATGTTGGATAACTAGTGAGGATTGAATTCACTACAGGTGCAATCATGTTTATTATGATAATGTTGTATACCATAAGGCTGATGAAGTGGTGTCCCCAATGAAGATCTATTTTCCTAGAGAGGTGACGGTTTGCGAAATAGGCAATAATCCTCGGCGTATTACTCTTTTATTCGACTCAATTTTGATATACTGACAGAGTCGTGGTGCAATCAATGGGGATTGAACCCAGTCAGTCAGCGGGTCCAGCTTGTTAAGAATCGCCTAACAGAAAGCGCTTGGTTATTATGCGTCGGTTCATTTTGGAGGTAGGTGAGTGACTGACGTAATGGCTAACCATACAGTAAACGGGACAAGCGAAATGGTTTCAAACTCCACTTGGGACAGTCGACATTCACCTTGCACTAATATCATTGGGAAAGGCATGACGCTACTTACCAAGTTGGTTCTAGTTAAATTGTCAGACAATTGGAAACGTTCATCCCTGTAAACGGGTCCATTTTGGGAATCAGTTTGGTTTGGTTTGATTTACGGCATATGAACCTCAATGGGTTATTTAATGCCGACAAGATTTTTATTGCTGGTAATATTTTTATCTATCTATCTATCTATCTATCTATGTTCATTATCTATCTCTCTATCTATCTATCTATCTATCAGTATATATTGGTTTGGTTTCTTTTGTTTTACGGCATATCAACCTCAGTGGGTTATTTAATGCCGACAATTTTTTATTGCTGTTAATATTTTTTATCTATCTATCTATTTATCTATCTACCTTGGTCTCTTCATGTCTATCTGGCTCTCTTGGTCTCTTCATATCTATCTATCAATCTATCTATCTCAGTATATACTGGTTTGTTTTCTTTTGGTTTGGTTTGTTTTACGGCATATCAACCTCAATGGGTTATTTAATGCAGATAAAAATTTTATTGCTGCTAATATTTTTTTTCGTCAAAAATCTATTTCTGGTAATATATTTCCTTCAAAAATGTATTGCTAGTAATAATTATTTTTTTAATATTGTTGGTAATACTTTTTTTTCAAAAATGTAATGCTGGTAATAATTTTTTTCTTCAAAACTTTATTGCAGGTAATAATTTTACAAAGTATTTCTGATATTAAAACCTATTTTTAAACTTTCATAGTGTTTTTTACCCCAGTTTCGGGGTTAACTATTTGCCCATAGCTGGGACCCTAACTGGTGCTACCACCCCGGGTCAGGGTGGACCTGGGAACACCAGCAATTAAGAGATGGTTCCACGTTCCTCAAAACCTAATCAGAGGCGTTGCTGTTGGACGTAGTTTATCGTCATACCCAGGACGCTTCATTTTGGGGTTGGGCTTAGTAGGTTCGTAAAACATCAGTTGCTACTTTTAAAAAAACGCAGCAGTTGATAGATTATGGTCCTCCCTATCTACCGCAGTTTACTGCAATAAACGACAACAAAAATATCTTATCGTTAGTGGAAACCCATTTTTTATGACCAAGGTCACCCGCGCTTACTAAATGTTACACTTGATTTAATGCTATACTGGTCGTTGTTTGTGTGTGTGTGAGAGTGAATTTGGCGTGTGTGTAGGTGTTTATGCCTATGCATGCGTATGTGTGTTTAAGATTTTTGTGTGTGCATGTGTGTGTGCATGTGTGTGTGCGCGTGTGTGTGTGTATGTGTGTGCGCGCGCGCGAGCCCGCACGCGTGTGCGTCTGTGCTTTACAATGTTCTTGTGTCATGTACGCAAATAACTTGACATTAGGGAAAAACAAATGTATAAGCATATCAACAAAATGATAGATAGATAGATAGATAGATAGATAGATAGATAGATAGATAGATAGATAGATAATGAACAGACTGAAATAGATAGATAGATAGATAGATAGATAATGAACAGACTGAAATAGATAGATAGATAGATAGATAGATAGATAGATAGATAATGAACAGACTGAAATAGATAGATAGATAGATAGATAGATAATGAACAGACTGAAATAGATAGATAGATAGATAGATAGATAGATAATGAACAGACTGAAATAGATAGATAGATAGATAGATAGATAGATAATGAACAGACTGAAATAGATAGATAGATAGATAGATAGATAGATAGATAGATAGATAGATAGATAGATAATGAACAGACTGAAATAGATAGATAGATAGATAGATAGATAGATAGATAGATAGATAATGAACAGACTGAAATAAATAGATAGATAGATAGATAGATAGATAGATAGATAGATAGATAGATAGATAATGAACAGACTGAAATAGATAGATAGATAGATAGATAATGAACAGACTGAAATAGATAGATAGATAGATAGATAGATAATTAACAGACTGAAATAGATAGATAGATAGATAGATAGATAGATGCAATCGTCAGGCCATGAGTGCTGTTATTTTTCTCGGCTATTTATATATACGGGTCAGTGGTGCATATTCTCTATATGTATATATACACATATATATATGTATATGTATATATATATATATATAGTGGGGGGGGGCAATAAAGTCTCTATACAGTTACAATAACAATTAAGACAAAGCAATTAATCAAGAGTCCAGATATTTATTATTAAAATGGTTCTGGTTAATAACAATTAAATGCTATGGTAAATAATAGTAAATTAATTACCGATACTGTTCGTGTGTGTGTGTGTGTGTGTGTGTGTGTGTGTGTGTGTGTGTGTGTGTGTGTGTGTGTGTGTGTGTGTGTGTGTGTGTGTGTGTGTGTGTGTGTACAAAGCAATCTCATCAAAGATATGCTAAGTTTGTTATTATATGATTCAGTTAGTAATTACTGATGAAAATAGTCCGGTCTTACGGTTTTCTTATACAGCATTGCCCTTACTTAAAATTAGATCGGCAACCGTCGACAAAAACACACTAACCTACTGCCTCTCATACAGAGAATAAAAGAGAATAAAAGAGAATAAGAGTAAATAAGAGAGAATAACATAGAATAAGAGTGAAGAAGAGAGAATAAGAGTGAATAAGAGAGAATAAGAGTGAATAAGAATGAATAAGAGAATAAGAGTGAATAAGAATTGATAAGAATGAATAAGAGTGAATAAGAGAGAATAAGAGAGAATAAGAGAGAATAAGAATGGATAAGAGAGAATAAGAGAGAATAAGAATGAATAAGACAGAATAAGACAGAATAAGAGTGAATAAGAGAGAATAACATAGAATAAGAGTGAAGAAGAGAGATTAAGAGAGAATAAGAGAGAATAAGAGAGAATAAGAATGAATAAGAGAGAATAAGACAGAATAAGAGTGAATAAGAGAGAATAAGAATGAATGAAAGAATGTGTGAATAAGAGAGAATAAGTGTGAATAAGAGAGAATAAGTGTGAATAAGAGAGAATAAGAGTGAATAAGTGAGAATAAGAGACAATAAGAAACAATAAGAGTGAATAAGAGCGAATAAGAGTGAATAAGAGAGAATAAGAGTGGATAAGGGGGAATAAGAGAAAATAAGAGTGAATAAGAGAGAATAAGAGTGAATAAGAGAGAATAAGAGTGGATAAGGGGGAATAAGAGAAAATAAGAGTGAATAAGAGCGAATAAGAGTGAATAAGAGAGAATAAGAGTGGATAAGGGGGAATAAGAGAGAATAAGAGTGAATAAGAGAGAATAAGAGTGGATAAGGGGGAATAAGAGAAAATAAGAGTGAATAAGAGCGAATAAGAGTGAATAAGAGAGAATAAGAGTGGATAAGGGGGAATAAGCGAAAATAAGAGTGAATAAGAGAGAATAAGAGTGAATAAGAGAGAATAAGAGTGGATAAGGGGGAATAAGAGAAAATAAGAGTGAATAAGAGCGAATAAGAGTGAATAAGAGAGAATAAGAGAGAATAAGAGTGGATAAGGGGGAATAAGAGAAAATAAGAGTGAATAAGAGAGAATAAGAGTGAATAAGAGAGAATAAGAGTGGATAAGGGGGAATAAGAGAAAATAAGAGTGAATAAGAGCGAATAAGAGTGAATAAGAGAGAATAAGAGTGGATAAGGGGGAATAAGAGAAAATAAGAGTGAATAAGAGAGAATAAGAGTGAATAAGAGAGAATAAGAGTGGATAAGGGGGAATAAGAGAAAATAAGAGTGAATAAGAGAGAATAAGAGTGAATAAGAGAGAATAAGAGTGAATAAGTGAGAATAAGAGACAATAAGAGATAATAAGAGTGAATAAGAGCGAATAAGAGTGAATAAGAGAGAATAACTGTGGATAAGAGACAATAAGAGACAATAAGAGTGAATAAGAGAGAATAAGAGAGAATGAGAGGGTAGAGTCCATGTATTTTCCCAGCCAATGCATTTAACAGCAAGTAGGACATTTGCCGTAGAGCAATGTCGAGTCATATAGTCTAGCACTTTAATGTTGGGCCCGCTTTCTGTCATGGCCGATTTAGTTTGACCATATTAATCGTCTTATAATATAAATTATATTCAATATTTCTCAAGTTACCTTATATATTTTATAACATTAACTATTGTTAACTTACACTTATAATTATTTTCTTGCTTAACAGTCTTGAATTTGAAAGAGTTACGCGTCATTTCCTGAAATGAATGTATACTTAGACACCATTCCTCTCAGATAGTCCGCTGAAACCTCGCTTCCCGTACGATCACCGAAATTAACCAATATAGAGAATGTTCAGTACCTAGATTAGTGACCGCTTGGAAAATGTAAGCTTAGATGTGTGGGTGGAGTAATGGATAACGGCTCGCAGTTGTAAATTGGAGAGCCGAGTTCCAATTCAGGTTGGGTTCGTTATATTCACTTACGCGCACATGCCGTTGGGGAAGGTATACGTCCACATCTTCTCCCAACTATGGTTTAGTTAGTAAGACTTGTATCAGTAAGCCATGATTATCTCAAAATATTCTTACAGTCTAAAATTATTTTCTGGATTTTAAATAACCTGCAAAGAATTGATAAGACGCAGAAAACGAATCAATCAAAAAAGGCTTCTTCTCCACCCGGCTATGGGTTAATTAGTAAGACGTGTATCACAAAGGTATTATTATTTCCAAATAAAATTTTTACAATCTAAAATATATTTTCTGGCTTTTAATAAACAGCAATGTTTTGATAAGCCGTAATAAACGAATCAGGCAAGCAATTTCAGATTGTTCGTGATAATAATCACGCCATGTCTGATGGTATGAACGTGCAATACGTTGTTGGTTACTGAAGTCTAGAACTGAAGAAGCAGATCCAAAGAGTCAGCTGAAGACACAGTTCCAAAGAGTCAGCTGAAGAGAATTCGCGCCGATCTCTTCAGGAAATAGTTGCAAAATTAAAGATGCCAATTTTAACAATTCATATTATTTTTTAACAAATTGGAAAACTAAAGAAACTTGAGTAATAAGTGGCACATTTATTCGCATAAAAAAAATCAGAAAAAAACATCATCTGAAATTAATATTGTTGTCGAGAAATAGACAGAGAGTCGTTTCAAGATCGAATATGAAAAGTGTTTCCTCTGCGATAATCATAAAAGGACCAATAGTCTCTTTGAACAATTTTAAAACATTTCCAAAGTAAAGTTACATCCAAAAGCATTGTATAGACTTGGAATTTTAACATGAAAATACACAATAATAATAAGGATGAATAAAATTAGTCATGAACTAATAATCATGAAAATGCTGCATCGGAAAAGTAAGAATAATAAATTGGTAAAAACTAGAAATGAAAATGCTTCCGCTAAAATGCAACAATAACAAGATGGAATAAATCAAATAATAAAATAATCACACTGAAAATGCTTCCGCTAAAACGTAACAATAATAAGATGTAATAAATCTAGTATTAAAATAATCATACTGAAAATGCTTCCGCTAAAACGAAACAAAGATAAAATGGAATAAATCTAGTAATAAAATAATCATACTGAAAATACCTTCGCTAAAACGCAACAATAATAAGATGGAATAAATCTCGTGAAAAAATAATCATACGGAAAATGCTTCCGCTAAAACGAAACAATAATAAGATGGAATAAATCTAGTAATAAAATAATCATACTGAAAATGCTTCCGCTAAAACGCAACAATAATAAGTTTGGAATGCATCTAGTAATAAAATAATCACACTGAAAATGCTTCCGCTAAAACGCAACAATAATAAGATCGAATGAATCTAGTACTAAAATAATCACACTGAAAATCCTTCCGCTAAAACGCAACAATAATAAGATGGAATGAATCTAGATATAATAAACCAACTGAAAATGCTTCCACTAAAACGCAACAATAATAAGATGGAATAAATCTAGTAATAAAATAATCACACTGAAAATGATTCCACTAAAACGCAACAATAATAAGATGGAATAAATCTTATAATAAAATAATCACACTGAAAATGATTCCGCTAAAAACAACAATAATAAGATGGAATGATTCCGCTAAAACGCAACAATAATAAGATGGAATAAATCTTGTAATAAAATAATTACACTGAAAATGCTTCCGCTAAAACGCAACAATAATAAGATGGAATAAATCTTATAATAAAATAATCACATTGAAAATGATTCCGCTAAAAAACAACAATAATAAGATGGAATGATTCCGCTAAAACGCAACAATAATAAGATGGAATAAATCTTGTAATAAAATAATCACAGTGAAAATGCTTCCGCTAAAACGCAATGATAATAAGATAAATTAAAACATGTGAGGAGGCTTGAGTTTCAATTGCAGTCGAGGTAATTACCTTATTTAACGTGCTAATACCCTCCTGAAAGGTATGAATCTAAATCTTCCCTTCCCGCAATAGTAGGACAGACTGGGGTCTATTGCCTTTGGTGGCAGCCGGTGTAGGAGAAGAAAAGCTCTAAATTCAAAACTGTATGTAACCCTCGCGAAAGATCGTTCGCATTGACCCGATGATCCCGTCTGTGGTAGACGCCTTTTTGTTAACGAGTAAGAAAATCTCAAATGAATAACATTATACTTTGCATCGCATGCGTTGAGCTTGAGAAATATTTACAATATCCTCTCAACACATATGGTTACTTGCAATTGAAGCCTTGTTCATAAATTTGCACAGTAAACGTTCTGCTCAAACAACACGTGCCGAATATGACTCTACCCAATGTAATTCTATATTATTCACACACACGCATATATATATATATATATATATATATATATATATATATATATATATATATATATATATATATATATATATATATAGCTCCTTGAAAGTACCACCTTACTTTACGAGCATCATTACGTATATTTGTTTATCAGCATCTGTTTCTTTGCTGAAGCACCTTTCTATTTTTCTTTCTTTTGTTGACTTTTCTTATTTGATAATTTATATTTTTTTGTTTTGAATTTTGTTTTTGTTTTTAATACTGCATCCGTTTTCTTCGAGGCATATTGTGCATGGCGCACGGAATACACAAACAACTAATAAATAAGACCCCACCATTTTCTCCAACACACACCTTTACTTAGCAAGTCCTCAAGGACACATGGCACAGTGGATGAAGGTGTTAGTTAGATCCAGTAGAGGGACCGAAAGACTGTGAGTTCAATACCCGGTTAAGGCAGTGGAGAGGGGAATTAACAGGAGATAACTGATAACTGACATCCATTAAAACATGGCACGTGGAACTAGAACAGTCTACCCCAGCGAACGAAATAAAGGGTTCAGCTCGACATTCTAACCACCTGAAGAAGGCCGGAGCGTACAACGGCCGAAACGTTGTAATAAATATGGAGACAAAGATGAGGACAATAGTCCGAATAATGTAAATAGTGTTGATAATACCTCATCTCAGATATATAGATAGATACTGAAGGGCCGAAACATTGTGATAAATATGGCGACAAAGATGAGGACAATAGTCCGAATAATGTAAATAGTGTACATAATACCTCATCTTCCAGAAATATAGACAGATAATGAAGGGCCGAAACGTTGTAATAAATATGGCGAAAAAGATGAGGACAATAGTCCGAATAATGTAAATAGTGTACATAATACCTCATCTCAGATATATAGATAGATAATGAAGGGCCGAAATGTTGTAATAAAAATGGAGACAAAGATGAGGACAATAGTCCGAATAATGTAAATAGTGTACATAATACCTCATCTCAGAAATATAGAGAGACACATTTACTTAAGTGCCAATGAATACGTGCTAAATTTATCTTACGACCGTACAAAACCAACACATGAAGACCACACAGTGTGGATCGAATTTGCTACTGTAGCAGCTGGCTAACAGACAAGCGTGACAAAACACATTATTCCTGGGGTATTACTTGATTTAGCCGAAATTGTAGCGGCATAATAGAGCTATTTATTAAACTGACCTCTATCTTCAAATATTGAATATAAAAAACTGACCCATATCAAAATTGACGACTTTTAAAAAACTGTTACTATTACTTGACTGGTAAAGTTGTAGTGAGAGAGTACTTCACTGAAATGTCCCTTGTCGCCCTTTCTTTCGCTTAATACTCATAGCATGTCAAAGACAAGACATTTTTCTGCAAATATCTGTAGATGGAACATAGTGCAGAGGAAAATGTATTCATATCTTTCCCAGTTGTATTAGAACGAAAGCCTAGAAAACATCCTGACTCGCCACCGACTTCGATGGGCCGAAAACCTTGCCCAATTACTAGCCATTCGCCTACGCACATAAATCCTCTTGTCAGTGCTCGCATTTGGCAAGATACCGTATTGTCGATTCAAGGATCAGCTCAAAAACACTTTGCTGAGGACAAATCCATCCGGTGAATTGGGAGACGGAAGCTGCAGAAATAACCAACTGGAAAAGAGCAGTCTACGATAAAACATCCTTCGAAAACGCCAAAAGACAAATGGAAGAGACGAAAAGAGGCAAAAGAAAAACGAAAGCTCTTCATCTCTGAACCACTGTTGTGGATTCCGGGAATGGAATCCTGCACAAATAAATAAACAACGCCGGTAATTGAGATAGAAAAATAAGTGTATTAAACGTAAGAATACAGACTTGAAGTGAAGATTAGTAGTCCATGAATGCAGGTTAGTAGAAAGTATATGTACAAGTCTCTGTAAGTGAAGCCGTAATTATCTCTCTAGCGGGGCTCTCGTATAACTCTCTGTGAACACTCTGTGTACTGTCTCCGTATCTCTCACCCTGACTCAATGTATCTCAACCTGCAGGTATTCTCTCTGTCAGTTTTAGTATACTTTGGACGAGTCCATCTTGTGTAAAAGGGGTCTGCCCCACAACAACCACCTTACCCTACCATGTGGTGGCTGTGGATGTCTCTTCAGATCCAACATAGGACTCATTTCACACAAAAGGAAATATAGGATGACCACCCCAATACTCACCAACGCGTTCCGCTAATGACAACAATTGTTTAGGGAATACAGTCTCATTCGATATTCGATCTCGGATCTCCGAATCTATTTCATGGGCGCTGATAACCTTTATGGCTTTAAAAAAAAGAAGAAGAAATATGTCCTTTCAGGACATATACGATCATGGCTCTCCATAGGTTTCTTTCCGTAATGATCTTAAGATTTCCATGATTACACGCAAAGGTTTCTGCAGTAGTTTCTCGCTGTATTCTACACGGTTTTCAACTCAGAATATCCATTATCTGGCTGTTATCTTAGCCGAGTGAACGCAGTCTAACCTATAACTGTAGGTTATTTTTTAAAGTGCTAATAGGAATATGGAATAGACAAACACGAGGCTGGCATCCCGCTCCCACCCCTACACCGTGGAAACTGTTAGATGTAGACGTCTCTTCTACTCCAATAGCTTCATGTCTCGCACATCTCGCCTATGGAACTCCCTTCCCTATTACTGTTTCCCTGACAAATACAATCTCCAACGGTTTAAGTGTAGCGTCAATCGACATCTCCAGTTGCCTTGATCTATCCACTTCCCTTCTCCACATCCTTTCATTTTTCATTCCTATCTGCTCTCGCTCCAAATCTTCTGTAAGCCCCTTGCCTTGATCGACCCACTGTCTTTCTCTTTCACCACATCCCCTCCCTTGCCACTCCTATCTGCTCTTCCTCCAACCCTTCTTTAACCCCTTGCGTGATAGTGGCCTCCGGCCTTGCTTGGGGTGATACGATTAAAAAAAACAAAAAAAAACACGGTGATAAATAGTAACAGGTTTATTGTAGAAACCAGTACAACAAGCAAGGAAGTAATAGTTATGCTCACGGTCGTCGCAAGTCAGTACAGCTGTGTGTGTGCTGCTATCGGAGGGCCGCTAGTTTTAGCAGATTCCAGATCGACGGTATTTACCTGCCTGCGCACAAGGAAGGATGTGGCACAAGGCCGAGATTAATGTGGGGCAATCCGAGCCCGTAGGCTCGGCCAAAAATTCCTCGTAACCCCGCATAAATGAGTTCGGGTCTGTCTACCTCCCCGGACGAGACTCGTCTGGGTTCGACAGCAGCCAAGATCTGAATAACAGATCCCAGCTCGACTTTATTTATCTGCCTCCTCACAAGGAAGGATGTGGCACAAGGCCGAGATTAATGTGGGCAATCCGAGCCCGTAGGCTCGGCCAAAAATTCCCCGTAACCCTGCATAAACGGGTTCGCGCATAGCGTCGTTCGGCATATCCTCGTCCGGGTTCCTCTCTGCCCAAAAGTAGAGAGTTCGACAGCGGCCGAGATCTGATTAACAGATTCTAACGCAACGGTATTTATTGTAATAAAAATACAATTCTGGCCCAAGGCCGAAAAGGGGGAGGGCTTGAGGCTGGTCTTAACTAACTATCCTATACCTAGCTAATCCGATTCACAACCCATTCACTCATTGCAATTTGCCCATTCACCACAAAAACTCGTCCATCACCAATCAATCCTCCATACACCATAATACCGCATCCTCCCAAGGAGGACTACAAAACGCGCCCCATGCCATAAAAATTTAATGATAATAAATATTTAAAATCCTATAACTAAACAGACACAAAATGAACTAAACATAACTGATGTTAGTAGGGCCCATCCAACCCTCAAAATGAGATGCCGCTGTATTCTGCCCATTGGACAAAATCAAGAGGCTCTCTCGCTAAGGGAGTGGGAAAAGTGAAAATATAGACGGACATGGGAAATAAAATCTGACCCAGTCGAGATCAAAAGTAGCCAAAACAAACTGGGGAGGTTGGGAATCTCGACTTGGATCATAACCAAAGACGTTGCCGGGAACAGGCCAGGAACAACATTTACTCACATTAACTAGGTACAGAAAGCTTGTCTAACCTAAGCCAGGGGAGGGGTCCACAGGAAACCATTTTTTAAATGTCTATAATTTATTCAGTCAGACTCTAGCTAGGGTCGAAACACGACTGAATTAGCGTCAGTCGGGGATTCTACGCCTAAGCCGTTGGCGCACGGGGCAGATTCTAGCGCGACTCTCTTGTCCGCTGTCCTAACAGATACTTATAGGTAGTTACCACCTATAGTGCCGCCAATCATGGGGGTGCCAGGTTATTCCATTACATCATAAAGTTAAGTAAAAGTATAACATTTGCGGAGAATTTGAACTCTACTTGCGGGTTCAACTTTCTGCACCAATAACTGTTACGTCGCCTTTCATGATTCTCTTGCGTGCCGTGTCCCTTCAAAACGTTGGCTATTATCATGACTCTCAACAACTTCCTGGCTTTTGTAGCTCTTAGGTTTGTCTTTTTGCTATCTCTCCTATTACATGTTCTGCCAACCGTTTACACAAATTACTTGGGTATGGTATTCACTATTTTCCTCTGTCTGTTGACTTCAATATGTCTTGTGAGTGTCAAATTCTCCAAACCGTCCTTCTTCATTATGTGTTCTTGAAATTTCAGCTCTATCTTTCTAATTCTAAGTATACGTACCTATTTGTTTCCATTGTCCTTAAAATTTCCATACATGCCGCGTCCTGTCAGGAAGCTGGCGATCATGGCTCTCCACAATTTCCTATCATTTATAGCTCTTAATATTTTTAGTCTTTTTGTTATTTTTCCTAAACCTTGCTCCGGAATACATTTACACAAGCTCTCTAGGTAGGTTATGCGATGCTTCTTTCCACCTGTTGCTTTTAGTATGCCATGTAAGTATCAAATTTTCCAAGCCCTCTTTTCTCGTTATGTGCCATAGAGATTTCAGTATGAATTCCCTTTTTATTTCAATTTTTCCTAAAACTTCGTCATTGCTCATATTTTCAGTCGATGGTATTCCCAACATCCTTCTGTAGAACCAAATTTCTGTAACCTCAAGTCTCTTCTTCATCTGCGAGGAGATTGGCCAGCATTCACTACCACGGTTACTATTTTCTTTGTTTCCAACGAAAATTTCTTGTTTCTTAATACTTTGCTTTGTTTTGAGAAAGCTTCTTTCGCTATCCCAAATGGCCTTCGCATTTAGGTGTCGCCTTTTCAAACCCTTCCCAGATATTTACATTTTTAGATATGAGTTCGGTTTGCATCCTCTCACCTGTTGTCGTAGTGCCGGTCGCTTTCCACGGCATGCAGCAAAAAACGACATCATCAGAAGAGGTTTGGATGCAGCTGGGTTCCCTTCCCAAATCGAACCCGTAGGTCTCGACCGTGGTGATGGAAAGCGGCCGGATGGCATTACCATTTTCCCTTTTAAAATGGGGAAGTCGTTGATTTGGGATGCGACCTGTGTGGATACATTTTCGTCCGGTAATTTGATCAGGTCCGCGGTTGAGCCGGGGTCCATCGCCCGGGACGCAGAGATAAAAAAATAAATAGTTAAATACTCTTCTCCTGCTGATAGATGTTTTTTTTTTACTCCTGTAGCAGTGGAAACTTCTGGGGTTATTGGCCCTCGTTCGATGGCGTTCCTTCGGAGGATTGGCGCGATTGCGTCTCGGTTAAGGGACGAGCCTCGCGAAAAGGTGTGGCTCTTGCAGCGTGTCTCACTGGCGATGGTTCAGGGTAATGCTTTCTTCTATCATTGCGGATGGCAGAGGATAGAAAAAAAATTGTTGATAGTTGCTTTGTTCAAACTTTTTTTCAATAAATAAATTTCTCATTTTACATTTTTGTACCTGCTAAATGGCCGTTCATGTTAGTATAAAGAAAAGCAGATAAACGTTTAAGCTTGCAATAAAGTGAGGTCCGACCATTTCTTTTATAGTTGAGTATTTCGAGAGAGAGACAACTATGGTTGGCTTTAGCACAGATATCTCTCTCAAAAGCGAGAAATACGTGATTAGCGCTTTTTGTTATACTTTTTTCTTTCGCTTCAGTTTTTTAATGAAGTAATTATTTATCATTATCTTTATAGGGTAGAATTAGGGTTAAGGTTTCATACGTAGTAAAGATTGCCTCCCCTTATCATACCAGCTTCATTTGTTTTCACGTCAACCAAGTAAACTATTTTTCTCACTTCATTTTTTTTATTTCTTCCTAAAAGTTCTTAATACCATTCTTCTTCGTTTACTTCTGTACTTATCGTCTGCTTCCTTTCATTCTTCCATATTTTTTATTACATTTCTATATTTCACTCTTAATCTTTTCTTTCTCTCTTTCTGTACGTATCAGATTCCGCCATGTTTTTTCCCCAGCTTGAGTATTTTATATATGTATATCTCTCTTCATTTCTTTGCTTTCACCCCGATTTTCCGTGATTGAACGAAAACGGAAGTAGATAACAGCGTTAGTCTGTCAGTGACGTCATGCCCAGTAGCTGCATAATGTGTAGAACTTGGAAGACAGTTGTGCAATCCATTTCCGATAATTTGAACCAAAGTTTCAACTCAGAAATGCATAAACGGGATGTGGGGGAAAGGAAACTGACCTCTGACTTATTTCGACTTCATTCCACATTTCCACGGGTTAGCTGCCAGTAATTGAGGAGATCTTCTTTACCTTTATGTCGTGATGAAAACGGTTGGTCGACCGGAAGCTTTCAAAGCAGATAGGTATTGCGCACGCGTGCCGAATTCCTCGTTGTGATAAATGTTATATATGAGAAAGAGCGGAAGAAAGAACGAAAGAAAGCAAGCAGTTGATACGCAAAGAAAAAAAGAAATTCAAAAGGAAAAAGAATGAAAGCAGATGAAAAGCAAAGAAAGAAATAAAACAGAAAGAAAGAAAAAAGAAAGAAATGAAGAAAGAAAGAAAAAAATAAAGTAGATGTTAAAAAAGAAATTCAGTAGCAAAGAAAGAAAGAATGATAGAAAGAAAGAAAAAAAGAGAGTAGATGTTAAAGAAAGAAATTCAGAAGCAAAGAAAGAAAGAAAAAAGAAAGAAAGCAGATGAAACGCAAAGAAAGAAAGAAAAAAGAAAGTAGACGTTAAAAAAGAAAGAAATTCAGAAGCAAAGAAAGAAAGAAAGCAGATGAAAAGAAAAGAAAGAAAAAGGAAACAATGAAAGAAAGAAAAAAGATGATAAGCAAGTAAAAGAAAGAAAGAAAACAGATGAGGACAAAGAAAGAAAGAAAAGTAATACACAAAGATAAAAATGAATGAAACAACGGTTAGAGGCCAAGAAAGAAACTCCAATCGGCTTCTTTTATATTCACTTCCGCGCCAATAGGCTTGGAAAAGTTATGAATCTACCCCCTCCTTCTTCCCCCCAGTTATGGGTTAATTAGTAAAACTTTTATCCCTGAATCATTATTATCTCAAAAAAGAAAAAATTCTTACAATCTAAAAATATTTTCCGGCTTTAAATCATTTTCAAATGATTGATAAGCCGTCGAAAATGAATTAATCCATCTTGCTGTCAATATATCCTGTGAGTGTCAAATTCTCCAAGCTCTCTTCCTTCATTAATAAGAAATTCTGATTATATGTGTCCTTCTTGTTTCTATTATTCTTAAACTTCCCTTGTTTTTCACATATTCAGTCCATGGTATCATCAGCATCCTTCTGTAAAACCACATCTCTGTTGCCACGTGTCTCTTCTTCATCAGTCACCAGTATAGACGGCCATATTGGAGCATTTATATTACATAACAGTTAAGCACATATGTCTAACGACATTTTCCTATTTCATAATCCTTTGCTTAGCTTTTTAGAAGACATATTTCGCTATTCGAATGTGCTTTCAGATTTCACTATCACATTTTCCGCCCCCTGTTAAACCTCTCCATCTGCAGGGTGTTGCAGCAAAATCCGACACTTGACAAAAAGAAAACGAAATAGGCAATAAAAATAAAAGTTGTATATGCAGAGACCTGACAGTTTATTTAGCAACAATTAGAGTTACATACTACATTATTTTTTAATCTTACTAATATAAAGACCCCTTGCCAACCGCCTAGTAAAAAGGTTTATTCACTTTAAGGTATTCTATTGATAATTATAATTTTGGATATAAATGAGATTTAGGGGAAAACTGTGCAAAAAAGTGACTCACTTATTTCCTGCAACTAGTAATCAATAGAAACATAATCGAACAGCTTTAAATAAAGAATAATAAAGGTATAATTTATTTATAATAGGTAATATAGTTCGAAATATTTAATAATCTATGGGTCCGCCTTTATTTTGAATAACCTTTACAACCCTTTTTGGCATTGACTTGATTAGGTTCTGGCAAATCTCATCTCCAAGCATTGAATTCCATTTGGATATGAAATTCACAATCAAATCCTCTTTGTTGCTCAACTGCTTTCTCGAGAGCCTGTACTTTATAATGCTCCATAACTTTTCTATGGGGTTGAGGTCAGGTGATTGGGGCGGCCATGTCGTAACACTCACCTGCTTCTCATTAAAGTATTCCTTCATCAATTTTGATTTGTAACAGGGAGCATTATTCTGCATAAAAATGAGCTTGGTGGGGTCGATTTGCACCCTTTCAGCAGAAGGGAGCAGACAAGACTCTAAAATTCTCTTGTACTGCTCGCTCCTGAGGGTCTTTTCAATAGGTTTTAAGAAACCAGTTCCATGAAAAGAAAAGCATCCCCAGAACATTATACTGAACGGATGCTTGACAGTACTTACTGCTAAGTTCAAAGAGCTTTCAAAGCTTCTTCTTCGGATTTTAGATCGCTTATCCTTTGAATTTAGCCTCAACTTTCGTTTCATCGGAGAAGAGGACATTTAGTAAAAAAAAAATCAGGTCAGTCACTTTTATCAAACAGCACTGTATAAATATTATATAAATTATTATAATTATTATATAAATTATTATAATTATTATATATAATTATAAATTATATATAATTATTATAATTACATATATTATAATATAATATATATTATTATAATTATTATATATAATTATTATATTAATTATTATAATTATTATACAAATTATAAATAATTATTTTTGATTGATTGCTATATTATTGATTTAATTCTTTACTGAAGTATGAGGGGGATAATCGATATTAATAGTTAGACTAAGGTCGATATATAAATAAACAGTCACAATTCGAATTCATTTGTATCTGTCGATGTTATCTAACTGGGCAACAAATTTTAACTGCAACAGCTAATAATGTTAAGGTGAGAGGGACTTGATAAAACTCTGTAGCAGCTTCCCGCTTTCTCATTAATTTTGTGGCATACCAGTGACGAGATGTTTAGTTCAGATAAAAAAAATAGAGATACAAATAAATAAAGCATTCTTCTACTGTAAAGGAACTAAGAAATAAAGAAATGAACTCATCAGGTTCAGTTTTATGCCCCGGTTAACCGTGGAGTCAGCCTGAACCTCTACGATACGAGCCAGATATAGAAGCGGCAGATAGATAGATAGATAGATAGATAGATAGATAGATAGATAGATAGATAGATAGATAGATAGATAGAAACACAGGGAAAGAGATAGATAGATAGATAGATAGATAGATAGATAGATAGATAGATAGATAGATAGATAGATAGAAACACAAGAAAGGAGATAGATAGATAGATAGATAGATAGATAGATAGATAGATATTAACAGAACTAGATAGATAGATAAATAGATAGATAGATAGATAGATAGATAGATAGATAGATAGATAGATAGATAGATAATAAACAGGCTGAGATAGATAGATAGATAGATAGATAGATAGATAGATAGATAGATAGATAGATAGATAGAAACACAAGAATAGAGATAGATAGATAGATAGATAGATAGATAGATAGATAGATAGATAGATAGATAGATAGAAATACAAGAAAAGAGATAGATAGATAGATAGATAGATAGATAGATAGATAGATAGATAGATAGATAGATAGATAGATAGATGCGAAGGATGTAATTAGACCGACAGAGCACTAGGGAGAGCAGATGCCAAAAAGTGAAAAACGTGACACTGGCAAGATGCCCACTTAAACTTGCCTCCCCTTTCAGGCCTCAACTATCGAGCGCCGATGTTGTTAGCTGTGTGCTTGTTTCATTAAATCTCTTTGAGGCTTTGGCAGGGCACTGGGTAAAAACAAATGTTGGGCTCACTGAGTTTTCTGTTGCCTCTGGCGATGACGGACATATCTAACATATGTAAGGATCAGGGTTAGACATGAGGCAAATTAGGGACGAGTCAGCACAAGAGTCTGATGGGGGGGGGGGCAGAAAGAAGGAAGTAATCAAAATGTAAGGGGGGATAAGAGAAATAAGGATCTTGGGTTTTATCCGCTGATCGGCAGCCGTTTCAGATGAAGGTCACCACGAAAAGAATGAACACAAACAGGATTTCTACTGAATTTTCTCTTTTAAATAAACCTTTTCAATATTTGTACCTCATTAGTACTGTGATACTATCTTTTTAATGTGTCTTCTAGAAACTCTTTTTTTACTAGTTCTAAGGTGTACAAAGGAAGCTGTGGAGAGCCCCAATCACATAATAAAGAGCTCACGGCACATAGAAAAAAAGTGTCGATTCTTTCACTCTATTTCTCTCTCTCTCTTTATCTCTCTCTCTCTCTCTCTCTCTCTCTATATATATATATATATATATATATATATATATATGTATATATATTATAATAATTTTTTTAAAAAAAGATGATTCCTTCGCTACGTAAGAGTTCTCATGTTTCAAAAACGAGAGCCGAAACCCTCAATATAATTATTAAAATTAAATTGAATTACGCTATCAAGACCTGTTTCATCCTCAAGCGAAAATTTAGGAATAACCAATCTTGAAATTTACGCATCTTTATAAGCATGTTCATTCGTAAGATTAATTACTATGGAAACGGCTGGGGCGGCCATTTTGGTTAGGTGGTCTAACAGTTAATTCTTATCCACATATTAGTCACCTTCGAAAAGGTCTGGCCGAGGTAGGGTGGGGTATCTCTTTCAAAGCGGATGATGGCATTCATGTACGCATATCGTCTGGTCAGTTACAGCGAAAGATAGCTTTTGGCACCAGGATATGTTGTGAAGTGTCTAGAGAATTTTGTTTTATTTTATTTTATTTATTTATCTATTTTTAATCCAAATGGCTGTTTCATATATAAACGCGTCGCACTGAACTACAATTTGTTTTTTTGACGACATCATAAAGGGTTTTTCTATTTAATGATTGGGTTAAGCCTTTAAGCCTTTTATTAAACTATGAAATTTAATTTCTTTTTATGCTAATTATTTAATGCGAAAATCTGTCGATGTCGGCAAAAAACCGTTAACTCATGTCTATGGTTGAATAAATTTTCATTATTTAGAAACTTAATAATGTGTAGTTTTTCATGTAGGCATAAAAGGCATGGGTCATCCCAGGTTTTACAAGTTGTTGTTCTATTTATTATTTTCCATTTTCCTTTTGGTGTTTTATTCATTTCTTTTAAATGCCAAAAATATTTGGATAGTGATGTCTGATTTCTATTTCTAATATTGTTGAAGGAACTTTTGTGTTGTCTCCATCTAATTTTAAATTCATTGTTCGTTGAACCAATGTATAACCTATCAGTGTTAGGACTCTCAATGGATGAGATAATGCATTGGTATACCACAGATTTTGTGAGGCATTTATTTTCCAACGGGCAGTCTTCAGGGTTTCTACAATCACATAATTTTTCATTATTTTTATCTAATTTTAGTTTAGGATTTTTATTAATACTGTTTGGCATGCGTGTTTTTCTAGGATTTTATTATTATATTTTTTTTATGATTCTTTCTAGATTTTCACTGCAACTCTAACTTAATTTTAAGGTGTTTTTATTAAAGATCTCGCTAAGTCTGCTATTAGTAGGAAAGTGTTTTTCAATTAAAGCCAGGAACTTAGGTCCTAGCTTAGTACTAACCATTTGGTTGAACAGAGGGGTATACCAAATGATTTTTCTCTTCC
Organism: Acanthosepion esculentum; assembly: GCA_964036315.1. Taxonomy (NCBI): domain Eukaryota; kingdom Metazoa; phylum Mollusca; class Cephalopoda; order Sepiida; family Sepiidae; genus Acanthosepion; species Acanthosepion esculentum. The sequence goes on along the minus strand of OZ038485.1, from coordinate 20,832,264 downwards.
TGTTTTTCTTCCTGTTAGTACTATTGTTTCTATAACTCATGTTAGCGTTTTTGTATCCGCTATTTTTTAGGGCTGTGTTATAAAAATTACTGTGTTGTCAGAATAGTTCCTTATTAGCGGAGTTCATGCTTATTCTTTTCTCTATTGATGTGGGTATATGCTTAATTATAGATGGAGGGTGGTTTAACTTAGGGTGTACATACAAGGGATTCGTGTTAGGTTTTCTGTAAGGTAGGTATGTTTTGTTCAATAAGTCTAGAGTTACGTCGAGGAAGTTTACCCTTTTTAATTTAGTGTTGACTATAGTTTTTAAATTTAGTTTTTTGAATTTACTATATATTATCTTTCTAATTTAATCTATTTTAAAATTTGTGGAGGTCCTCACTACCATGATCGCGTCATCCCTGTATAGCCCGATGTCCTCAATGTCTAATTCACGGTGCGCGGTTAGATTGTACAGTATAAATAGACCGACAAGTTCAGAAGACTCTGCAGAGTCAAAAGATCCCATGGTGATGTCAAAATTGTCATTAGTGTTTTTAATCCATTAGTCCCCATTATGGATGAGGACAGATTTTTTTGCACTAAGAATTATGATCATTTCTTCCTTAGTTATGTCAGAATATACTGTAGCAAACTCCAGGGCAGTCGTGAAGAGATCTCTTGATATTGACTGGTAATAATCCACGATATCGAACTGTATTAGGGTGCAATCAGGCTTATTGTCGATGTTGGTAAACCAATTGATGACTTCTTTGGTATTAATCCAGAGTGTTAATCCAAGGCGTTTTTTGATTTGCCTAGTGATCTAGGATTTTTTTGCTTATCTTTCCTATGTCGGGTCTGGTTGGGTTTATCAATCTGGGTCTTCATCAAAATCCTGTTTGTGGTCCTTTCAGCCAGTTTGCCTACTCTATCACTTATTTTTAGTTTTTCAGTAATAATTTGACTAGTTCTATTAATACTCTCTACCATATTCATATTGTTATTATGAGCTTTTTTATAAGTCTTAGTTAATTTTATTTATTTAATTTGTTGAAGTCGTCTGTCGTCAATTTGTAGAAGTTTCCCGTTTTGACGGAGTATTTTATCGCTGTCGTTGATGCTTTTGACTATTTGGTCTAGATGCTTTTGGAAGTTGCACTTCTGTATGGGGCACTGTTTTTTTTAAAAAGAAAAACAAAAATACTAAAGAACTCCGGATTATTTACCTAACATGTTCTTTCTTATTTTTCTACATACCTGCACACACACACATACACACACACACACATATATATATATATATGTGTGTGTGTGTGTGTGTGTGTGTGTGTGTGTGTGTGTGTGTGTGTGTGTGTGTGTGCGTATGTGTGTAATTTCTCGGACATTAAGGCCGGCAAATGCTGTTAATACTGTTTATCATAAACCGAGTATTTTCCTTAAATATTTGTATCTATAAAAAGAACGTATAAACATAAAAATGTCTTAAAATAATTGTCCATTTCATAATGTGTGACGTCATATGGTTACATTTGGATACGCATCGAGCAGATATGAATGTACGACAGAAAATCATGGAAAATTGTAGTTTAAAAACAGTAAAATCGACCTTGCTAAACGAAACGCTCCTCTGTGGCGAAATCGGTAAAAGCACGTCAGGCTATATGACAGTTCCATATAGGATACAGGTTCGATTCCTGTTTCATCCTCAAGCCAAAATTTAGGAACGTTGAGGATGAAACAGAGCTTGATACTTTAATTCAATTTAATTTCAATAATTATATTGAAGTTTTTGGCTCTTGTTTTTGAAACATGAGAACTCTTATGTAGCGAAGGAATCATATTTTTTTTTAAATAATTATAACATATATATATATATATATATATATATATATATGTAAAGTGAACATAGAAGTCAACACTTGGAGGCGACAGTCTGTTTCATGCTAGATGCAATCGTCAGGCCACGAGTGCTGTTATTTTTCTCGGCTATTTATATATACGGGTCGGTGGCGCATTGTGTTTAGTCTATTTTGGCGGTTATTTTGCCGGAATTCGTTTATTTGTTATTTATTTATTTATGTTAAATTATTTTGCTTGTTTTTATTTATTTTTATTTTTATTTTTTATTTTTATTTTTTTATTTCTTATCTTATATATTTTTGTATTTTTTAATTTTTATTTTGATCGGTGTTTTTATTAACGTAGTAAAAATTTGTTTATAGAGCTTAATTAATAGATATGTTTTTGTTTTGGGAAGATAATTAAAGCTATTTGTTAAATTTTGGAGTTGATTGTTGTAGTTTGTTCTAACTATTATTTTGGCGGGAACAGTTTTTAATTTGTTTATTACTTCATGTATTTATTTGGATTGATTATCTTTATTTCTATTTTCTAACGCATATTTACATACGCTCTATTTCTGATATTGAGCACTTTATCCCATAAATATAGCACACCTTTAAACTATATATATATATATATATATATATATATATATATATATATATATATATATCAGGTAATCCCATGAGTTCTGTCCGAATTTTGAATAAAGAAAACAAGTGACCAAATGTTACATTTAATTACAGATTCAATCAACAATGTATTTTCCCTGATTATCTATGACTTCCTTCCATCTATTAACAAGCTTACTAATTCCATTACTGTAAAATTCTTTTGGCTTTGATTCGAAGAACTCATAAATTTCAGTTTTAACCTCTTCCTGTGTTACAAAAGCTGTTTCTTCCAAATGATTCTGTAAGCTACGAAACAAATGGTAGCCTGAAGGAGCAAGGTCGTGAGAATAAGGTGGATGAGGAATTTTCTCCCAACCAAGTTCTTCGATCTTTTGTGACGTGATTCTTGCTGTGTGTGGTCGCGCATTGTCCTGATGAAACATCACCCGTTTTCGATTCACTAGAGCAGGTCTTTTTTCCTCAAAGCTTGGTTCAAACGCTTTAATTGCTGACAGTATATTTGAGCATTAATTGTTGCATTAGGTGGTAAGAATTCAAAGTGGATTATTCCTTGGCAATCCCACCAGATTGAAAGAAGAACCTTTTGACCATGAAGTTCCCTTCTCGTCTGTGGCTGGGGTCCTTCCCCTTTACCAAGCCACTGTCTACGACGCTTAACATTTCGATAAAAGATCCATTTTTCGTCGCCAGTCACAAGTCTATCCAAAAAAGGTGAAACAAGTTGGCGAGAATGGAGATAAGAGCAGATGTCATCTCGGGATTTGAGGTTGTTTTCAGACAATTCATGAGGCACCCATTTTCCAAGTTTAGGAACTTTTCCAAGTTGTTGAAGATGACGATGAACAGTTGTATGGGTTGAACTGAGAACCACTGCCAATTCCTCAACTGATAAAGCAGGATTTTCTTCAAGGGCTGCTTCAAGAAGCTTTTCATCAAACTCAACTGGACGTCCGGTTCGATCTTCATCTTCAAGAGTGAAATCACCACCTCTGAATTTTGCAAACTATCTTCTGTAAAGTGCTTTCATTTACACATTCCTCTCCATAAACTGAGTGAATGTTTCTAGCCGCTTCGGCTGCTGAGTTTCCTTTCTTGAATTCATAAAGCATTATGTGCCTCAAATGATTCTTGGGTACTTCCATGTTAGCAGGGTTTTAATCAAACAAAATTTAATTTTATTGTTCTCTGAAATAAAATTTGATCAGTTTAAACGTATCTAAACATAAAAATAATGTTCAGCTCCATTAGACATTATAAAATACTCTTTAAATTTCGTTCATTTTAACAAAAAGTTAAAATTCGGACAGAACTTATGAGATGACCTAATATATCTCATATGTATCTGTTCATGTGTGTACTATTTGGTGTATAGATTTATATGTACTCGGGTGTATGTGTTTTGGCTCTGCGTATCAGAATCATCAAGAAACTATACTGGCAGCAAACAGCATGCATGCGCATAGGGAACAAGTTCAGTGAATATACAAAAATAGAAGAGGGTGTAAGGCAAGGATGCGTCTTCTCACCAGACCTGTCCAAGCTATACAGTGAAGCAATTTTGAGAGAATTACCGCGATTTAGAATTGGCGGCCACAATTTTAATAACATAAGATACGCAGATGACACAGCACTGATAGCAGACACGGAAAAGATAATCTCCTCCAGAAGGTAACGATGGAGAGTGTGAAGAAGGGACTAAGCATAAACTACAAGAAGACGGAATGCATGGTCATCAGTAAAAGGAAGAGCCTAAAATGCGATTTGCAGGTCAGGAACACTAGAATCAAGCAGATGCGGAAGTTTAAATATCTGTGAAGGGACAGAAGACAGTAAGTGCGACACTGAGATCCGTAGACGTATTGGGATGGCCAAGGACGCATTCCAAAAGCTGGGCAGAGTATTGCGAGACCGAGAGGATTTCTTTGGTAACAAAGAAAAGGGTACTGAGTGGTTACGTGTCGTCTGCCCTTCTTTACGGCAGCGAATGTTGAACGGTTTCCCCAAAGATGAAGAAGAGACTCGAGACGACGGAGATTTGGTTCTACAGAAGGATGCTGATGATATCATGGACCGAGCGTGTGAACAACGATGAGGTCTTACAGAGGATGCAAACAAAGCGGAGGTTTATACTTAACACCGGATGAGGCAGCTGAAGTTTCTGGGACGCATAATGAGGAAGGGTGGACTGGAGAATCTGATACTCACAGGTCGAATAGAGGGAAAGAGAGACAAGGGGAAACAACGCGTGACATACCTGGCGGGCTTAAAGCAAGTGGATGACAGAACGTGGTCTGGGGGAGGAAGCAGAGGGAAGGAACTTGTTGAGAGCTGCAAGGGATAGAGCGAGGTGGAGAGCCATGATCTCCTACGAACTGAAAGGTCAAATGCGCATAAAGAAAGTGTGTATGCGTGTGTGTATGTGCGTGCGTGTCTGTGTGTGTGTACGCATGCGCGTGTCTGTGTGTGTGTGTGTGTGTGTGTGTACGCATGCGCGCGTTCGTAATTATTTCTCTTTTTTCTGTTCAGAATGATGACAAAGCAAAAGAGACAATCAAAACGCATACAACAGAATAACGGGTAAAAAAAAAAATAACTGAAATGTTTCAAACTGAACAAATAAATAAAACGGAACGAAGCGAAGAAAATAACCGAATAAACAGGAAGATTGCTCGGTTGGTGGCGGGAAGCGTATTGATGGTGGGGTGGGGGCGCTTTTAGTAAATGAAAAAGGCGAGAATAAATGGGGGAAATGAAATATGAAAATGAGTTGATTGTAAAAAGTGGAATTGTGATGGATTTCAATGGGCGAAAAGAAGAGAAAAAAGCGACGTGGAATTTGCGAATAAAAGAATGTAAACATAATAAGTCAGAATGTAAACGGAACCGAAACGAAATGGAAAGATAATAAAAGGAATGTAAACACAATACTACAAAGAATACAGTTATTAATAGGGGAAAAAGAGAAACAAACGACAGATAGATAGATAGATAGATAGATAGATAGATAGATAGATAGATAGATAGATAGATAGATAGATAGAAATACAAATTGACTTAGATATAAATACACACTGACTTAGATAGATAGATAGATAGATAGATAGATAGATAGATAGATAGATAGATAGATAGATATGAATACACATTGACTTAGATAGGTAGATAGATAGAGAGAGAGAGAAATATTAATACACATTGACTTAGATAGGAATACACATTGACTTAGATAGATAGATAGATAGATAGATAGATAGATAGATAGATAGATAGATAATGGACAAACTGAAATAGGTGGATAAATATGAACAGACTGAGATAGATATATATGAACACACTGAGATATATATAAACAGACTCAGATAGATAGATATGAACAGATTGAGATAGATAGATAAATAGATAGATAGATAGATAGATAGATAGATAGATAGTTTACAATGTGGTTAAAAACCAATGAAATGTTCCTTGCTTAGGATTTTTGTTTATTATTGAAGTATGTCTCTTTAATATCAATAATTCGACCAACGTATATATTGGTTACATAACCACTACAACATTGCGTCGATTAACTTGTTTTTATATGATAATAGTTCATTTAAATGTGTATATTGTTGACGAACACAAGAAAACACGAAAAGAAATCCAACAAATACTTTTACAGAAAAATACACTCTCACATAAAGTGTAAAACACGTTTACAAATACTAGAAGCATTGTTCATTAAAAAAATAGACAGTCCGACATCAATAACCTTTTTTCGTATTTAAGAATAAACATACTAAATATATTTCATAAAAATAAATAAAACGACTAACCAACACAATATGACATGTCTTGTGTAAAGAGACGATATCTGTAAAAGATGAAACTGATAGCGCACAAAACCACTGTACATACAGGTAGTCACATTATCAGTAAAATCTCTGATAATGCTGTCTGAAAAGCGAACGTAATCAGAAAATATATCTTTAAACCTTCAACGGAAACCAGAAAAATACAGAAAAAGAATAAGCAAAATGAATTCATTACACTACTGTTTTCATCTTTGTTGTTGTTGTTATCACGACGTTTCGGCCATTGTGTCCTCTGAACTTCATCAGGTGTATATCGATCCGATTAACCTAGAGAGAATTCCGAACTGAACCCTTCTGGGCGAAATGTTGTGATAACAACAACAAAGATGAGGACAATAGTTCGAATGTAAATAAAAGTATATTTATAACTTGAGGAAGGCCGTAGGGCACAACGGCCGAAACGTTGTAATAAGATGAGGACAACAGTCAGAATGTAAATAGTGTAAGTAATGATAACATCCAAGACATTTAGACAAAATATTTTTTTAGTTATAAATACAAGGCAAATGCAAATTGAAGCAAATTTATTCAGTACACCACAGTAATGGACGCACGGTGGAGTTATGGAGGCACGGTGGAGTAATGGAGGCACGGTGGAGTTATGGAGGCACGGTGGAGTAATGGAGGCACAGTGGAGTAATGGAGGCACGGTGGAGTAATGGAGGCACGGTGGAGTAATGGAGGCACGGTGGAGTTATGGAGGCACGGTGGAGTAATGAATAGCGGCTCGGATTGAGGAATTGGAGAGCCGAGTTCCAATTCCAGTCAAATCCATTGCATTCACTTACGTGCTATTACCCTTGAGAAAGGTATGAATCCTCATCTTCTCCCCCCCCCCAGCTATGGATTAATAGCAGGACAGACCAAGTTCTATAGCCATGGATGGCAACTGGTCTTCTGCAGAAAAAATGGCAACCTACGGGTAAAAATCTGCCTCGCCAGTCATGTATCGAAAAGATACATGATCGCCTAAGCGTGTATCACGCATGGTAGATAACTGACAAGTCCAGTAGCTGTTATCGCTCTTTGACAATAATGAATGAGACTTCCATCCTTGCCTTTTGTTTGGAGTTGTGTGGAACGTTAGCATTTTGGTCAAGTCATTATTCTCCCTTTCAGTTACATGTGAATCTCGCCTTCAGTCCCATTCCCACCTCCGAAGCATAGCTTCCCTGTGCCTTTTCTATACAGATTTTCATGGTAATTGTTCCGGTGTAGTTTCCTCTATGGTCCCTATTTAATTTAAGCGCAGTTCTGGATCATCAGTTTATAGTTGAAATGGCTAGACGCACATTATCAAGGAGAGAGGGGAATAAAAGGAATTTAAAAAAAAAAAAAGAACGTAAAGTGCTCAATATTAAGAAACATGTCATTAAAATAAACTACAAAAAAAAATTAAATTAAAACTAATTTATCTTCCTCAGAATTTCACAGATATGGTATCTGTTCATCAGAGGTTGAGATAGTAAAATTCTAATTTTTTACTGTCTAACGCCCTATCAAGCAGATACAGTTTCTGTGAAATTCTAAGTTGAATAGTTGAACATTTAATTTTCGTTCGATTTTAACTCAACACGTTCAATCATTGAGCGATTCTTCGTTTGGGGTTTTGACGAGTTTCGCAAGCGAGAAATCCCATACTCAAGGGGAAGAAAGAATTAGATTGTTTTCTCGGTTCTTGAGTTGAAATTTGACATGCTGCGAGTGACCAAAACGACAAGAATTTAAAGAGAGTGAAAAAGAGGGAGAGAGAAAGAGAGAGAGGGGTAGGGTGAGCGAGGTGTGGAAAGTAACAATTTTTTTTGTTATTTTTTTGTTTTACCAGAGAATCCCTTTTCCATTTCCTGTCCCCAGTACACACCCGGTTCTCCAAGGAATGTCAATCTTTTGTCAAAATCCGAAAGAATTCACATTTTAATGGCGGCACGTAAAAGGAATGTGGAAATCGCATAGAAAATGGCGTTAAATCGCCATTTTCCGCATGAATTGTTCCGTTGATAATGGCAATGGTATGCAGAGGGAAATTTCGAAAATGGATGGACATTTTTCTCCCTTAAGGAAATTGATGAAATTCTTCACCCAATACAGAATGTCAACGTAACACACGTGAAAGCGGTTCCAAACTATATTGATTCACGTTGTTTTCATATAAGAAATGAATAGAAGTTTTAAAAATCTTATTTCCTTAATAAATTAATTCTAATCTGGTGCTCCTGCTATATATTTAGAGATTCTTAATGAAATATAAAAAAAAAAGAATCTGTAATGTTATAGGTCCTGATCTGGCATCTCGGCTTCACTCCCTTTCCCACCGCCGTAACGTAGCTTCTCTGTGCCTTTTCTATAAATAATCTCATGGTAATTGTTCAAAATAACTTTCTGCTATGGATTAAGGATTATGGGGGATTTTATTACTAACACTATTTTGTTTAGTTTCTTGTATATAGATTGTAATCATTGTAAATATTCATTGTGGTTTCATATTTAAATGTTCTTATTTTACACCCCCCCCAAAAAAAAAACTGTACATATGGAAATCAGTTAGGACTTCATAGAGACCTCGAGGCATTATGGTGGCTGAAATCGTTCGGAACCTTTTACAGACAATCCGAGTGCTCCAACTACAACTGGAATCACTGATGCCCTCGTTGTGCCACGTTATTGAAATATCAACTTCCAGATTATTATTATTATATTTCTATTTCTGCTAATGCTGGGTTGAGAAGTTGAACATGTAATTTGTGTTCGTTTTTAACTAAACACGTTCATTCTTTGAGCGTTTTTTCGTTTGTGGTTTTGTTCCGTTGATAATGGCTTTGGTAAGTAGTATGTATGGACGATCCTCAGTGGCCGAATCGGTTAAAAGGCACGTCGGGCTATATGACGGTTCCGTATAGGATACAGGTTCGAATCCTCTCTGAGGACGAATATTTTCTATGAAAATTTCTCGGACAATCAGACCGATAAATGTTATTTAATACTGTTTATTATAAACAGAGCATTTACTTAAATACTTGTATCTATAAAAAGAATGTTAAACATAAAAATGTCTTCATATATATATATATATATATATATATATGTATATGTATATGTATATAAGGATTTAATATATATACATATATATAAGGATTTAAAATATATATATATATATAAGGATTCAATATATATATAAGGATTTATTATATATATATATATATATGTGTGTGTGTGTGTGTGTGTGTAATTTGGCAGCAACTTTTCATTTAAACATGTTGTGTTGAATGTTAAAGATAACATAGTCCTGCATATTTTCTAATGAGACTTTTTATTTTATTTTTATGAGAAAATTCAAAAGAAAATATGCAGGACTATGTTGTCTTTAACATACAACACAACATGTTTAAATATATATATATATATTGGCCAAGAATTCATCAAATTAATAAATATTTAGAAAAGGAAATATAAAGGCTCCTTAGTTAAATGGAATCATAAATATCATATTGATAATAGTAATAAAACATACGAAAAGAGAGGCGAAGAAGAAAAACGAAAGTGATATGGTCCAACGTCCCAGATAGTAGTAGAAATGTTAAAGGCAATATGGCGAATATATCCTTGAACGTAATTAAGAAGTATTTTAATAATAAGATTGTTTAACGGAATTAACTTAAAAGTCAGCTTCAATAACAGGGCGAGGTTAAAAGTAATGAGATTTTTTATTCGATGTTTACGTTTTATTTTTAAGGTTTATGTATTCCAGATTGTGTTAGTATTAAGTTTATAAAACCTTGGCATGGGCTGAAATAGTCCGTTCGTTTCGTAATCGTCTCCGATTCGTAGATCATGGCAATTTCAATGCATCTTCATCCTAATAAATTAGATTCTAAAGAAGAATTGCAGCTGGTTACAATCAAATATGTATCTTCATAGGAATTACATTATAACCAGCTGCTAATTCGATTATAACCAGTTTAAGGGAAAAACCAACTATTCAGCCGCTCAACTGGATCCATGTTTGGTTCGGCTAACGTAAATATTGTTGAACTACAAGGAATAGGAGGAAGTAGAGAGCCATGATCGCCTACGTCCTGAATGGACATGGCACGTAAAAGAATATGTGACTAGTTTTAAATGTAATTGAGTTAAATATAGGACGCTTTGTTTTAATGTAAATGGCCTTCAATAACTTACGGTTAATTTTACTGCGTCTATGTGTGAGAATTACTATGTTATCAACTAATATCTGTCTAATATTATGTACATGACTATGTTATTCTAAGAAATGTTTAATAGACCTAAGAGCACAAAGGTGACAGGTAAGTCTACGGGAGAGTGTGGTTGTAGTAAAACCAATATATGTAGTTGGTTTATTTTTAGTGTCAGAGATACAATCTCTGAACAGGCATGTAAACTGATACTCACACATACACACAGTAAAAAAAAACTTAAAGTTTTGGAGGACATCTACATTAAAACAAAGCAATCCACACTCAACAAAATTACATTTCAAATCAGTCACAACATATTACAATTCATTTAAACACATGGTTCTTTTGAAGACATTTCTTTCTCTCACATGGTCACGTGCGACGTCATAGACCCGCATTACGAATTTACGACATACGTCTGCTATTCTGCGACCGTTATCCTCGTCTAGCAAACTTCTATGTATACATAACACGATGTCATTTTTGATTTGATATAACATCTCTGTTGTAATGTCCGTATAACCATTCTGATGATGGCTCATGTTAGCCGAAAGCTTAGATCAAGGAACAGCATAGTAATAAAATATCCAAATGTCGGGCTGTTTTTGTTTTTATATTTCCTGAAACTAAAGCCACAATACGAAACTTAGAACGGCTCATGATCAAACATAATAGACATTCGTTATCTCTTATATTTAACAATATATTTTTGAATATATATATATATATATATATATATATATATATATATATATATATATATATATATATATATATAGTGGTCATAGAAATGTTGCTAGACCTTGGCTCAGGTATAAAGATAAGCTGACGAGCAACCTTTCTTGCTTCAACATTCCATGCAAGAACTTTGAAGAGGTAGCTATGAAAAGATCAAAGTATCGTTCTCTCTGCCATTCAGGAATAATGCACCATCAAGAAGTAAGTATCAGTCGATTGCATGAAACACGAAAGCAAAATGAGACAGCTAACCGTGTCCCTGCTGCACTTGGATGCAATACATTCTCCTGTACTGTTTGTGGTCTTTTGTGCTATTCTCGAGCCAGTCTCAAAAGTCATGCCCGTCATACGCATGCAGATAATTAGTTCCTGGTCGTCTAAACAAACAAAAAACAAACAAAATAATTTTAAACAAACAAAAAACAAGCAAAATAATTTTAAACAAACAAAAAACAAGCAAAATAATTTGACATAAATAAATAAACAAATAAGCGACTTCCGGTAAAAGTAACCGCCAAAATAGACTACCCATAATGCACCACTGACCCTTATATAAATAGCCGAGAAAAATAACAGCACTAGCCGCCTGACAATTGCACTAGCATGAAACAGACTGTCGCCTCTAAGTGCTGACTTCCATGTCCACTTTTATATATATATATATATATATATATATATTGCAATGAATCATTCATCCAAAAAGTTAATGATAGAAAATGCCGAAATCCTTTCACAAACAACATTTTAAAGTTTCATTAACTTATAAATCACTAGATGAATGTTATGAACCTTGTGTTTAATAATTACAAGCTGTATAAGGTCTTTTTTTTTAATACGCAAGTACTTTCAACTGTACACACAGTCATCCTCAGGAACGGAAATTATTTTGTTTTTAGTAAAATTCAGGTAGCATCCGAGACGAAAAAATTAAATGCAAATCGAAATATGTTTTTGTTTTTTTTTAGAAATGTGCTATTGTTAGCGGATACAAACTTTTGGTTCGTGCAGTCGCAACGCTAAGGTTGATTTTTTTGAAAACTTAAGAGAGTGCGGTTTTTACTAATATGGTAATTTGAGTTTTTTTCTTCTCGTAGTCAATGTGGCATGAAGTAAATTGTTCAATAAATAGAGTAATGTCTCAGTTGTTATCCCGAAAATTTGCACGTCGTATCAGGTCTACAATATATATACATATATATATTAATTAAAAACCAGGTTGCCCGTGACTGACAACTACTACAGTTTCATGTGCTTGCACACAATCATCAGGCGATCAGTATGAATCATTTTTCATGGATATATATATATATATATATATATATATATATATATATATATATATATATATATATGTGTGTGTGTGTGTGTGTGTGTGTGTGTGTGTGTGTGTGTGTGTGTGTGTGTCTATATTTCTGAGATGAGGAATTATGTACACTATTTACATTATTCGGACAATTGTCCTCATCTTTGTCACCATATTTATTACAACGGATAAAGGCGTTAGTTAGATCCAGTGACAAGACCCAAAGAGTGTTAGTTCAATACCCGGTTATGGCAGTGGAGAAATTTTAGAGGGAAATGACTGATAATGTATCTAAAATTTTGAATATTAAAATTGACTGGAAAGCACGGAGCCGGGAGAGAGTTCCACAAGCGAGAAGTGCGAGAAAAGAAATTGTTCGTATAGAACTGACGTTTCAATCTAGCCATTTAGATTGTAAATTGATAAAATCTTTGTAGACGATCTGGGATTTCAAACGAAATATTTGTCGCAGATTACTTCCACAACGCAGAGAATAAATCACTGTAAGTTCAGCCTCGAATATCGGGGGCAGAAAGAAATGCCGAAAACTCGATTCTCAGGTACTAATCTCACAAATCACAATGCACGTAACCGGTCAGAAAAATAACTCATTCTTCAACAAACGCGGTAACCAAAATACTCGAATTTTGCCCCCGATTCGAGAACACCAACTGCTTTTATCGGCCGAGCATTTTTTCCATTCGTCGGCAACTGGAAGAGGACGCTCAATTTTTGCATATCAAAATACTTTTATAGAGACTCCTGCGACGGTCTTTTTTTTTTTTTAATTTAAATATTCCGTCTTCAGCATGCCATGCGGAATACGTGCCCTTTTTTTTCTTTTTTTTTGGGGGGTGGGGGGTAAGTAATTTTCTTTTTCGCCATATTTTCCGTCGTAGGATACACGCGACGCGCTGTCGCTTGGTTTGACGAGGTAAGTCGCCGTTTTCTTCGCTATAATCTTCTTGATAATCTAATACCGCGCTCAAATCCATAAAGTCTAGGTACCATAAAAGACCTTACCATGAAAGTATTTATAGAAAAAGGCACATGGAAGCAACTTCACGGCGATGGGATAACTGTCCCCAATCAATACAAGTGAGTTCTAGAAAACGCAAAAAAAAAACACCTATGCTCAGACTGTCCACGCCAAGGCTGAAAACAGATGGCTTGGTCATGTGATTTTTCGAAAATATCGAATCAGCTTCTTAATAGAGGCCAAGTGTCTGTGTCAGGTATCATAAATTGCCCTGAAATTATAACATCGCCATATGATAGGGCAAGGCTCTTTGCCATGCACTTTGTCGTTACCTCTAGTTTAGACGATAAGGACTACCACAAATAAAAAATTTGTAATAACCCTTTTTCCAAGTCCGTGGAATGTGTCAACGGTGAATCCTGTTTTTAAGAATACAGGTGAGCGCCTCTACCTATTAGCTTACTTAGAGTCAACCACAAACTCTTCGAACGTATAATCAGCAAGAGGGTTATCGAACGCCTCAACGGGGACAACCTCTTTAGATAGATAGATAGATAGATAGATAGATAGATAGATAGATAGATAGATAGATAGATAGATCGATAGTGTTGTGGCCTTGTTAGGAGCCAGAAATAAAGACACAAAGAGAGGAATTGAGTTAAACAAATATATTAACAGAAACAGTAATACAAACATATACAAACAAGAGTGTTACAGCAAGAATGTTCGGTCCGACTGTCAGAGCTGACTGCTGAAAACTTCCCTCGTCTAAAAGGCAGTACCTGCTCCTATTTATAGCTGGGAGAGTCCATGTGTACATGGGTAAATTACCATGATAGATAGATAGATAGATAGATAGAAACAGATTGTGATTGATTAATAGATAGAGAGGTAATTAACAGATAGATAGATAGATAGATAGATAGATAGATAGATCTTAACACATTAATGTCAGTATATATGCTGAGACAACATTATTTGTCAACTCTTACTTATCCGCTATCAGCTATATACCCATCTATCTCCGATCGACTGATATTATCTTTCAAAAACGACACCACTATTTCCATTCTTAGATACATATTCGTGTGGCCACAGAAGCATACGCCCTTACATAGTCTGAGACAATTCTTTCTGCCCCCTGCCTAGAACAAATGTTTTACGCTTCTAAGAAAATAAACACCCTACGGAAGACAACAAATCCTAATTATTCACAAACGTTCCCCCTTAAGCCTGTCTAAGGTTCTCGGCTTAGCTTCGCACGGGGTTTACACACAGCGTCTTCATCTCACAAGTTACTCCCATCCATTTAAAAAAAATGGCACCCAACTGTGGAGCTAGCTAAAGGTGGGGATAAACCCGGCCCGAGCTCCACATACCGACCGGGCGAATTTCACCTCCACCAGCTTCTAATGATCCTATGACTAACAATTTATATATCTATTTAGCGATCTATCTATTCATCTATATATATATATATATATATATATATATATATATATATATATATATATATATATATATATGCGTGTGTATTTGTCCGGTGCGGGTGGCGTGTGTTTGCGAGTGCCATATATGGTTATTTCGTATATAATGCTAAATGAAAAGCGCACAAAGTCAACAAAAAAGAAGAAAAGAAAAAGAGTAATATCTATTTACATATCTTTCTCTCTCTCTCTCGATATATATATATATATATATATATATATATATATATATATATATATATATATTATTTTAATACATATACTCTGGTAGTGTGAAAAAAAACGGACAATTTGTGAATAAAATTATATTTAAACACAGCGATATCAGACTAAATAGATCCGTGTTAGTCGAAAATACTCACTCAAAAGAAAAAACACCAACAAAATAAAGTAAATACATAAAAGTGCTCAATACACTAAGTAGAGCAAAAGACCTAGTGAGCCAGAAAGTACCTACCACGGTTTTCACCTAACGAATCTTCAGGGTATTACAGTAATAGTAGGTAGGTTCTGACTCACTGGGTTATATATATATATATATATATATATATATATATATATATATATATATATATATATACAAACACACACACACACACACATACACACACATATATATATATATATATATATATATATATATATGAGAAAGTAAGTTTTATATATATATATATATATATATATATATATATATATATATATATATATATATATATATACATGTATATATATATATATATATATATATATATATCCTAAACGGGTACATATATATAAGAAAAAGAATTTCAAAATACAACTGGAGTTTTTAAGCATATTTATTTAGTATAACTTTACCCGTTCATTATTAAAAAGCATATTCATTTATTTTCGTCTGCCGGCCTGAGTATGGGAGAAATCTTATTAAAGAATAATATCCGCTCTCTGGAAGGATTCTAACCTGCGTGCCCCTGGGTAGGAGAAATCATCATTAGATCCGATGCCAGACGTTTATATTAATTGAGAGTAAACTTTTTGATAGAGAGAAAAAAGTAAAAAGCGTAAAAGTGCACAATACACTATCTATAAAATATCTCTCTCTCTCATTCTCTCTCTATCTCTCTGTATATATATATATATATATATATATATATATATATATATATATATATATATATATATATATATAATGCATGTTTCATTAAATAATATTGACAAGTTTTGTCTATTGCAAACGCTATCTCAGACACATTTGTGTTTGTTCAACAACCACAGAGCCCACCTGTGGTTTATACTGCAACTATGCTGAGCAGACCTTAGTTACAGTTTCTGGGAGAGAGCGTGTTATCTCGCGTGATCATCAATTTGAACAAGGCCAGCACACTCAACCCCTCGGTCACGGTTCCAAGGGTTCTACCCAATTTCACTCAAATGGTATGGGTTTCAGGCACTTTCCAATGACTGATAAGATCAGGAACTCTCCTTCCTGATAAATCGATCATGGTTAGATCCGAAACCGGGTATTATGGTCAGAAAGCAACGTCTAACCACGCGCCAATATTTGTGCACAGATGGGAAAAGTGTGTGACAGTGCTGGGAGACTCCGTTGAAAAAAAAAAAAGAAAAAAAGAAGCTTCTATCTGTATTAGAAGTCCTTATACCGAAAAGTTCAACTTATTTATTGAATGACCCTCGTATATATATATATATATATATATATATATAGGCAGCAATTTTTCATTAATGTATGTTTCATTAAATAATATAGACAAATTTTGTCTATTTATTTTAAGTAAGTTCCTTTCCTATTGTCTGATAAGCTTAATAACATTATCATTGAAAGACGTAAGGAAATCACCATATTGATACATGTTTAAATCCAATCTAAGCTTTCGGCGTACATAAGCCATTATCAAAGATGAGAATTACATTGCAATATATCAAACCACACACGGACGAAACAGTAATGATAGTCTGTATGATAGTCTGTTTTTGTTGCATGAAAAATTTCAAAGCATGTATATATATATATATATATATATATATATATATATATATATATATATATATATATAATAATTTTCAAGCATGTATACACACACACACACACACACACACACACACATATATATATATATATATATATATATTAAACATGTTGGGTTGAATGTTAAAGACAACATCGTCCTGCATATTTTCTTTTGAATTTTCTCATATTTTCTAATGAGACTTTTTATTTGAAAATGATATCGAAATAAATATTGTCCGTAAATATGCAGTACGATGTTGTCTTTAACATTCAACACAACATGTTTAAAAGAAAAGTTGCTGCCAAATTACACACACACACATATATATATATATATATATATATATATATATATATATATATATATATATATATATATATATATATAGTACGAATAAAAGCTAAAGCTTAAAATAAGCTTAACGAAGGTTTCGCCTGATGATTGCTATTGCATGCGTAACGGATTTGATATTATTATTATTATATTACACACACACACACACACACATATATATAAATATGTGTGTGTGTGTGTGTGTGTGTGTGTGTGTGTGTGTATGTGTGTGTGTTTCTGTGGGTGGAGAAGTGCGCGTCTATCTCTACCACATATGTTTACTTCGTGTATAATGCCAAATAAAAAGCAATGTCATCAAAATCAAGAAAAGAAAAGAGAAAACGTAGGCACATCATAATGTTTGCAAACTCCATGACTGATGAACTAGTACAAAATTTAGCTGTTCACAATACAAAAATTATCAGAAACACTTAACAAATAATTAAAAAAACATTTAATCCAAGGAAAACTAACGATGACTAATTTTACAACAAAGTAGTAGTGTACAAATAAGTTCTTAACAATGCCCCACACCACAAAAATAAATCACTGAAACACAACATTCAGTTTTTGCACCAGCCTTATATATATATATATATATATATATATATATATATATATATATATATATATATATATATATATTGATGCATGGTTCATTAAATAATTTAGACAAGTGTTGTCTATTTATTTTATGTAAATTCTTTTCATATCGTCTTTTAAGCTTAATAACATTATCATTAAACGAAGAAAGAAAATCACAATATTGATACATATTTTTTTAATCCTATCTAAGCTTTCGGCTTACATAAGCCAATATCAAAGATGACAATTACAGTACAATATATTAAGCAATACAGGGACAAAACCGTGATGATAGTCTGTTTCTGTTTACATGGAAGATTTCCAAGCAACGACAAACTCGCGTATATAAGACGCTGGAAGCGAAAAACGCACCGCAGCTCACGACGGCACACATGACGACACGAGAGTGAAAACGAGAAGTATTAAGTATAGGAAGCCGTTGGTATAAAACAATGGCTTCTGTTATAAATTATGGGCATTTTAGAATATTTGCGGAGATTTCATAGTTTATTTTGTTCAGGTTAGATTTCAACTGTTTTATGTAATTCAAGAATTTTAGTTTTTGTTTATTGTTTTCATGTTTAAGTATAGTTGTGTTTTCAACGAGGATTTTCCGGAATTGTGTGCGTGGCCAGGGATGTTATTTTAAATGCCTAAAATGTTAGAGTTATCATTCAAATGTAGTGTCAAGCGTCCTGAAAGCGAGTTTGTCGTGTCACCAACATAAATATATATGCACGAGTTTGTCGTTGCTTGGAAATATTTTTTGTTTAAATCTGAATTATAAATAATTACTCTACACACAACAGCAATGAAACAGCAAAGCAAGATCTCTTTGTGTCTGTCTGTAACTTAAAATTAAAAAATTGTCTATTTGAAGAAAGTTAAAAAATTTTAAAAATCATATTGTTAAGTCTTATTCACTTAAATCAGATAAAATCAAAAATTCAAATCATTATGCGCCGGACGGACAGACCACACAAGCAGACACGAACTCACAGACTTTTAGTATTATTATAGAGATATATGGCACGCACAGAAATTAAATAAAAACAAATTACATATAAACAAATCAAGAAGGTCAATAATCTAAATATCTGTGGAGAATTTTAACTGATAACGGAAAGTGCGATACCGAAATCCGAAGATAGCGAAAGATGCCTTTCAAAAACTGTTATGGTAATTTACCCACGAACGCATGAACTCTCCCAGCTATAAATAGGAGCAGGTACTGCCTTTTAGAGAGGGAAGTTTCCAGCAGTCAGCTCTGAGAGTCGGACAGAACATTCTTGCTGTAACACTCTCATTCGTATATGTTTGTATTACTGTTTTTGTTAATATATTTGTTTACCTCAGTTCCTCTCTTTGTGTGTTTATTTCTGGACCCTAACAAGGCCACAACACTATCTATCTATCTATCTATCTATCTATCTATCTATCTATCTATCTATCTCGTTCTGTTCATATCTATCTATCTATCTATCTATCTATCTATCTATCTATCTATCTCACTTTGAATCTATTTCAGTCTGTTCATATCTATCTATCTATCTATCTAACATGTGAGCAACGAGGAGGTTTTTGAGAAAATGGAAACAAAATTCATATTTAATATCAGGAAGAGACATTTGAAATTTCTAGGGCGCATATTGAGGAAAGACGGCACTGTCAACAACATTTGTACGCTGCTCTTCCAAAAAGACCTTGAGAGCCCTTAATTTGGTAGCAACCATGTCCAGAGTAATGCCTGGTGTTTGCATGTACTTCTGGGCTAAGTTGACTTCTTGTAAAATGTCACCCCAGAAAAACAAGAAAGAAAAGTCGCATATAGCTGGCAACAGATTGTGCGCAGCGCCTCTTGTGTCGGCGCTTTCTTCGACATCACATAGGGCTTCAATGGCTTCCACTAACTGGTTAAACTTCTGTATCACTGGCTTCACAGCGTCAGCATGTGCACTCCAGCGAGTTGTAGACAGTCTCTTCACTGTTAGACCTGTGTATTCCACTAGCAGCTCCCTGTGTCTCCACCACTGTTTTCAGACTAGTTTTGGCACCTTAGCCTGGTTGAAAAATTTTGTTGGGGTGACATTGTGTCACCCCTCCTGTGCTGGCACCCGCGGCGGTCCGCACCCCTCTCCTCCCTTTAGCTACGCCACTGCTTCAGATCTATCTATCTCTCTCATTCTTTTTCTATCTAACTATCTCATTCTGTTCATGTCTATCTATCTATCTATCTATCTATCTATCTATCGCAGTCTGTTTATATCTATCTGTCTATCTATCTATCTATCTATCTGTTCCTATCTTCCTATCTATCTATGTGTTCCTATCTGTCTATCTATCTATCTCACTGTTTCTATCTATCTATCTATCTATCTATCTATAGCAGTCTGTTTATATTTATCTATCTATCTGTCCCTATCTGTTTATCTATCTATCTATCTATCTGTCTATCTATCTATCTATCTCTCTGTTCCTATCTATCTATCTCTCTGTTTCTATCTATCTATCGATCTGTCTGTCTGTCTGTCCATCTATCTATCTATCTTTGCTGTCTATTCGACGTACGAATCTCGCGTCCGTAGAAGACAAATAGAGGCGTACAATTCTTGAGTTTGCTTAGCTTTACAGATTAAAGACGGAGTCAAAGATATGGGATTTCCATCTGTACGCAGTTTGGTTGGTAAGGGTGGCCGCCGCGGCAATCCCTGGCGGGCTCTCTTTTACGCCATTACTCGCCTGACTCTACCAGACAGAACAAAATAGGATAGCACTAATCGCAAACTCCTAACCCTCACCCACGCTCATCCCCCGCCCCGTGACGAAAACAATTCTGCAATGTAACCTGTCCTACAATTGCTGCTCGCCTCTATCTCTCGATGGCACCTTACCCAGATCCAGCCTTTTGCCTCCTCATTCCTGTTGTCTCTGTGTTTGTAGTTACTAATGTTTCGTTAGTTTTTGTTAAACGAAGCCAGGTGAGGGCCCCTCTGCAGGAGCGCAGGACGCAGTCATGGGGGAAGTGGGGAAGACGAGCGGTGTCACAGAATATTACTTATCCTGCTTATTTATTCGAAGGGAGCCGGGGGGAAGGGTGATGGAAAGGCGAGATGAATTCAGAGAATGTTTATGTGATCGAGTGTAACAGTGACAAGCCCGCAAATTAAATAGCAAAAGTAGATATGGAAGCTGAAAACGCGTACACGGGCAGAGGGGCGAGCTAGCGTAAAGGCTGCACAATACAGAAAACGGAGTCAGCAAACAGGGTTCGAATTCCGGTTAGAGCTGACGGCTTTATAAAAGGCATCAATCTATTTCTCCCTGTATTCTGTACGCTCGCGAGGTATCTAGCTACTTTTAAAACATTACGTGTAATCTTCGTGCCCATCAAAAACGGTGTGCCAAATAGACGGTTATTCGATTGGCATCGCTATTATTGTATATACATTGCTGTTTGATAAAAGTGACTCACCTGATTTTTTTTTTTTTTTTTTTTTTTACTAAATGTTCTCTTCTCCGATGAAACGAAAGTTGACCTAAATTCAAAGGATAAGAGGTCTAAAATCCGAAGGAGAAGCTTTGAAAGCACTTTGAATTTAGCAGTAAGTACTGTCAAGCACCCGTTCAGTATAATGTTCTGGGGATGCTTTTCTTTTCATGGAACTGGTTTCTTAAAACCTATTGAAAAGACCCTCAGGAGCAAGCAGTACAAGAGAATTTTAGAGTCTTGTCTGGTCCCTTCTGCTGAAAGGGTGCAAATGGACCCCACCAAGCTCATTTTTATGCAGGATAATGCTCCCTGTCGCAAATCAAAATTGATGAAGGAATACTTTGATGAGAAGCAGGTGAGTGTTATAACATGGCTGCCCCAATCTCCTGACGTCAACTCCATAGAAAACTTATGGAGCATTAAAAAGTACAGGCACTTGAGAAAGCAGTTGAGCAACAAAGAGGCTTTGATTGTGAATTTCATATCCGAATGGAATTCTATGCTTGCAGATGAGATTTGCCAGAACCTAATCAAGTCAACACCGAAAAGGGTTGAAAAGGTTATTCAAAATAAAGGAGGACAAATAGATTATTAAATATTTCGAACTATATTACCTATTATAAATAAATTATACCTCTATTATTCTTTATTTAAAGCTGTTCGGTTATGTTCCTATTGATTACTAGTTGCAGGAAATAAGTGAGTCACTTTTTTTTGCACGGAGTTTTCCCCTAAATCTCATTTATATCCAAAATTATAACTATCAATAGAATACCTTAGGGTGAGTCAAAATTTTTACTAGGTGGTCGGAAAGGGGTCTTTATATCAGTAAGATTAAAAATTAGTTTCACTCCAAAAACAATAGGCGGAAAAAAATTTTTAGTAAAAAGAAATCAGGTGAATCACTTTTATCGAACAGCCTGTACTTTCCACAGTTCTTTGAGAACTGACAACAAAGATGTTAAACACTTTTTGTCCATTAGATTGCTTATTTACAAGAATATATTTACATGATTATGAAAATATATGAACCAACTACAATAAAATAATTATTATTTACCATTTTATAAAGAAGTAAATATAAAAAGATTTTTATTCATAAATGTTTAAAAAATTATATAAATTCATAAAATTATAAAAATTTTAGATTCTAAGCAAGACAACAAACACTCAATATTTTGAATGTATCTTCCTATTCATTGGTTGGACAATTTAAACCAATTATAATAAAATGTTATTTACCAATTTATAAAAAAAATAAATATGAAAAGAAATTTTTTTATTCAATAATTTCTAAAGATCTATTAACAAGAAAATTTAAATAAAAAAAGTACAACGAGAAACTTTAATTATAAATTTTGAAAAAATGCATTTTCTGGACATATTTTTCATTTGCTCTCATCACATAAATTCACTAAAATAGGTTGAGGGCACCTCTTCCTCTGAATCAAGCATTCTTTTAATTTTGGATTTTAAACAAGATGACAAACATTTAAAATATTGAGTGTATCACCCCATTTATTGACTGGATAAAGTTTTCTTTGTGTTTAATTAGAAAATCTCTGTAATTTTTACTCCAAATATTGCATTGTTATTGGTTTACAGGTTTTGATAATTGTGTAGTTCTTTTCAAATTTATTTCTTTATAAAATGGCGTAAGGATACAAAAGGCGCTTATCTCCCTTACATGATGGCCGCTTAATGATGTCACTTCATACAATGACGAAAACGCTGTTATTTTTTAGTTCGTTTTCAACAGCCACCACGTAAGGTTGCTTTCTTTTAGCCTGGGCCCTTTAGCACGGGCTGAGGCTACATCTGCCTCCCTGCAACTTACAAGTCCATGGTGCTGTTTCCTTTCGGAATATATCTTTCCCAGATATAGAATGAAACTCGCAGTCCTCAATTTGTGAAAACCTAAGACTCATTTATACGTTTTCTTTGTTCTTGAGAATTGACAACAAAGATATTAGACACTATTTGCTGATTTTATTTCTTAAATATGAAAAGAAATTTTTTTTTATTCATAAATTTATAAAAATGTCTGAACAAGAAAATCTAAATAAACACATAATGAAAAGTAACTAATTATAAATTTTGAAAAATGCATTTTCTGGAGATGTTTTTCATTTGCTCTCATCACATAAATTCACTAAAATAGTTTGAGGGCATCTCTTCCTCTGAATCAAGCATTATTTTAATTTTGGATTTTAAACAAGATCACAAACATTTAAAATATTGAGTGTATATCCCTATTCATTGACTGGACAAAGTTTTCTTTGTGTTTAATTAGAAAATCTCTGTAATTTTTACTCCAAATATTGCATTGTTATTGGTTTACATGTTTTGATAATTTTGTAGTCCTTTTCAAATTTATTTCTTTGTAAAATGGCGTAAGGCGCTTATCTCCCTTACATGATGGCCACTTAATGACTTGAAAAAAAAACACATTTTCCGGACATTTCACTCATTTGCTCTCGCCACATAAATTCACTAAAATAGATTGAGAGCATCTTTCCCTCAAAAAAAAAGATTTCTTTTTATTCATAAATTTATAAAAATTTTAAAAGACAATCTAAATAAACACATAACGAAAAGTAACTAATATAAATTTAAAAAAAAATGTCGAAGTGATTGAGATCATCTCTTCCTCTGCACCAAACATTCTTTTAATATTAAATGTTAAAAACGTTGTTTTCATAGTTATTTATAAAATTGTAAATAATAATTATTGCATAGTAATTGTTTTAAGTTTAAGCAAGCAATCATCTTGGGACCAGGAACGGATTAATCCATTTTACATTGACTCCTATTGGGAAAATAGTTTTAGTTTACGAACATTTCTCGTTACAAACGGGCTTCAGGAACGAATTGAATTCGTGAACCGAGGTTCCACTGTAATTAATAATTTTGAAAAAATGCATATCTTTCATTTGCTCTCGTCACATAAATTCACTAAAATCTCTTCCTCTGCGCCAGACATTCTTTTAATATTAAATGATAAAAACCTTGTTGTCCTAGTTATTTATAAAATTATAAATAATAATTATTGCATAGTAATTGGTTTACATATTTTGATATTCCACTTTTTTATAAATTTTCGAATAAAGTGGTTTGTTTTCAAATTTATTTCTTTATAAAATGGTAAATAATAAAATTATCGCATTGTACTTGATTCAGCTGTTTTTATAATCTTGTAAATAAATATTGCAGAAGTCAAAAGTGTATACAGTCACAGCGGTGTCAAAGGAATAACCGGGGCTTCTCTGATTGTTAGGATCAGTTTTCTTGCTGTTCCCGTTCCCCATAAAACTTCCTCATTGCTCACATGTTTCATCTCTATCTATAAAAGGCAGGATGTGTGTGTGTGTGTGTGTGTGTGTGTGTGTGTGTGTGTGTGTGTGTGTGTGTGTGTGTGTGTGTGTGTGTGTGTGTGTGTGACGAATGCACGGCCGCAATTTTCGACGGATTTGCACCAAAATTTACATGCACATGCTCCCAGTTAGTGAACAGGCCAAGACCGACGTTGCATTTCCCAACTCCCATCGATAGTGGAAATAATCGATTTTTTCATGCTTCTACGGCAGTTTTCATGTAGTTTGCGGTCATTTTCTACTGGCCAGAGAGAGAGCCTATAGCTGGCTGCCACGAATAGGCAGGAAGCTTCTATTGGCCAGCGTGAGAGCCAACAGCTGACTGACACGAATGTTAACTAGCATGCTAGCATACGAAAAAAATCGATAGCTGCATTCGTCACAAGTGGGAAAAATTTTAATCTGCATGGCACTTTACTCCAATTGGCTCATTCGCTTGCTTAAACTCAACGTTGATTCTGATTCCGCAGAACTGTGTTGGGTGTGAAAAAGCATTTGTTGTTACCATTCTTTTTTCATTCGGTTTTTCCAGTTACGAGTCCTTTTTTAAAGCTGATCGTTTTGTGTTCATTTTGTTTAGTCCTTTTTTCGTAACAGATTTAATGTTTAGTATAGAGCTTAGAAAAAATTCGCAGTGTGAGATAGGCAAGAAGTAAGACATGTAGCAACATCAGCACGGCAAAAGGCACTCCTTTAAAGGCAAGGAAGGGCAAAAATATTTTAAGTCAAGTGATAGCGATTGCTGTATGAGTCGTACAAACTTTTAATCAAGCCCGGGCAACGCCGGGCCATGCTGCTAGTACATGATATTTCCAGAATTCTTTGGTAAAACCACATCTCAAGTCTATTCTTCATCTGTGACGAGATTCATTGTCATACAGGGAATTAGACGTGATATAGCAATTCGGCATTCTTTCCTTTATTTCTAAGGAGAATTACCTGTCTCCTAATACTCTGCTTAGATTCTGGAAGACACCTTTCTGTTTCAAATTTTTCCGTCGGCTGTTGCCACCCTTGTGAGATAATTACATTTCTGCACCTGTTCGTTTTGACATCCCTAATATGTAGCTCATACCTCGGCCTATCTCTTTTGCTAAAAACGGTGCATTTGGTCATGTATTTGATTTCCTTTACTCAGTCAGTCAGTTATGTGTCATGCGTGCAGGTTGACATTTCTTTCCGCAGTAGACCAGTGGCCATCCAAGGCTATAGAACCCGGTCTGTTTACTATTTACTGGGGGAGTAGAAGAGGATTCATACCTTTCCCAAGGGTATTAGCACGTAAGTGAATGTAATGGATTCGACTGGAAAGTCAGTCAGTCAGTTATGTGCCATCATGCATCTTAGGCGATTCATGACTGACGAGGCAGATTTTTTCCCCGCAGTAGTTTGCAATTTCTGCGGTAGGCTATAGAGCCCGGTCCATCCTGATATTGACACATAGCAGGGGAGAGAAGAAGAGGATTTATACCTTTCCCAGGGGTATTAGCAGGTAAGTGAATGTAATGGAATCGACTGGAATTCGAACTCGGCCCACCGATGCCTCAATCCGAGCTGCTATCCATTACTCCACTGTGCTTTTACTAACTTTTCTAAAGGTTTGTTCGGTGTTCTTTCTGAATCAGTCTCATCTGCCTATCTTATATTGTTGGGATTATGTCCGCGTAAAGTTTTTAGATTAAAAACATTAAATAAATATCCTCCTCCTCCATTTTAACGCCAGTAAACTCTCCCGTGAAGCATAGAGACACGGCGTCACCACGATAGGCAGTTGCTGCTGGGTTTCCTCTAGCAAGTCGGTTTTACGGTGTGGTGTTGCTAACACTACGCGCAACCGATTTTGAATTCAGTTATGCTTTTCTTAGACTGGTTGCCAAACATGGCTTGAAAGCTAAATTTGATTTACTCTTGAACCTAAAGCAGGGTGGAATAATAGTTTTCAAAAGGTTATTTGTAAGGGAATGAACGTAACGAACTCGACCTTAATTTGAACCCTAGACACCGAATCTATTTTCCGTCCCTAGAACCACTACACCATCAGCACAAATAGAAGTAATTTTAAATTACATTTAGTATAAAATAATTTGAATTTGTTAAAATTAACGTTTCAAATACCACAGGCAACTGCACCAACGACATTTACGAACTTTTATCTGGAATAATAGCATTTTACTTTTATTTTCTACTAGCCGAAATACCCGCGCCTTGCTACGTGTAACACATTTTTTGTAAGAAAATGATGATTGATTTAAAATCAATATTACTCAATGATCTTGCCGATGTGACATCCATCTGCTGGTTTTCTCCTTCTATATTTTGGATCGGAGTCATTCCTTTGTTCAAATTTAAATTTAATTTAAATCAGAGGACAAAATTTTTCAGTGGAGGGTTGTGAAGAGACCCCCATCCCGCCTTTGATCAAAAATAGAATATGCTTATCCAAGTACCCTGGGTAATGTAGTTTCAGAATATGTAGGGTTATGAGGGTGTATCTCCCAAATCCTAGAAGTTCGATAACAAGCAAAGGCTACATCTTTATATACAGGGTGTCCATAAAGTTCGTGTGCACTTTAAAAAATTTATAACTTTATTTGTATTTGCGATAAAAATAATTTGTAAAAAGGATTAGAAAGAAGTAAATCTATATTTTTTAAGCTTTTATTGAAATTTTATTTAAGTTTCAAATTTAAGTTGGCAAATGTTTTCCGTGAACTGCAGAATCGTATTAGCCTTTGTATTGCTAATGATGGAGGACATGTGGAAAGTTAAATCAAATTTCAATAGATTTACTTCTTTCTAATCCTTTTTTACAGATTATTTCTATCGCAAATACAAATAAAGTTATAAATTTTTTAAAGTGCACACCAAATTTATGGACACCCTGTATAAAAAATATACTTTTAATGTATGCTACGAGCTCTATCTAAAAACTTTCTTGTTTCATTCTTAATTTAAAACACTTATTTCGAAAATCAAAATAGATCAAAGCCAACGAAAAAGTGCCACGACTCTAGCACGTGTGTCGTCATATTGTTCTTGTCAACAAATTCTTATTTAAAGGTGCCAATATCTTAGTCGAAACAAGGCTTTAATTCTCTAAGCTATGGTCCTGTAAAAAGTACATAGCAATCCAGCACTCATTTATTTTTCTATAAAAATGTTTATTTTAAACTGCTTCCCATTTTGTACCCAGCCTCATCGTCTACGGATGAATATTCTATGTGTCTGAAATTACATCTTACTTTTCACCCGTCTCGATTTTTAGGAGATTTTATCTTAACGAAAATGTTATATGGTTTAGTCATTATCCATCCCAAAGAATAATTCCTTTGGGTGTGAGGACCAGTTTTGGTCAAGGACACTGGAACAAGAAATTCTATATTTATGATTTGAATGATATCAGAGGGAGAAATACAAAATGCAGAATGATGTAACCAGGTGTTTTATAAATTACGCAAAAGGTATTTGACAATGTAAGGCACAGGGATTTCTTTTGAAATATCAAAAGTGTGGGTTGAAAACCAGGAAAACTCTGCCTACTCCGCTATCGTTTCCAAGGAGTAAAGTCAATTCAGAGATAAAGAAAAGGAAACTGTGGAGAGCCATTATCGACCAAGGAAAGTAGTATTTAATAAAAGAGTGGATAAAAAAGCAGGATAGACTGTATTATCCTACTTACACTACTATCGTTCCCAAGAAGTAATATCAATTCAAAAATAAAGAAAAAGAAACTGTGGAGAGCCATGATACCCCAAGGGAAGTAGTATTTAATAAAAGAGTGGATTAAAAAGCAGGATAGACTGTATTATCCGACTTACACTACTTCGTTCCCAAGAAGTAATATCAATTCAGAAATAGAGAAAAGGAAACTGTGGAGAGCCATTATCGCCCAAGGAAAGTAGTATTTAATAAAAGAGTGGATAAAAAAGCAGGATAGACTGTATTATCCGACTTACACTACTATCGTTCCCAAGAAGTAATATCAATTCAAAAATAAAGAAAAGGAAACTGTGGAGAGCCATGATCGCCCAAGGAAAGTAGTATTTAATAAAAGAGTGGATTAAAAACAGGATAGACTGTATTATCCGACTTGCACTACTATCGTTCCCAAGAAGTAATATCAATTCAAAAATAAAGAAAAGGAAACTGTGGAGAGCCATGATCGCCCAAGGAAAGTAGTATTTAATAAAAGAGTGGATTAAAAAGCAGGATAGACTGTATTATCCGACTTGCACTACTATCGTTCCCAAGAAGTAATATCAATTCAGAAATAAAGAAAAGGAAACTGTGGAGAGCCATGATCACCCATTTTCTGGAAGAAAATATCACAATAATAAAAAAAAATGTTTCGCCACCCGAAAATCCGACAGAAGACGTGTCCCCATTCAACCAGTCTAAACTCAAAATACGGTCTTAAAAATTCGCCCTATACACGAATTTATAAGGCACGTGTAATTTTCTTCTTATGTCTTAAAGTTGAAACTCTAATAAACATTTGCTGATAATGTCACTAAATGACACTTTATCAGCATCTTCTGCTTTGTACACCCGATGACAAGTTTCCTTGTGTATAGATAGATCTCAGCCTAACGCGGCTATTAACCACGCCAAGATCTAATGTTACAATACACGTCCCTATTTTGGGATTGCCATGATCAGACAGGACGTCTACCTTCGCAGTGATACTAACCCTAACCCCCTGCTAGGGCGTTGGGTATCATAGTAAAAAAATATCAGCGACTCCGATCTAAAAAAACTTCCAGACAACTAAAAGAACGATGTAAGCTTAGTCAACCCACCGTAATTTGTGGTTTACTAAGCTTGACTTACTTCGTCACAAAGCTACAGGCATAGGGCACCCTAAGCTGAGGCTCCCTTCGCCTACCGTTGCTGCTGCCGCCGCTAAATCTCACGCCATGAAGGCGTTAAGCCCACGACCGCCAGATTTCCTCTCCAGCTCTCACTGTCTTGGCAGAGCGTCGGAACACCTCTCAGTGAGAGATTAAACTGCTGGAGAGCCTGACGGACGACGTCTTTCCAGTGGCTTCTTCAGTCGTTGTCAGTTTACAGATGACGGTTCGAACTGGTAGATGATTTTGTTAGGGTGGTCATTAGGTAGTCTCAGGACAAGACCGAGACAGCAAACACGGCGCTGAGCCATAGTGCAGAGGATGTTAGGCTGGCCGGTCCTACGGCGGAGATCTTTGTAGGAACTTTAGTTTCTGAAAACTGTTCAACTTCCGACACTAAGTAGCATAAGTTACAATTTACGGTGGCTTAACTTTTTTTCAGTTGTCTATGTACAACTTCATAGATCTCATTAAACTATTCTTTTTCTATGTACTGTGTCCCTTCAGAACGTTGGCGGTCATGGCTCTCCACAATTTCCTGTTCTTTATAGCTCATAATAAATTTTTGTCTTTTTGTCATCTTTTGATCCACCATCCATTTACTCAAGCACTCTGGGCTTACGGCCACATCACTTTGAAATACCGCTTCCCGTACGATCAAACGTTAAGCAACGTTTAGCCTGTTCATTACCTAGATGAGTGACCACTTGTGAATACCAGGTTAGGGTCGTAGCTGAGGGCAAATACTGTAAATAAAATATAAATGATCCACTCGTATCCGAGGATGCCAGGAATATCTTTGCTTGTTCAACAACCACAGAGTGATCAACATTCCGAACAAGGCCAGCACACTCAAACCCTCGGTCACGATGACTTCTAACTTCGTGCTAGCACAACCAATTTAATTAACAAGGCTTGGATCAACCGGTGGTACGGCTTACAGTCATTTTCCAAAGGTGCCGCACGCTAGGATCGCCTTCTCCAGACCAATAACATCAAGATGTCACCCTAACAAACCGACCATAGTAAGATACGAACCTGGGCCTCATGGACGGAAAGTGATCATTTTATCCAGGCTATTATTTATCGTTATTTTGTTGTACACTGCTCTTTCACGTCTTCGGTTTCACCTCGCGGCTTCGTAAGCATAATTGATAAGTTTGCTATTGTCATCGCAAAGACACTGGCAGTGTAAGGGAGGTAACCCCCAGTATAGTTTATATATATATTGTGTATATTTAGGCAGCAATTTTTCATTAATGCATATTTCAATAAATAATACATGCAGGTACACACATACACACACATGCATATATATATATATATATATTGATGCATGTTTCATTAAATAATATTAACATGTTTTGTCTATTTATTTTAAGTAAGTTCCTTTCATATTGTCTGATAAGCTTAATCGCATTATCATTGAAAGACGAAAGGAAATCACCAGATTGGTACATGTTTAAATCCAATCTAAGCTTTCGGTTTACATAAGCCATTATCAAAGATGACAATTACATTTGAATATATTTAACAATACACGGACGAAACAATAATGATAGTCTGTTTTTGTTGCATGAAAAATTTCAAAGCAACGACAAACTCGTGTAGACGAGACGCGGAAGCGAAAATCGCGTCGCAGCTCATGACGTCACATATGACCACGCGAGAGTGAAAACGAGAAGTATTAAGTATGGGAAGCCGTTGGTATAAACCAATGGCTTCTGTTATAAATTATAGGCATTTAAGAATATTTGTGGAGATTTCATAGTTTATTTTGTTCAGGTTAGGTTCCAACTGTTTTATGTATATAGCTTCAAGAATTTTTAGTTTTTGCTTTCATGTTTAAGTATAGTTGTGTTTTCAACAAGGATTTTCCGGAATTGGTGCGGGGGTCCAGTTTGAAATGTAAATGGTGCATCCCCTCGTATCCGCAGATGCCAGTCTCCTAGTGCGGCTAGCGGACGCCTGCTCAAGCACATTTGTGTTTGTTCAACAACCACAGAACCTGTACTGCAACTCTGCTGAGCGGACCTTAGTTTCAGGGAGAGTGCGCGATATCTAACGGGATCAACAGTCTGAACAAGGCCAACACGCTCAAATCCACTGTTACGATGACTTCGTGCTAGTACAACCAAGGCTCCCAAGTGTTACGCCTACACAATTTCACTTAACCCGTGGTATGGTAAGAAAGGTGCCGCACGCTGTGATCGCATCCTCCAGACAGATAACATCTAGTAAAATCGACTTGCTGAGATTCGAACCCGGGTCTTTTGGTCAGAAAGCCGACGTTCTAACTTGGCCACGTGCTCATAATAGTGAACACACAAACAAAACGCCATAGAAGTATAAAAAATTATATTTTTATGGTAAGAATACCAACAATATATTTTATATATAAAAAGGACCAACAGTAAACAATATATATTTCTAGTAAGATGTTCAACAATACATTTTCAAAGCAAAATGACCAACGATACATTTTATAATTAGTTGAAGACATACAATTACATTCTGGTTATTTAAATTCTATTTCTTTATCTGTGATGAGACCAGTTCAGCATTCACTCCCCTACAGGAGGACTGATATTACGAAATATCTCAATGCTCATTTATTTTTCTCTAACGAAATTTGTTTCTTAATACTTTGCTTAGCTTTTGTAAGACAACTTTCGCTATTTCACTTTCCGTACCATTGCTAAAGCCAGAACTACAGCCCCATCATGTAAAGGATTCCAGCAGCAGCAGCAACAATAAACATGCGTAACACATGTGGCTAGAATGTAAAATGGCGAAATGATCAAACTCTCCATACTCTCTTAAACAAAAGTTTAGTATGAAACCTTCCATTAATACTAAAAAGTGCAACATACAGTTATTTATCTTGAAGAACCCAATTTCCTGAAAAAATGGTTTCAGGATAAAAATTCGGTTAATTTGCAGTGTAAAACCCGCGCTCAGTTCGCATTCAAAATTCCATAATACTTACATTTACAGTGCTGTTCGATAAAAGTGACTCACCTGATTTTTTTTACTTAAAATTTTTTCGTCTATTGTTTTTTGGGGTCAAATTAATTTTTAATCTTACTAATATAAACATTATATTCATTATGTATTTTAAAAGCCCCCCAAATTAACGGTTGTTTATATATATATATATATATAAAATGCTAGCTAAACAAAATCACTCGGAAGCAAGACAAGTTACGAAATAGAAAAACCAGATGTCTAAGTATCAAACAGAAATTCAATAATTTTCATGTTTTTGTTTGTTTTTTGTTTTGTTTTTAGGGGGGTGCGAGATGTATTCAGAATTAAGTTGAATATATGCTGATGATAAATCTTTGATTCCCAACGTGGGGTGTAATATTTTAGTAGGGCATGCGTAGGATGTGCCCCCTTCGGCTTACGATACCAACAGAATAAGAGGGTAATTCGAGAATGAGTTCTTAACAGTGGATTGTTTCCTAGTGAGCCTCAGTGAAAGTGCTCATGTTAATACGTACTAATACATACAATGCATATACATGTTTACGTATGTACGTACATGTGTCATTGGCATACAGGGGATTTCCCGTCTCCCCCCCCCCCACTCGCGTGTCTCGGTCAACAAAAGAGAGGGCATGAGGTACAGTGCTGTTCGATAAAAGTGACTCACCTGATTTTTGTTACTTAAAATTTTTTTCGCCTATTGTTTTTGGGGTCAAACTAATTTTGAATCTTACTAACATAAAGAGCCCTTGCCGACCACCCAGTAAAAAAGTTTACTCACCCTAAGGTATTCTATTGATAATTATAATCTTGGATATAAATGAGATTTAGGGGGAAAACTCTGTGCAAAAAAAAAGTGACTTACTGCAACTAGTAATCAATAGAAACATAAGCGAACAGCTTTAAATAAAGAATTATAGAGGTATAATTTATTTATAATAGGTAATATAGTTGGAAATATTTAATAATCTATGGGTCCTCCTTTAATTTGAATAACCTTTTCAACCCTTTTTGGCATTGACTTGATTAGGTTCTGGCAAATCTCAACTCCAAGCATTGAATTCCATTCGGATATGAAATTCACAATCAAATCATCTTTCTCGAGAGCCTGTACTTTTTAATGCTCCATAAGTTTTCTATGGGGTTGAGGTCAGGAGATTGGGGCGGCCATGTCATAACACTCACTTGTTTCTCATCAAAGTATTCCTTCATCAATTTTGATTTGTGACAGGCAGAATTATCCTGCATAAAAATGAGCTTGGTGGGGTCGATTTGCACCCTTTCAGCAGAAGGGATCAGACAAGACTCTAAAATTCTCTTGTACTGCTCGCTCCTGAGGGTCTTTTAAATAGGTTTTAAGAAACCATTTCCATGAAAAGAAAAGCATCCCCAGAACATTATACTGAACGGGTGCTTGACAGTACTTACAAAGCTTCTTCTTCGGATTTTAGATCGCTTATCCTTTGAATTTAGCTCAACTTTCGTTTCATCGGAGAAGAGAACATTTAGTAAAAAAAAATCAGGTGAGTCACCTTTATCGAACAGCACTGTATGTGTAATTGTACATGCTCCATTCGAATCTGGTTTGATAAATTTGATAAAATCTACAGTTTTGGAGTTGTCGACAGTGAAAGTTCGGATTCATTCGCGTCTTTGGTGGCAGCCATTACTGGCCGTTGTTTGCATACATTAGCATAAATTAGCTGCGGAAAGCTAAACGCGGAAGACTACGGAAAGCTAAGCGCGGAACTGATCTTTCTTGTCAAAATCCGTCTCAATTACTGAGCATAAGAACTATTTACGTAGACACGTGCAGTTTGCGCAATGATACCTACACTGATAGCTATGCTGAAGCGAATATATGCAAACAACGCCAGTAATGGCTGCCCGCGACGCGAATGAATCCGAACTTTCACTGTTGATAGCTCCAAAACTGTAGATTTTATCAAATTTATCAAGCCAGATTCGAATGGGGGGTGTAGAAGTACACATAAATGTAAGTATTATGAAAATCTTTAATGTGAATTGAGCGCCGGTGTTACACTGCAAATTAGCCAAAGATTCTATAAATTTCAGCCGATAGTAATACGAACTTCATGGTGAATGAATGACGAATGATTTCTGTATGGAAACGGATATTTTTAACATTACCATTACTAATAATTTTTCCAGTACCATTAATTTTACCGTGA
>OZ038485.1:20712424-20794924 GCA_964036315.1 Acanthosepion esculentum | reverse complement strand
CATCTTGCGGGAGACAAGTGGAAAATCTCTCTAACCTCCTCTAAAACGTTTTAAGATGGAGAGCGGCGATATATATATATATATATATATATATATATATATATATATATATATATGAAAAATGTTTGTATGTTGTCTTTTTGTTGTTGTTGTTAATGATTCTAGATTTTTTTTTCAGTCACTCTTTTATGTGTAAGTACTTAGGAGGCAAAAAAAAGTGCGTCTATAAATATCACTTGTTAAAAGCATTTACACATAAAATGCATGCACACATTTCAGATATGCGTATTCGTGCGCACCATTCACGCATGCGCGCTCGCACACGTGGCTCTCTTTTCAGCTGTCGCACTCCAAGTGCGTAACGAGCATCAATCTTTTCTGCTACGAAGGACAGAAATAACAGCAAGTTGAGGCAGACGGCTTGTTGAGTCCGACTCACGCGGTAACACTCCAAGTGTTTCTCCCTTACTCGCAAAAGCACAGAAAGAAACATCCGTCTTCTTTTCTTTTTATTTTACTAGGAGGCTTCTCCCGCTCGCTATCGCTTCGCAAAGATGTGGGCACCTCGGGTCGGTGTAATGGTTAACAAGCTCGCCTCGCCAGAACAATTACGACTGAGTAGTGAGTTCGATCCTCACTGGGTGTCCCATACTTTCGGCCTTGTGCCACATCTAAGTTACGCTTGGAAAATCACTATCGCTTCGCAAAGTAAGATATATTCACTACATGAAATATTTGAAACAAAAGTTTTAAATTAACATTTATTCATGAACTGGCTTGTTAACGAAAGTTTTACAAATAGATGCCAACTTATTGAAGAGCAAGTAAAACGCAAATTTCAAACATTTCCGCACTATAAAGGGTGTCCATCCGCTGTGTTGCCCTCAATATTCATTTTTAAATTTTCATAGCCTGATATTTAATACTTTAACCCATAGCATACCTTAAAAGTACACACACACACACACACACACACACACACATATGTACAAAGTGTCCATAAAATTTGTGTTGCACTTTAAAAAAATTTATAACTTTATTTGTATTTGCGATAGAAATAATCTGTAAAAAATGTTATAAAGTTTAATGTACCTAGTTTTAAGTATAGCTAAAATAACTAATGTGATTCCAGGCATTACTGTAAATCAGTTGGCAAATGTTTTCCGTCAACTGCAAAATCGTATTATCCTTTGTATTGCTAATGATAGAGGACATGTGGAAACTTAAATAAAATTTCAATAAAACCTTAAAAAATATAGATTTACTTCTTTCTAATCCTTTTTACAAATTATTTCTATCGCAAATACAAATAAAGTTATAATTTTTTTTAAGTGCACACGAACTTTATGGACACCCTGTATAAGACGATATTCCTAAACAGAACTATTTTTGATATGAAAATCAAAAAAATCATTTAATAAAAGAATAAGTAATGAAGAGCAGTTAATTAATGAAATAAACGTTTTTTAAAATCAATATGCAAATTAGTTAAACCTGAAAAGTGATATTGCCTAGAAGTAGATAATATATAATACAGATATTGAGCTTTTCGCGTGTAAATTTCTATAAAGTAGAGCTGGGACTTTTTAATCTCAGAATTCGTGGGACAATTGAGCACCAATTTCGCATTTATTCATATACTGTTGGGTTTTGCAGTAAATCACTAAATCATCCATAACTTTTGTATTATCCTCTCAAATTACACCAAAATCTCAGACAATAACAAATAATACCGTATTTATTGTCTGTGAAAATTATAGAATATAAAACAACTTTGATAAAATATTATACATACTTTTCTGACGAAAACAATGCCGTTCTGAACATTTTGGCCGCAACTGTAGATTCCATAATATAGGTTTTACTTAATTAGCTATTATGTTTCTCTAACTCTTCAAATGTTGAATGTATAACTGATTCTATTTTCCTATCTTTACACTATATTAATTTTATCTTATAAATTGTCTCCTGTTCTGTCAACCATGAAATAAAAATAATTGTTTGTATGGAAAATAAGGATCTACGTACATCAAATCGTCTTTAAATTAAGTGGCAGCAGAAGAATTATTGTTGAACTTTTAAAAGGCAAGCTTAAACATTAATTCAATACTTAAATGAAGCGATCAATTTTGAGATCTTCTGTAGTTTATTGATGCCTATCGCATCTACTCCTCCCTAGCTATTGTGATGATGGCCAAACCAAGAGTCCTGCAATAGGGCGGCTTTTAAGCTAACTTAAAATTTTAGCTAGCTTAAAAATTTAAAACAGCTGCAATTTTAGATACAAAAGGAAAATAAGAGTTACTCCCCCTGGACCATGAACGCAACGATAATGGCTAGTATAATATATTAATATATATTTTTTAACCGCGCTCAATCTGACAACCTTGAATTTGAGCTCAACGAAAATCGTTCCCTGAACCTTTCTAGGGCTTTTGAATGAGCTGTGAATCATTGAAATCGGACCAGTGTGAGCGAAGAAGTTGCTTGGACACACATACGCGCGTGCGCGCACACACACACACACGCACACACACACACACACACACACACACACACACACACACACACTGTACTTTATATATAAGAAGTGAAAAGTTGTGCGGGGACAATTTTTGCCCTTTTTGTTTAATTGCGTCTTTTTTCCACTCATTTCACCTCACTCTCTCTCTTTCTCTCTCTCTCTTTTTCTCTCTCTTTTGCTCTCTCTATCTCTCTCTTTTTCTCTCTCGCTTTTTCTTTCTCTATCTCTCTCTTTCTATCTCTCTATCTCTCTCTTTTTCTCTCTCTCTATCTCTTTTATTCTCTCTCTCTTTTTCTCTTTTTCTCTTTTTTCTCTCTCTTTTTCTCGCTCTCTTTTTCTCTCTCTCTTTTTCTCTCTCTATCTCTCTCTTATTCTCTCTCGCTTTTTCTCTCTCTTTCTCTCTCTCTATCTCTCTCTTTCTCTCTCTATCTCTCTCTTTTTCTCTCTCTCTATCTCTCTCCTTTTCTCTCTCTCTATCTCTCTTATTCTCTCTCTTTTTCTCTTTTTCTCTTTTTTCTCTCTCTTTTTCTCTCTCTCTTTTTCTCTCTCTCTTTTTCTCTCTCTATCGCTCTCTTTTTCTCTCTCGCTTTTTTCTCTCTCTTTCTCTCTCTATCTCTCTCTTTCTCTCTCTATCTCTCTCTTTTTCTCTCTCTCTATCTCTCTTATTCTCTCTCTATATATCTCTCTTATTCTCTCTCTCTTTTTCTCTTTTTCTCTCTCTCTCTTTTTCTCTCTCTATCTCTCTTTTTCTCTCTCTTTTTCTCTCTATCTCTCCCTATATCTCTCCCTCTCCCTGAAATAAAACTGAAACTCATAGATACGATGCAACCTTTAGAAATATAACCAGTCTGTGGGCATCCATTCGTTGTTGTTGAGTAACTGGTAATGGTTAAATATAATTTTACAAAATTCTCAATCTGCGGAATTGATAAACTTTTCAATAAACGATAAGAAAAGGAAGAAACACGACAGGGTTAAATAACACTAAACAATGTATGTATATATAATGCAAGTGAACCTGGTTTCCTGTTTAGGATTCGGCTTCCGGTTTCTACTAAAGTCTATTTCAACTCTGTACATCTCCGCCTGAACTCTAAAGTTTTATTTACGGTTTACTTATTTTTCTGCTTCTTTTCTCCTCAATCGGGGTATATATGTTTGCCTATCATCTGGTTTACACCCTTCGCCGATCTTTTGAACAGGAGTTGAAGTTTATCCCTCATTTCCTGCTCGGGATTTCCGGTTCTTTCTAAAGTCTTTTTCCTTTTTTTTTTAATTCCCAGTAACCGCTTGTGTCTTAGCGGCATTATCGCCTTGCTTGGAGTGAATTGATTTAAAAAAAATAAAAGCACATAGATCGATAACGAGCTCTGAGATCAAATAGACCGGCCGATTATTGAGAGGGGAAAATCCTCCCTGGAATACATATTCCAACAATCCCTTTTATTAAAGATTCAGAAAATCTTCGCAGACCTTGCAATAAAAGCATTGTAGAACAAAGCTTTGCGTTTCTGAAAATTATGAAAATTGATTTTTTAAAGTTATTAACAAATTTAAATTATCAAAAAGTTCATTATTAAAAAAAAATAGTTTTAAATATTTAAAAATCCTTTTAGTGCAACCACACCGACTGTTTGATATGAAGAGACTGAGATACATGGATACACGGCAGAGTTTAATCCGGAACAAGGTACGAATGTCGGGCACTCAGTCAGAATTAGGCCTACAAAAATCTAATAGACTAACACGTTAGCCATTACTTCACATCAGTGTGCCCGGATAGCCAGAAAAAGTTTTAGATAGATAGATAGATAGATAGATAGATAGATAGATAGATAGATAGATATGAAGAGAACTGAGATAGATAGATAGATAGATAGATAGATAGATAGATAGATAGATATGAAGAGAACTGAGATAGATAGATAGATAGATAGATAGATAGATAGATAGATATGAAGAGAACTGAGATAGATAGATAGATAGATAGATAGATAGATAGATAGATAGATAGATATGAAGAGAACTGAGATAGATAGATAGATAGATAGATAGATATGAAGAGAACTGAGATAGATAGATATGAAGAGAACTGAGATAGATAGATATGAAGAGAACTGAGATAGATAGATAGATAGATAGATAGATAGATAGATAGATAGATAGATAGATAGAGATGAAGAGAACTGAGATAGATAGATAGATAGATAGATAGATAGATAGATAGATAGATCGATAGATAGATAGATAGATAGATATGAAGAGAACTGAGATAGATAGATAGATAGATAGATAGATAGATAGATAGATAGATAGATAGATAGGAAGAGAACTGAGATAGATAAATAGATAGATAGATATATAGATAGATAGATAGATAGATAGATAGATAGATAGATAGATAGATAGATAGATAGATAGATATGAAGAGAACTGAGATAGATAGATAGATAGATAGATAGATAGATAGATAGATAGATAGATAGATAGATAGATATGAAGAGAACTGAGATAGATAGATATGAAGAGAACTGAGATAGATAGATAGATAGATAGATAGATATGAAGAGAACTGAGATAGATAGATAGATAGATAGATAGATAGATAGATAGATAGATAGATATGAAGAGAACTGAGATAGATAGATAGATAGATAGATAGATAGATAGATAGATAGATAGATAGATAGATAGATAGATAGATATGAAGAGAACTGAGATAGATAGATAGATAGATAGATAGGAAGAGAACTGAGATAGATAGATAGATAGATAGATAGATAGATAGATAGATAGATAGATAGATAGATAGATATGAAGAGAACTGAGATAGATAGATAGATAGATAGATAGATAGATAGATATGAAGAGAACTGAGATAGATAGATAGCTAGATAGCTAGATAGATAGATAGATAGATAGATAGATAGATAGATAGATATGAAGAGAACTG
The DNA here is from genome assembly GCA_964036315.1 of Acanthosepion esculentum. Taxonomy (NCBI): domain Eukaryota; kingdom Metazoa; phylum Mollusca; class Cephalopoda; order Sepiida; family Sepiidae; genus Acanthosepion; species Acanthosepion esculentum. The sequence goes on along the minus strand of OZ038485.1, from coordinate 20,789,447 downwards.
AGATAGATAGATAGATAGATAGATAGATAGATAGATAGATAGATAGATAGATAGATATGAAGAGAACTGAGATAGATAGATAGATAGATAGATATGAAGAGAACTGAGATAGATAGATAGATAGATATGAAGAGAACTGAGATAGATAGATAGATAGATAGATAGATAGATAGATAGATAGATAGATATGAAGAGAACTGAGATAGATAGATAGATAGATAGATAGATAGATAGATAGATAGATAGATAGATAGATAGATATGAAGAGAACTGAGATAGATAGATAGATAGATAGATAGATAGATAGATAGATAGATAGATAGATAGATAGATAGATAGATAGATAGATAGATAGATATGAAGAGAACTGAGATAGATAGATAGATAGATAGATAGATAGATAGATAGATAGATAGATAGATATGAAGAGAACTGAGATAGATAGATAGATAGATAGATAGATAGATAGATAGATAGATAGATAGATAGATAGATATGAAGAGAACTGAGATAGATAGATAGATAGATAGATAGATAGATAGATAGATAGATATGGTAATGGATTTTGCTCTTGTAGGTGCATTGCGGATATTTTAATTGTCATTACGCACAGAATCAGTGAGGCAATAGACAATAAATAGGAAGGTTGGTCGAAAGGTTCATAGGCTGACCCACATTCCCTCATGCAATATGGCCAAGTGATGTTTATTTTCAGCATATTCCCCCTTGACGTTCACACACTTCGTCCATAGGTGATGTAGTTTGTTTTCTTTTTCTTCTTTTTATTATTATTATTATTATTATTATTATTATTCCCGTCTTTGTTCCCATTCTTCCCGCTCTATGGTTGACTTGACCCTTCTTCCACCATTTCCCCAACTGACACATTCGGGAAAGAATCAAGTGTCGGTCGGATCAAAGGATGTTTCCACCTGCCCTTGTCTCTGCTCTGTCAGCACACGTAGTGCAGTTAATGGCCCCCAGATGGCGCTACCAGTCACAATGCAGCCATATGTTAGATGAGAGGCATATCTTGCAATTTATCTATGGCTTCTAACTCATCAAGAGTTAACCGTTATCTTAACCATTATCTTCCCCCTCCTATCCATTTAAACTACCCCTTAACGTAACTCACTAGCTCGAGGGACCCCGGGCCTTGTACAGCGTGAACTTTACTGTAAAATCAAAAACAATAAAACGAAAACGATTTATCGTAAAACAGTATGTATCTGTTCTTTTTTTTTAAGCATTTCACCCCAAGTAAGGCGGGATTGCCACTACCACGCAAGGGGTCACAGAGAGTGAGAGCAAGAGTAAAGAGGGGTGTTTGGGTAAAGAATATAGAGAAGGCGGGGGATCATGATCAAGACATCAGAAGATGTCGATTGACATTACATTTGAATATTTGAAGATTATAGCTATCAGGGAATCAAGTAAGAGGAAGGGAGTTTCACTGCTGGGAAGTGCGAGATAAGAAGTTTTTGGAGTAGAAGAGGCGGTTACATTTAACCGTTTCGACAGTGAAAGGGTGGGACCGAGATGCCAACCTAGTAGCACGCTTAAATTCATCCAGTGAAAGTAGCTCGTCAGAGCAGTTGCCATGAAAATATTTGTAGAAAAGACAGAGGGAAGCCGCATCATGTCTGTGAGAAAGTGACTGTAGGCGAGATGGCAGATGTGAGAGATAGAGTAAGAGAAAGAGAATAAAGAGAGAGCAGGCGGAGGAGATTCAATAATTCAAATTTTTTTAGGATAGGACACCACTCTTCTTTTTTCTGTATTCTAAATAACAATATCAAATTAAATGTGACAGTCGGCAACTCAACGGGGGATTGACACAAGCGAGATTTGGCAAACTAGGATGCGTTCCGTATATATATATATATATATATATATATATATATATATATATATATATATATATATATATTAATGCATGTTTCATTAAATAATATAGACTAGTTTTGTCTATTTATTTTAAGTAAGTACCTTTCATATTGTCTGATAAGCTTAATAACATTATCATTGAAAGACGAAAGGAAATCACCATATTGATACATGTTTAAATCCAATCTAAGCTTTCGGCTTACATAAGCCATTATCAAAGATGACAATTACATTTCAATATATCAAACAATACACGGACGAAACAATAATGATAGAGTGTTTTTGTAGCATATATATATATTAAAAACAACAAAAACCGTAGGTGAAAACAACGCACAACTTGCCAAAACATAAAACTCTTATCCAAATATGTTCTCGAATATATATATGTCTCGAATATATATATATATATATATATATATATATATATATATATATATATATATATATATAATATTAATAAAATTATTAGATCGCATGAGAAATTGTATAAAAAACTAAATGAAAGCACCTTGTCTGTCGTATTCAATGAAATCAAAGAAGGATTGCTGCCTAAATACGCAAATATATATATATATATATATATATATATATATATATATATATATATATATATATATATATATATATATATATATAGGTAACCAGTTCTCTCTTGGGCGTGTCTGGTTGAATAAATTACAAACATGTCTGCTTATGTTTATGATAATCCTTTTTTAATATTTTTACTTATATTACGGAATATACGGAAAAATATTCGTGAATATGAAAGGATTATGATAAAAATAAGTAGACATAATTTATTCAATCCGACATATATATATATATATATCTGTGTGTGTGTGTGTGTGTGTGTGTGTGTGTGTGTGTGTGTGTGTACAGAAGGTGTTGAACTTTCGTGGCTCAAAAAAAAAAGACAGCTTTCAATGAAAAATTTTACAAAGAGCAATCGGGTCGTGCCAAGACCCTTTTCAGCGTCCCCTCGCACAAAGATGCTGAAATTCTTTGCTTGCACCACTGCGCTTCACACTTTTCGAATATCTCTTTCCTGGGCCTGTTTATTTTTCAGGTTTCTTCTCCTAATACTCTCTTTCTTTTGCTTTCACAACGTCATTTTTCTTTAGAGTTAGCGACCAGGTCTTCCTCTGGAACCAAAACAAGGCGTAAGCAATATAATTATATCCCGTCTCCACTAAAACTTCCCAAACAACAAAATAAAAGAGTTAAACCTGAAGAACTTCTTTGTGCAAATGAAAAGCCGTTTTGATGCTTCGATGGACAAAGTGTTGCAGTAATTTGGCTATTTTTGTTCTCATTTCTTTCTCGAAATGTCGTGTCCCTGTTAAGGGAGAGAAACGGAAAAGGTAGCCAAGTGCTGAGTTAACACACCAAAAAGGAAACATGGCAGGCTGCGGGGGGGTGGGGGGAGGCAATGTCGCGGGAAAGTGAAACTGATTAGGATATCATCGGTTTCCCTCGCTGAAGCGAATGTGCCGTTGAGGCAGGAAAGTACATTGAGTACTATCTAAGACTATTCGTATCTACCTGCCTATAGGTAAGTCTAGTTTTATGTATCGAACACCCCTCATTTTATATCTAAATCATAACTTCGAGGGGGGGGGGCAAAATTAACCCAGTACGCTTTTTTGTACATACGGGGGATAAGTTCTATAACCCTGCAAAAAAAACAAAAAACGAAAACAAAACAAATCAAATGTTTATTCAGGGTTTGGTTTGGTTTATTTTGTTTTTACGGTATATCAACCTCAATGGGTTATTTAATGCCGACAACATTTTTAGGATAGATTCGTATGAATAGAATATGTATTCTTTGGTTTAAATTGGTTTGCTTTATTTTGTTTGACGGCAAAGTTAAAGGGAAATAACTGAGACACCCGGAAGAGGCATGGCACGTGGAACTAGATCAATCTACTCCGGTAGACGAAATAAAGGGTTCGGTTCGAAATTGCAATCACCTGAAGAAGGCCGGAACGTACAACGGCCGAAACGTTGTGAATATGGCAATGAAAATGAGGATTGACGTTACATAGAAATCTTTGAAGATCAAAATTAACTGGAAAGCATGGAGCAGGAAAAAGAGTTCCCTAAGCGGGAAAGGAAACTGTTCGCATAGAAGTTTCGTTTACATGTAACCATTTCAACTGTAACATTGATGAGACCTTGCCGCCAATCTAGTACTGCGTTTAAATTCATAATGTCCAAGCACCATAGCAAAGAGCCTGTCCGAAAAATTACAATAAAAGTATTTATAAAAAGGTACAAGGTTACGGCGGTGGGAAATTGACTGAAGCCGAGATGCCAGGTCTGGATCTATAGTATTGCTGATACTTCTTTGGAATTTAACAAGAATCTCCAAATATATAGCAGGAGCACCAGACCATATGCGGCAGCAATATTCTAAGCATAGACGAATGGTAGGTAGATATATATATATATATATATATATATATATATATATATATATGAAGAAATATAGTCTTAAAGTGTGCTATATTTATGGGATAAAGTGCTCAATATCGGAGATAGAGCGTGTGTAAATATAAAAGTGATCATAGAAGTCAACACTTAGAGGCGAGAGTCTGTTTCATGCCAGATGCAATCGTCAGGCCACCGTTCAACATATTTGCAGGTTGGGTCAACTCTCTGATCCGACGTTCAACTTTCGGATAATAACTGTGATATTCCTCTATCTATTGAACGATTTAGTTTATGCCACATTGAATGAAAAACCTACCAGTACAAAAGAGTTCTTCTATTACCATATTAGTACAAAAACGCACAATCTTAAAATTTAAAAATTCAACCTCAGCGTTGCGACCGCACGCTCCAAAATTTCTTACAATTAACAATAACACATTTCTTAAAACATCTTTCGGATTACACCTATTCTTTCGTTGTCCTGTTATTACCTGGATGTAAAAAACAAATATATTTTCATACCTGATGATATCTGTATTCACAGATGAAAGCTTTGAAAAGAAAGAAGACCTTATGCAACTGGAATTTATAAACAGGGGTCATAAAATGAATCTACAGGTTCGGGGTTAATGTCATTTATTAAATTTGTTTGCGAAGATGTATTCTCGCCATTTATATCATTAACTTCAATATCTTTTTTTTGTATGAATAATTCATGTCATGTAAATTGAACTGGACCATATACTTTAATATATATATATATACATATATATATATATATATATATATATATATATATATATATATATATCCGAATGTAATGAGATAGATAGATAGCTCTTATCTTAAATAACAACTTAAAAGAGACTGTTTGACCAACACAAAGACTGACCAAAATTCATGTTAAAAAGAAAAAAAAACAAATGAAAACTACAGACAAAAATTCATTTTCTCCATCAAGACATTCATTTCTGTAGGTCAATGCTACCAGCAAGAAGAAAATTATTTTTCCCCTGATGATGGGCATGTTGGCCGAAACTAGTCGAGAAATCTAAATGAAATAATAAAAAAGGAAGAATATTAATATACAACCCAGTGTGTCTGAAGATTTTAATTTTGTAATATTTTTTATTGTTCAATATATATATATATATGTAAGTAAATGTGTGGATGTAGATCCCTGTGAGCAGGTTTTCGTAGCGCCGCCCACGCGACGCCAGCGTATCCGACTCCAAGAAAGAATACTCTGACTTTAGAATTTCAGTTTTTCTGTTTCTGACCAGTCCTGTATATATCGTCTCTTCATCTAACTTAAATCTAATATAAATATGTCTCCATTAACCGTGTCCTGAAGAAGGTCTATTTGACCGAAACGTCTGACGTCGACAGAATAACAAAAACAAAAACAAAATAAAAACAGTAAACTCACATATTCGGATTTTGCTTTGTCTTTTCCACATTTTCATCATATATATATATATATATATATATATATATATATATATATATATATATATATATATATATATATATATATATATATATACGTGTGTGCATAATATAAATCCCACATGCTGTATTCCTTCTATTCCAACCTATTGAAACGATGTAACCAGGAGTTACATAAAATTCTTGCCCTGAAGCTTCTTATGACACCAGTACCATTTACCAAGATAAGTTTTCTATGGTTTATTTCTTTCTCAAAATATAAAAAAAAAAATTTAATCTTCATTCTCCTCGAAAAAGCAAAAAAGATTCCACGCGCACTTGGCCCTCATCGAGACCATTTCTCGCTTTTACCACTCTAAACAGGGTAAGCGTTCGGTATGAACGCACCCCAGAAGAGAGAACTGCCTCAAGTGATTCCCACTCCTGGGAGACCCCAGGGGGTAGCAGGGAGCTTCGATAACACACTGTCAAGCCGCTGCGAGACGTAGCAGCCAGAAAGTTTGCTATATTTGCAAGCTAAAATTCTAATAAGTACATGTCCATCACACACACACGCATATATATATATATATATATATATATATAGATAGATAGATAGATAGATAGATAGATAGATAGATAGATACACTCGGCAGAGGATATCAGCAATTGACTGTTTTTATAGTTGTACTTTTAATTGGTGCAAGGTTAATAGTGGACACTGAGATCAAGACCGAGCAGCGATAATATCTATATTATTACATGTTTGAGTGAATATATATATATGTGGGGGGTGCGTGTGTGCGTGTGTGTGTGTGTGTGTGTGTGTGTGTGTGTGTGTGTGTGTGTCGGGTGTAACAGTAAAATTGTCCAATTGTTAGATTAAGCTCTGAACCGTTTTATCTTAGAAATGATTAAAGGTATCTTACTGGAATTCTCCGAGGTTTTTGTAACACTATTGGACACTATTTTGAGCAGTAAGGATGTATAATTACTCTCTAAGGTTAACAGAAAAATCTTGATGAAATCGATCATAAACTAAAATGACTTGTTCACCATCAATTAATCATAGTTAAGGAACGGAAGCTCATGAATTATTGAATTAATTTTCAAATATATACATACATACATACATATATATATATATATATATATATATATATATATATATATATATATATATATTAACCGTATATATTTACCTTTTACAGCGAAGGAATATAAAAGATATACATGTCCTACTAGGATTTATTACTGGTGGACAGAATCTTAACAACATAAGTATTATGGTCCAGGTTAGGACCAAGAAAGAACAACACGAACACAAGAGTAGAAATAACGAAGATATATGGAAGATGTGGAAGGTGTTAGTATGACTGTCAGTTTGGTTTGGAGTGAACTACTATCGGCTCGACTCGATTCGTCTCTCTCTCTCTCTCTTGAGAGGCGTAGTATACATACTGTTAGGAAGAGTTCATTCTGTAGTTATAGGTAAGGACACTTAACAATAAGATGGGCCAACAAATAATGTGTTGATAGCACACACAAAGACAGGAAGGCAAATAATAAGATACAACAATATTATATAACAAAGGATTGATTTTTTGCAACAGTTGGTAGTTCGGGTAAAGACGAATCATACATCGGATTGTACCCGGCGGGTCCCAAGCAGGCACTCATCTAAATACTGGCCGAGATCGACGCTTCTTAACTCCGGTAATCGAACGGCAACCGGTGTTTTTGGTGTGATTTGACCATAGTCATGTAATAAAGGAACTTTCTTTATATCTGTATATTCAGATTTTTCAGTTTTCTGGTAAAACACTACCTTAAATTATTTACACTACTTAGATTGTTCAGACTGTTGTCCTCATCTTTGTTGCCATATTCATGACGTTCCAGCCGTTGTACGCTTCGACCATCTTCAGGTGATTGGAATTTCGAACCGAATCCACCAGGGTAGATTGTTATAGTTCCACGTCCTAGACCTCTTCTGGATATCCCATTATCAGTTATTTCCCTTTAATTCAACTCTCCGTGTTTTTGTTTACCTCAGCTGTAGCCAGAAATTCAACTCACAACTCTTTGAGTCAAGTCAAAATATTACTTCAATAAACGCTTTCATCCACTGGGCTCGCTGTCATGAAAGGGTTCGGTTCGAAATTCAAATCAGCTGAAGAAGGCCGATATGTACAACAGCTGAAACGTCGTGAATATGGTAACAAAGATGATGACAACAGTCCGAATAATGTAAATAGGGTAAATAATTATATATCACATCTCGCAAATATAGACAGATCCTGAAGAAGGCCGGAGCGTACAACCCGCAAAACGTCGTGAATAGGGCTACAAAGATGAGGACATATATATATATATATATATATATATATATAGAGAGAGAGAGAGAGAGAGAGAGAGAGACCCCTGCTTCATTCCTTTTCTAAAGATAGGCTGTCCTATTTCTATAAAAGTTCTGTTGTTTATAAATTTAAATGCCGTTGCGACGCGGTATATATAGGACGTACCAATCTTAGGTTGGAGACGCGGGTGGCGCATTATGTTCCTGCTCTTGTGCGTGTAGGTAGTTCCAGTCAGCCTATAACAACAACTCAGTGAGTCAGTCCATGAGTGTGCAACAGAGCAGACGGCGACGTCCTCTCTGTTGGACGGTCGAACTCTCTGCCTCTGAGCAGAGAGGAATCCGGACGAGGATCCGCCAAAGGGCAGAGTCTCGTTCGGGGTGGTTGACCAACCCGATCCCGTTTATACGGGATCTACGGATATTTTTTGGCCGAGCCTACGGACTTGGGAATACCCCCATTTAAACCCGGCTTTGTGCCACATCTATCCCTCGTGCGGGGGACAGTAAATACTGTCTGCAACAGAGCAAACGGCGACCTCTTCTCTGTTGGACGGTCGAACTCTCTGCCTCTGGGCAGAGAGGAATCCGGACGAGGCTCCGCCGAAGGGCAGAGTCTCGTTCGGGGTGGTTGACCAACCCGATCCCGTTTATACGGGATCTATGGGATATTTTTGGCCGAGCCTACGGACTTGGGAATACCCCACTTTAAACCCGGCTTTGTGCCACATCTATCCCTCGTGCGGGGGACAGTAAATACTGTCTGCAACAGAGCAAACGGCGACCTCTTCTCTGTTGGATGGTCGAACTCTCTGCCTCTGGGCAGAGAGGAATCCGGACGAGGCTCCGCCGAAGGGCAGAGTCTCGTTCGGGGTGGTTGACCAACCCGATCCCGTTTATACGGGATCTATGGGATATTTTTGGCCGAGCCTACGGACTTGGGAATACCCCACTTTAAACCCGGCTTTGTGCCACATCTATCCCTCGTGCGGGGGACAGTAAATACTGTCTGCAATAGAGCAACACTTGCTGGACAATAATGCCTCTGCTGCTGATTACGAAGACACGTGGTTTTCGGTCTTACAGGGTGCTCGATCTATACATCATCTTAGAGTATCTGAAGCCGCCCACATTAAGTGTCAGCAACCCAGTCTTTGCAGACAGAAGGAACATTCTCTACGTTCCTTACGTCTGTTGGAGGGTCTGTGAGTTTCCCCTTTTTCTATTTTAAAACTCTTGTGGAATTATTTATTTACATCCCCCGTTGTTCAGTTTTAATTAATATAATTAAAATTTGTCTTTTAGTCGAGTTCCACCTTTCCCTCCCCATTTGCTTCATATAGTGTCCTTGTATTCATTTATAATTAATAGTGCCAACGAATGTCTTTGAAAAAGTGTTGACCGAAAGGTTACCTGAGGTATGACGTCTATTCTGTTCAAAGCTATATATCAGTTCTTTGGGTACAAATCTTTGTTTATATACATATATATATATATATATATATATATATATATATATATATATATATATATATATATATATATACATATATGTATGTGTGTGTGTGTGTGTGTGTGTGTGTGTGTGTGTGTGTTAATGTAGGTGCCTCCAAAGATTCGCTAAAAGTGGGCATACAAGATAAAGACCATTTATCAAAGATGAAGAAGAGACTCGAAGTAACAGAAATGCGGTTCTACAGAAGGATGCTGAGGATATCTACCATGGGCCGAATATACAGGCAACGACGAGGTTTTGAAGAGAATGGAAACAAAGAGGAAACTTATTCTTAACATCAGGAAGAGGCAACTGAAACAAAACAGACCAAATCAATATATACTGAAATAGATAGATAGATAGATAGATAGATAGATATGGACAGGCTGTGATAGATAGATAGATAGATAGATAGATAGATAGATAGATAGATAGATAGATAAAAATTATTACCAGCAATAAAAATCTTGTCGCCACTAAATAACACATTGAGGTTGATATACCATAAACCAAACCAAACCAAACCATAATAATTCCTCATGTCTAGACCTATATATATTCAATTATTATACAAGTCGTTCTGAAACAGCCAGTGTGAAAATTTAAATATAGGCTGTGAAATACGAGAGAAGAAGAAGAAGAAGAAGAAGAAGAAGAAGAAGAAGAAGAAGAAGAAGAAGAAGAAGAAGACTGCAATGTATCTTTGAAGATATTCGAAAAAGTGTCAAAATACAAGGACCTTGAAATAGAAATCTCAAAAATGTGGCACATTGGAACATCAACAATCCCTGTTGTAGTTGGAGCCCTTGGACTGGTTGGAAAAGATTCCAGTGATCCCTGGAAGTCCATGCCTCAAAGATATACACAAAATTGTTCTGACAAGTACAGCCCACACTTTACGAAGGGCTTTATCTATGTAATTTTTTTTTTTTTTTTTTTTGCAGTGGAAAGTGTCATGATGCCATTTCTAACCTTAGGTCCCTGGACGGGACCCGGAAAGAAATGTGTAAACACCAGATATCAAAGATAATAATAATAATAATAATAATAATAATAATAATAATAATAATAATAATAATAATAGAAAGAAAATCAACAAAAGAAAAAATTGGAAGAATGGGGAAAAAATGTTATCCATTTTACTAACGCCGATCTTTACAGATGTCGTTCAAACGTCTGGGAAAAGGCAGATGTTCACTTCCTACCCTGAGCACGCGAGTCCGATAAGCGCGATAAGTCCCGTTCCGTTTCATCGCTTTCACTATGTTCGACATTATCATTTAATATCAGACGGTGCTACACCGACGCCATCTTGATTCTGTCTCTTCACCGGCATTTACCAACAACAGTGCTTTTTATAAACTTTATCTCACAATGCGAAGTTTTGTCGAGCAGAAGCCTACGTCAGTGGGGCACTCCAAAAGAATCCTTTTTCACTACACCCAGAAGCAGACTGCGAAACACGCTTGCTAATGCCAAAAACGCCGGCCATTTTATCCAGTTTAGTTATAATTTACCCATAATACAAAACAAATTACTTTCTTTGTATCTTTTTCACTTTCTCGTTCTTCCTTTCTCTCTCTCTCTCTCTCTCTCTCTCTCTCTCTCTCTCTCTCTCTCTCTCTCTCTCTCTCCCTCTTTCATTTTCTTTATCCCAGTCCATTCATATCTATCTATCTATCTGTATATCTATCTATGTATCTATCTATCTCATCTGTTCATATCTATATCAGTTTTTTCATATCTATCTATCCATCTATCTCGGCCTGTTTATATCTATCTTTTCATCTCAACCTGATAATATCTATCTCTATCACTGTGGTCGTATATGCGTATTAATTTATTCGGTAAATAATGTCCAATTTTAGAAGAAAACTTTTAATAGCGTCCTAATATATTATAATAGTCACATAAAATATATTAGTCATTCCGAATAATTAAAGTCTCTCTTTGGTAATTTTATATCAATCTCTTTTAGAATGTATCTATCAATATTTCTGAGATGAGGTATTATGTACACTATTTACATTATTCCGACTATTGTCCTCATCTTTGTCGTCATATTTATTACAACATTTCGGCCTTTCAGTATCTGTCTATATTTCTGAGATGAGGTATTATGCACACTATTTACATTATTCAGACTATTGTCCTCATCTTTGTCGACATAATTATTACAAATTTTCGGGCTATCAGTATCTGTATATATTTCTGAAATGAGGTATTATGTACACTATTTACATTATTCCGACTATTGTCCTCATCTTTGTCGCCATATTTTTTACAAAGTATCGGCCTTTCAGTATTTGTCTATATTTCTGAGATGATGTATTATGTACACTATTTACATTATTCGGTCTATTGTCCTCATCTTTGTCGCCATATTTGTTACAACGTTTCGGCCTTTCAGTATCTGTCTATATTTCTGAGATGAGGTATTATGTACACTATTTACATTATTCGGACTATCGTCCTCATCTTTGTCGCCAGATTTATTACAACGTTTCGGCCGTTGTACGCTCCGGCCTTCTTCAGGTGGTTGGTATGTCGAGCTGTTCTACTGGGGTAGACTGTTCTAGTTCCACTTGCCATGTTTAATGGATGTCAGTTATCAGTTATCTCCTGGTAATTCTTGTTAATTCCCCTCTCCATGTTCTCCACTGCCTTAACTGGGTATTGAACTCACACTCTTTAGTTCCTACATTGACTGATTTAAACATTGTTTAAATACATTAATCCAAGATTAAACTAGTTAATCGACGAGGTCCAATTCTACTTCATGACAATACTCGGTCACATTTTGCCAGAATGACACTACGGAAGCTCACCGACGTGGCATACGTGACTTTGCAATATCCACCACATTCCCCAAAGACTACCAATTTTTCAAGCATCTCAATCCCTATTTACTTCAGTCTCTTCATATCTATCTATCTATCTATCTATCTACTTCAGTCTCTTTATATCTATCTATCTATCTACTTCAGTCTCTTCATATCTATCTACTTCAGTCTCTTCATATCTATCTATCTATCTATCTATCTCTCTCTATATATATATATATATCTATATATATAGAGAGAGAGAGACTAGACTCTTCCTATCTATCTATCTATCTATCTATTACAGTTTCTTCATATCTATCTATCTATCTATCTACTTCAGTCTCTTCATATCTATCTATCTACTTCAGTCTCTTCCTATCTATCTATCTATCTATCTATCTACTTCAGTCTCTTCATATATATCTATCTATCTATATATATATATATATAGAGAGAGAGAGAGAGAGAGAGACTAGTCTCTTCAAATCTATCTATCTATCTATTACAGTTTCTTCATATCTATCTATCTATGCATTCCAGTCTCTTCATATCTATTTATCTATCTATCTACTTCAGTCTCTTCATATCTATCTATCTATGTATATATATATATATATATATAGAGAGAGAGAGAGAGAGACTCGTCTCTTCATATCTATCTATCTATCTATTACAGTCTCTTCATATCTATCTATTATCTATCTCTCTCTCTCTATATATATATATATATATATATATATATATATAGACTAGTCTCTTCATACCTATCTATATACTTCAGTCTCTTCATATCTATCTATCTATCTACTTCAGTCTCTTCATATCTATCTATCTATCTATCTACTTCAGTCTCTTCATATCTATCTATCTATCTATCTCTCTATTCCAGTCTCTTCATGTCTATCTATCTATCTATCTATATATATATATATATATATATATATATATATATATATATATATATATAGACTAGTCTCTTTGTATCTATCTATTCCAGTCTCTTCATATCTATTTATTTATCTATCTACTTCAGTCTCTTCATATCTATCTATCTATTTATCTATCTATCTAGACTTGTCTCTTGATATCTATCTATCTATCTATCTAGACTAGTCTCTTGATATCTATCTATCTAGACTAGTCTCTTCATATCTATCTATCTACTTCAGTCTATTCATATCTATCTATCTATCTACTTCAGTCTCTTCATATCTATCTATCTATCGGTCTAGTTTTATTCTAAAGGCATAAATAACCTTGTAACTCGACGACGTTCAGATTTCCTATATTGGTTAACCCAGGAATAAACGTTGATTCTAAAAACGGATTATTAGTTCCCAATACATTCGCCTAATTATGTATTTCAATCTGTTCATATCTATTTCAGTCAGTTCATATCAAGCTGTCCATGAGGAGCTTCTCATATCTATCTACATATATGAGCATGCTCATATCTCTCTATCCGGGTGTTTTACTATCTATCAGTGTATCTATCAGTGTATCTACTTGCCTAACTCTTTGGGTGTATTTATCTCTCTGTTTCTCTCGCTGTATTTGTTAGAATTCCCCACTTGTATGTTCGTCGATTTGTCCTTCAAATGCCGACGGCTGGACGTTATCGAAACCATCTTCTCGTTGTGTCTTCTTCAAGCAAATACCAAATATTTATTATACTAAAAAACAGCTTCGTTTTAGCCAGAAACGGACAATGATTAACTGTAGTATATGTTGATTGTCAATGCTCAGCCTTTAATTATTAGATAGATAGATAGATAGATAGATAGATAGATAGATAGATAGATAGATAGATAGATAGATAGATAGATAGATTACCTATTTTTATTTTATTGTCCTCCAAATTTTCCGGATTGTAATGTTCGGCATTATTGCTTTTGTACTAATTTGGCACCTGGCTACAAGAATGGAATGCCCATTGGAGATTGAACTCACTACTTAATAGTAATGGTCAACTAGACCGACTCGTTAACCATTTCCCTACCACGAGGCACCGAACCTTATCTTAACGCTGTTCATAAAAAATGATATTTTCAATACCTTAGTTCTTCATTTGTTGTGTACAACGGAAACTGAAACACTCCGATGATTAACTATTTTTTACGGTTTATCAATTAAGGCCGAAACTTATTTCAGATCGTAGAAGGTTGCTTACCGCTGTTCCCAAGAATTCTCGAGGAACTGAAGACAACTTAAAGAACGGAATTTAGCCTGAAAACCAACTGAAGATGAAATTAGGCGGAACTGATGATGACTTAAGAAACGGAAGTAAAGATGAAAACCAAATGAAGAGGAACTTAAAAGGAACTGAAAACGAGCAAAAATGGACGTACGGCTGAAAAAATCTTGAATGGCAACTGACGACAACTTAAATAACGGAATTTAGCCTGAAAACGACTTAAAAAAAACAGAAGTAGGCCCGAAAAACAGTGAAGGGCAACTGACATCTTAAAGAACTCTTTCTCTTTCTCTCTCTTACTTACTCTCTTACTTACTTTCTCTCTGTCTCTCTTAATTACTTACTCTCTCTATTATTCTCTGTTTGTCTCTTCTCTGTCTTTTTTCTCTTGCTCTTTCGACTTACGGTCACATGACGTTAAAACACCGGTTCCCGTACGATCACCGAAGTTAAGCAACGTCGAGCCTGGTCATTACCTAGATGGGTAACCACTTGGGAATACCAGGTGCTGTAAGCTTGGATGTGCGGGTGGTGTAATGGATGAGGTCTGGAATTGTTAATCGAATATTCGAGTTCCCGATCACCGAAGTTAAGCAAAGTCGAGCCTGGTCAGTACCTCGATGGGTAACCGCTTGGGAATACCAGGTGTTGTAATCTTGGATGTGAGGGTGGTATAAAGGATAAAGTCACAGAATTCTTAATCGGAGAGCCGAGTTCCAATTCCGGTTGGGTCCGTTATATTCACTGGGGGGGAAATATGTATTCTCCTCTTCGCTATGGGTTAATTAGTAAGAATTGTATCACTAGATTATTATTATCGACAAAAAGTTCTTACGGTCTAAAAATATTTTTATGGCTTGCAAAGGGTTGATAAACCGTAGAAAATCAATCTCTTATTCTCTCTCTCTCTCTCTCTTTTGCTGTCTCTTTCTCTCTCTCTCTCTCTTGCTTACTTTCTCGCATTCCCTTGCTATCTCTCTCTCGCTCGCTCTGTTTCCTTTACTCTCTTTATCTCTGTCCTTTCTCTCTTATTCTAAACCTCTTTCTCTGTCTCTCTCTTACATTTTCTCTCTGTCTTACTATTCTCTCCCTCTCTCTTTCACGCATGATGGAGACATTGGCAATGAGTATGGTTCTTCTACCTGTAGGCGATCTAAGATTTTGGCTTAAGTGGCTATGAATAGGGCGAGAGGAGGACCAATATTCCGCCCAAGGAGAGATATGTTATATTTTTTTGGTTGATAGAAAAATTCTAAGAATCATTGCACTTTATTTCGTTCTTAGTCAGACCTGAAAACAAGTCAGTCTTTATCTGATAAAAGCTTTTACTTACAGATTACATGCCATTTTAAAGAGGGAGAAAGCAACAAAAAAAAACTAGAATTACTGCCAGATAGAGGGGGGGTAGGCCTTCTTCAACAACAGTGCCAACATCAGCATCATTTACAAGAAGTACGGACGTCAGATGCTCGTGATTTTACTAATTCTCTGACCCGTTCCTCATTCTTCATGGGTGTGTCTGTAACTGTGACTGACAAGTGGAGAGACCCCGTTCCACGTACACAGCTCATAGGGCACTTGATAGATGTCCTCTTTTTTGTAAGGTAAACTATTCATGGTTCAGAGATGTAAGTCAGATTTATAACCAATAGCAATTACGGGAAGAAAACAAGGTGTTCGGAGTCGAGAAAGGTGCAATGCTTGTGATGCAAAATTAAAAACAGTAGGCAACTAAAGGAATCGAACTACGTACTGTATTTGACGACAAATTCAAGCATACTTTTTTCGATGCAGTACATAGATAGATAGATAGATAGATAGATAGATAGATAGATAGATAATGAACAGACTGAGATAGATAGATATAGATAGATAGATAGATAGATAGATAGATAGATAGATAATGAACAGACTGAGATATATATATATATATATATATATATATATATATATATATATAGATAGATAGATAGATAATGAACAGACTGAGATAGATAGATAGATATATATATATATATATATATATATATAGATAGATAGATAGATAGATAATGAACAGACTGAGATAGATAGATAGATAGATAGATAGATAGATAGATAGATAGATAGATAGATAGATAGATAGATAATGAACAGACTGAGATAGATAGATAGATAGATAGATAGATAGAGAGAGAGAGAGAGAGAGAGAGAGAGAGAGAGAGATAGATAATGAACAGACTGGGATAGATAGATAGATAGATAGATAGATAGATAGATAGATAGATAGATAGATAGATAGATAGATAATGAACAGACTGGGATAGATAGATAGATAGATAGATAGATAGATAGATAGATAGATAGATAGATCGATAGATAGATAGATAGATAGATAGATAGATAGATAGATAGATAATGAACAGACTGAGATAGATAGATAGATAGATAGATAGATAGATAGATAGATAGATAGATAGATAGATAGATAGATAATGAACAGACTGAGATAGATAGATAGATAGATAGATAGATAGATAGATAGATAGATAGATAGATAGACGCACACACGAATATACATTATCATTTGAATCCCTCATAGACAAACTATTAGAACTAGATTCGAAATTCAATTCGAACTTGGCTTTTGGATTTCTCATTACTCCACCGTGACTCCTAGTATGAGAGCACTAGGGTTTTTTTATGTTGGACTTGAGATTCGGTGGTAAACACTCCAACGCCCCAATGATAACTGGGGTAATACTGGCTTGAATGTCCCATATTCTGGCAATCACAATCCGGTGGTCAGTGCAATTTTTCCTTAATAATAATAATAATAATAATAATAATAATAATAATAATAATATGTATCTTTGAAGATCTTCAAAACCTGGCAAAATACAAGGACCTTGAAATCGAAATCTCAAAAATGTGACATATGGGAATATCAAAAATCCCTGTTGTAGTTGGAGCCCTAGGATTGGCTGGAAAAGATTCCAGTAGACTAATTGAAGGGATTCCTGGAAGTCCATGCCTCAAAGAAATACAAAAATTTGTTCTCACAAGTGCAGCCCACACTTTATGAAGCGCTTTATCTATGTAATATATATATATATATATATATATACATATATATATATATATATGAAAGTGGAAAGTGTCATGAAACCATTTCTAACCTTTGGTCTTTGGGCGGGACCCAGAAAGTAATGTGTACACGCCAGAAATCAAAGGAAATAATAATAATAATAATTCCTCATGATTTTTTGTGTCAACTGAAGATCTTGCATTATTGGTGTTATGTGGTTCTACAGAAGGATGCTAAGGATATCATGGACCGAGCGTTTAAGCAACGATAAGGTTTTGGAGAGGATGCAAACAAGGAGGAAGCTTATACTTAACATAAGGAAGAGGCAGATGAAATTTCTAGGACACGTGATGAGAAAAGGGGGCCTGGAGAATCTGATACTCACAGGTCGAATAGAGGGAAAGAGATAGAAGGAAAAGCAACGCGTGACATACCTGGCGGGCTTAAGCAATGGGATGGCAGAACTTGGCCTGGGAGAGTTGGCAGAGGCACGAAACTTATTGAGAGCAACAAAGGATAGGAGGAAGTGGAGAGCCATGATCGCCTACGTCCTGAAAGGACACGGCACATAAAAAGAAAAGAACTACCTCAAACAAATAGCGACTTTGGCAGAATATTGACATAGGTATCCTTCATGAGATCGCTAGAAAGAGTATAGGATGACGAAAAGGACGCCAAACTTGACGAAAACAAAACTTTATCGTCTAAATTTTATGTTATTATTAAGAGGAAAGATCAAAGTATTTTGGGGGTATTTTTGCATTTTTTAATCGTTCCTAGCACGTCCAAAATTTTCATTAAAAATCTTGATTTTTTTTAATCAGCAAAATTGACAGTTAATCGATCATGTCAGCCATTTTTTCCAATTTATAAAAAAAATGAAAATCTCAAGTTTGAAATTCTTTTAAAATCAATTATAATTTTTTCAAACCTTATTTTAAGAAAATCAAAAATTATAATGTTTATTTATAATATTTTGAACAAAGCTTAACTTAAGAAAAACATATTTATAATAAGTTCCATCATTTGTGAATAGTTTCTGAAAGTTTCATTAAAATCAGACAATTATTTTTAATTTTGCAAGATTTTCACAATTAATGTCTGCAATACATGAAAAAAATGCTCTAAAATTTTATGTTATTTTACTAGTTCGGGTGACACAAAGACAAACAAGGTTTTTTTAATCAAAATTTAAAATGTTCTAAAAAGAAGGAAATTTTTTTTAAAATAATTAAAATATACTTTGATCTTTCCTCTCAATAATAACATAAACATTTAGACGCTAAAATTTTGTTTTCGTCAAGTTTGGCGTCTTTTTCATCATGCTATGCTCTGTTTTTAGCGATCTTATGAAGGTAATTATATTTACAGAGACAAGCAACGAAGACATCTGTAGCGATTGGCTATTAGAATTTATTCCGATTTTCTTCGTGTAGCTCTTTAGTTTCGGTGGCATAGACCCCCAATAACCTAATGAGAACAGAGACAATAAAGGCCTGAACGTCCGACAAGATGACCTCAATTCGGAGGTCAGTGTATTTTTTAAGCATTTCAATTTCTATGAACTTCTTATTATGGCCACCAGGAAGAACCACAGAGATGAGGAAACATGTTTTCTTATCATCAAGGATGATTTTTTTAGATGTGATAGAATTATTAAGTAGGATAGTATATTTTTTGAATCACTAGGTTCCCCAAGAGGGGTTTTGCTTTGGAAGATTTTATCGGCCTTTTGTTTTGCATTAAATATAAAATAATTGGGGTACTGGAGAAGTGTGAAAGTATTTTCAATGTGTTTAGTCAATACTAAACAAATAAATATATCTGGGATCAAGTACGGATTAGGATTAGATAAAAAGATAAGATTAGGTACAAATATGAAACGTTCATCAATTTAACATCTTTTTTAATTAAATTTCAACATAATTTTGTTAAACTTATATATATATAAATATATATACTATTTACATTATTCTGACTATTGTCCTCATCTTTGTCGCCATATTTATTACAACGTCTCGGGCGTTGTACGCTCCGGCCTTCTTCAAGTGGTTGTAAGGCCGGAGTGTCCATAAAGTCCGTGTGCATTTAAAAAAATTTATAACTTTATTTGTATTTGCGATAGAAATAATCTGTAAAAAATGTTATAAAGTTTAATGTACCTAGTTTTAAGTATAGCTAAAATGACTAATGTGATTTCAGGCATTACTGTAAATCAGTTGGCAAATTTTTTCCGTGAACTGCAAAATCGTATTACCCTTTGTATTGCTAATGATGGAGGACATGTGGAAACTTAAATAAAATTTCAATAAAACCTTAAAAAATATAGATTTACTTCTTTCTAATCCTTTTTACAAATTATTTCTATCGCAAATATAAATAAAGTTATAAATTTTGTAAAGTGCACACGACCTTTATGGCCACCCTGTATAGACAGATATATATATATATATATATATATATATATATATATATATATATATATATATATAGTGAGTGAGAGAGTAGTGAGAGGCGGATAGAAAAAAGAAAGGGAGTGATAATATAGGCATGTACACACGAGTGTTTCTAACAAAAGCTTTATCTAGAGTACCAAACGTTGCACTCTTCCCTCTTTAACCTCCTCGGTTCCTTTCGTCTCTCTCTCCCTCTCTCCTTCTTTCTGTGTGTGTGTGTGTGTCTGTGTGTGTGTGTGTGTGTGTGTGTGTGTGTGTGTGTGTGTGTGTGTGTGTGTGTGTGTGTGTGCTGCCGGCTGGGTGACAGATGCTCATTGCGAAAATCCAAGAAGCGTGCCATGGCCCTGAGAGCGGTCTGAACGGTTGGATTGAGTCAAGTATGAAATGGAAGAAAAGTTGGCCAAATGAAAGACAAGAAGAAAACACTAACAATATGGAGGAAAGACCGAATGATTTTTAAAGAAAGTAAAAGACGTCATTGATGATGGTGGTAATGCCAAAGTGCAATGATGATGATGATGATGATGATGATGATGAAGATGAAGGAAAAATTGACTTAGAGAATGATAGAGAGAACTGAATAAAAGAGAAAGGCAAGAAAAAAAGAAAGAAAGAAAGAATTATACTCATAAATGAAATCAAAGTACAAAGAAGAAAGAAAGAATTATATTAATAAATGAAATTAAAGTACAAAAAAGAAGGAAACAAACAAAAGATACAAAGAAAGATAGAAAGAAAGAAAGAAGGAAGGAAGGAAGAAGAAAGAATTATACTAATAAATGGAATCAAAGATACAAAGAAAGAAAGAAGAAGAACGAATTATACTAATAAATCAAATGAAAGTACAAAGAAGAAAGACACAAAAACCAAGCTAAAGAAAGGAGGAATGACAGAAGGAAAGAAAGAAAGACAGAAAGAAAGAATTATATTAATAAATGAAATCAAAGTACAAAGCAGAAAAAAAGAGAGAAATTATACTAATAAATGAAATCAAAGGACAAAAAGAAGAAAACCAACAAAAGAAAGAAAGGAAGAAAGAAAGAAAGAAAGAATAAAAAATTATACTAATATATGAAATGAGAGTACAAAGAAGAAAGACAAAAAAAATAAAGAAAGAAGGAATGGCAGAATGAAAGAAAGAAAGAAAGAAAGAATAAAAGAAAGAAAGAATTATACTAATAAACGAAATCAAAGTACAAAGAAGAAAGAAACAAACAAAAGAAAGAAAAAAGAAAGAAAGAAAGAAAGAAAAAAGAAAGAAGAAAGAATTATATTAATAAATGAAATCAAAGTAAAAGAAGAAAGAAAGAATAAAAGAAAAGAATTATATTAATAAAGGAAATCAAAGTACAAAGATGTAAGAAAGAAAGAAAGAAAGAAAGAATGAAAGAAAGAGAAAAATTATACTAATAAACGAAATCAAAGTACAAAGAAGAAAGAAACAAACAAAAGAAAGAAAAAAGAAAGGAAAAAAGAAAGAATTATATTAATAAATGAAATCAAATTACAAAGAAGAAAGAAAGAAAGAAAGAATTATAATAATAAATGAAAGAAAAAAGAAAGAAAAACGTGAATGATCGAAAGAGAGGGAGCATATGAATTTAAAAAAGAAAGAAAGAAAAAGGAGTAGAAAAGATTCGAAATGAAAGAGAATAAAAAATAGCGAAAGGGTAGGAGATAAAAAACGATAAAAAGAAATTTAAAAAAATAAAGAAAACCCTCCCGAATTAATGAAAGGGTTGCCCGTGTGGAAAGGGGAAGGGACAAATTAAATCTACGGGGCCATAAAATGGATGATGGTTGGGTCCTTAGACTAGATCACTTCCTCCTTTTCTTGTGAAGTGTTTTCTGCGTTGTGTCTGTTGTTCAAGAAGATGGCACATTTGGCAGGCTTGCCGTCTTTAACCTTTCAATGGTAGCACCTTTTTTATTTAGGCACGAAGATCAAAGAGACATTTTTAATTATCATTCCTCATCTACGTCTCACAAAATATAGGCAAATAAATAAATAAAAGCAGTAATATTTATTGAGGGGACTTGAAATAGTTTTCTTGCCGTGATACTAATATCCGGAATAGAGAGAATGTAACACGTGTGGCGAAAAAGTTGTCAGAGCAACGGACCTACAACTGAGAGGTCTAGAAAGGCACTAAACGAAAAAAAAAAAAACTCCTAATTTTAAATATACTCGGATTTTTTTTATACATGGTGTCCATAAAGTCCGTGTGCACTTTAAAAACTTTACAACTTTATTTGTATTTGCGATAGAAATAATCTGTAAAAAATGTTATAAAGTTTAATGTACCTAGTTTTAAGTATAGCTAAAATAACTAATGTGATTTCAGGCATTACCGTAAATCAGTTGGCAAATGTTTTCCGTGAACCGCAAAATCGTATTACCCTTTGTATTGCTAATGATGGAGGACATGTGGAAACTTAAATAAAATTTCAATAAAACCTTAAAAAATATAGATTTACTTCTTTCTAATCCTTTTTACAAATTATTTCTATCGCAAATACAAATAAAGTTATACATTTTTTAAAGTGCACACGAACTTTATGGACACCCTGGATAGATAGATAGATAGATAGATAGATAGATAGATAGATAGATAGATAGATAGATAGATAGATAGATAGATAATTTGTAAAAAGAATGTATTTAAAATTAGGATTTTTTTTTTCGTTTAGTGCCTTTCTAGACCTCTCAGTTGTAGGTCCGTTGCTCTGACAAACTTCTTCTCTTCTTAAGGTGTGAGCTGTATATGTGAATACAATATTTTGTATTTCTCTAAGGCATGGGCTACCTGGAATCTTTTCAGTGAGTCCATCGGAACCATTTTGCTTTCAATCCGAGTGCTCCAACTACAACTGGAATTACTGACGTCCTCATCTACTACATTTTTAAGATTTCCGTTTCAAGATCCTTGTATTTTGATAGTTTTTGAAGATCTTCAAAGATAGATTACTGTAATACATGTTTTGTCGCACCCGTATCGACGAGGTAAGAATTATTATTATTGTGTATAGTATCCAACTCAAACGAAAAGGCATATGTTTTCTCATTCGAAAAATCTTTTACATTTTTACAAAAATCACTCCTTTTATAAAATTGATATTTCGCACGTATATGCCCGACTTTACCACAACGAAAGCAGATGATATTTGATTTTCTATTATTATTATTATTATTATTTCCTTTGATATCTGGCGTTTACACATTTCTTTCCAGGTCCCGCCCAGGGACCTAAGGTTAGAAATGGCGTCATGACACTTTCCACTGCAAAAAAAATAAATAAATAAAATAATTACATAGATAAAGCCCTTCGTAAAGTGTGGGCTGTACTTGTCAGAACAATTTTTTGTATCTCTTTGAGGCATGGACTTCCAGGGATCCCTTCAATCAGCCTACTGGAATCTTTTCCAACCAGTCCAAGGGCTCCAACTACAACAGGAATTGTTGATGTTCCCATGTGCCACATTTTTGAGATTTCTATTTCAAGGTCTTTGTATTTATTATTATTATTATTATTATTATTATTATTATTATTATTATTATTATTATTATTCCTGCTGCTGCTGTTGTTGTTGTTGTTGTTGGTTTTAGGCCCCTTATTTTTAATATCATAATTCCTGGTCTGGTAGGTTGGAGGGATTACTTTTCTGAATTTCTTAAATGACGTCCTTAGTTGCATTACGTTTTACCCTTGATTTGGGGGGTTGCACATTTTTTCAATTTCTTCATAACTACGTAATGCGACTTTAAACTCAGTCAAAGTTAGACTTTTATCCATTTGAGTTATGATTGTCGTGAATGGTTTAAATGTCGCTGGTAGTCCCTTTAGAACCATGGCTATTAACAGCCCATCTGAAATAGCCTCCACTGATATTTTTAAGGTATTTGAGACATTCTCGGCCCGTATAATATAATCTGTTACGGATTCATTCTCCCGTCTCCTTAACGCAGTTAGTTCAGTATATAAATCAATAATTTTAGGCTTACCTTTTGGTAAGTAGTGTTCACGCAATATCTGCAGCGCTCGGCGTCCATTGTCCTTCGCTTCTCGCATTATTAACGACAAACTTCTGTCATCCAGGCATTGTATTAATTCGGCGAACACGGTCGCATTTCTTTCCATAAAATCATCGTCTTACTTCTGGTCATCTTGGCAAATGATGATGTCATGAAGTTTTTGTATTCTAAGGTAGCCTAAGAATTTCGTTTCCCACAATTCATAACTGGATTCATTCCCGTCAAAATACAGTCGTAATCTGCGTTCATAACCACTGTAATACATGTTTAATGTAGTTTGAATGTAGCAATCCGACGTAGGAAGTAATTTGTTCAATGTAACAGCACCAATGTCTCGTAGCAGCTATTCAGGAATTCTTAAGGTCTTCCATATCAGAGGTTGGCAGTGGATATTCGGAGAGAGTAGGAAAACGTAGTTCACAGGTCTTTTCATCTGACAGGTTAGCAGTGGATATTCCGACAAGAAAAGAAAACAAAATGGCCGCCTTTATACACATCGGATCGAATATTTCAAGTCTTCTGATTGGTTAACCTTCTATGGGTGTACTATAAAATGAGTCAGCTCATTTTGGTTTGCTCACTAGTATATAGCTGCACAAAAATTGTAACAATTGCAACCTGCAGGGGCTGCCATGTCTATAAGAAAACACATTCTGTTCTTGTGGTCTTTGATCACGATGTCTAGCCGATTAGCTTTGATTGTTCTGTCTGTGTGTACTATAAAATCCCATAAATATAGCGAAGAAAACGGCGATTTATTTCGTCAAACCAAGCGACAGTGCGTCGCGTGTATCGTACGACGGAAAATATGGCGAAAAAGAAAATTACTTACCAAAAAAGGGCACGTATTCCGCATGACATGCTAAAGACGGAATATTTAAATTAAAAACAAGTCCGTCGCAGGAGTCGGTGTAAAAGTATTTTGATATGCAAAAATTGGGCGTCCTCTCCCAGTTGTCGACGAATGGAAAAAAATGCTCGGGAGATAAAAGCAGTTGGTGTTCTCGAATCGGGGAGGAAAATTGGTGTATTTTGGCTACTGCGTTCGTCGGAGAGTGAGTTATTTTTCTGACTGGTTACATGCATTGTGATTTGTGAGACAGTACCTGCAAATTGAGTTTTTGGCATTTTCTTTCTGTGCCTGATATTCGAGTCTGAACTTACAGTGATTTGTTCTCTGCGTTGTGGAAGTCATCTGCGACAAATATTTAATTTGCTATCAGAACGCTTATAATAAAATTGTTACAGATCCCATCTCTTGGGTGATGTTCATACCATTTTCTTGTAGTTTCCTTCCAGTAAAAGATACATATTTTCCAGTACGTATATTGGCCCACTCCATCATACGGAGTTTTATATCCTGTAGGTGATAATACTGTGAAACCTGATACAAGATGGTATTATTATTATTATTATTTCAGTCACAGAGTGTCCACAGTCACTTACTATAAATGGTAAGTGACAGCAATACTTCTAAGTGCAGAAAGAATCCTTATCACAATCTGCCACGTTTCATTTGTCTTTCTTTTCTTTTTTAAGACTCTGAGAATCTGCTCTCCTGGTCGGTATTGTGTGATCTGTCAGAACTTGAAGTCGCAAAGGATTTTGTGTTTTTCCTTCTAGAGGATAGATTCGATTTTGTTGTTGCTGTTGTTATTATTATTATTATTATTATTATTATTATTTATTTCCTTTGATATCTGGCGTTTACACATTTCTTTCCGGGTCCCGCCCAGGGACCTAAGGTTAGAAATGGTATCATGACACTTACCACAAAACAAAAATTATTACATAGATAAAGTCCTTCGTGAAGTGTGGGCTCTACTTGTCAGAATATTTTTTGTATCTCTTTGAGGCATGGACTTCCAGTGATCCCTTCAATTAGTCTACTAGAATCTTTTCCAGTCAATCCTAAGGCTCCAACTGCAACAGGGATTGTTGATGTTCCCATGTGCCACATTTTTGAGATTTCTATTTCAAGATCCTTGTATTTTGACAGCTTTTGGAATATCTTCAAAGATACATTGCAGTCTGCAGGGACTGTCATATCAATAAGGAGGCATTTTTTTCTTTGTGGTCTTTAATAACAATGTCTGGGCGGTTGGATTTGATTGTTCTTTCAGTGTGTATTGTGTAGTCCCATAGAATTGTAACAGGTACTATCTCCGTAACCGGGTCTGGGTGGTGTTCGTACCAGTTTCTTGTAGTTTCCTTCCCGTAGAAGTTGCAAATTTTCCAGTGCAGATTTTGGCCCACTCTGTCATGCCGGTTTTTATATTCAGTGGGTGCCAATATCGTGCAACCTGATACAAGATGATCAATGGTTTCTAGATATTTATCGCAGAATTATTATTATTAATATTATTACTATTATTATTATTAACTTAAACTGAAACGGGAAACTTTCAGCTAAGGTAAGTCAAACTGTCGAGAAAACACACATACATAATCTGCCAAACCGCTTACAGTCACCGGTGAAATGTACCCAATTAAGTAACCCACCTAGCATGTGAGTAAGCAAGAAAGAAAAAAATGATGTCGGAAAGAAGAGAAAAAGAAAGTATCAAATGAAAGACTGAAAAAAAGTTCTTAGAAAGAAAGAAAGAAAGAAAGAAAGAAAGAAAGAAAGAAAGAAAGAAAGAAAGAAAAAAAATATTTTGGAAAGAAAGAAAAATGAAGGCATCAAAAGAAAGAAAGAAAGAAAGAAAGAAAGAAAGAAAGAAAGAAAAATGAAGGCATCAAAAGAAAGAAAGAAAGAAAGAAAGAAAGAAAAATGAAGGCATCAAAAGAAAGAAAGAAAGAAAGAAAAATGAAGGCATCAAAAGAAAGAAAGAAAGAAAGAAAGAAAGAAATTATTTTTGAAAGAAGGATAAATTAAGGCATCAAAAGAAAGAAAGAAAGAAATTATTTTGGAAAGAAAGAAAAATGAAGGCATCAAAAGAAAGAAAGAAAGAAAGAAAGAAAAATGAAGGCATCAAAAGAAAGAAAGAAAGAAAAATGAAGGCATCAAAAGAAAGAAAGAAAGAAAGAAAGAAAGAAAGAAAGAAAAATGAAGGCATCAAAAGAAAGAAAGAAAGAAAGAAAGAAAAATGAAGGCATCAAAAGAAAGAAAGAAAGAAAAATGAGGGCATCAAAAGAAAGAAAGAAAGAAAGACAAATGAAGGCATCAAAAGAAAGAAAGAAAGAAAGAAAAATGAAGGCATCAAAAGAAAGAAAGAAAGAAAGAAAGAAAAATGAAGGCATCAAAAGAAAGAAAGAAAGAAAGAAATTATTTTGGAAAGAAAGAAAAACGAAGGCATCAAAAGAAAGAAAGAAAGAAAGAAAGAAAGAAAGAAAGAAAGAAAGAAAAATGAAGGCATCAAAAGAAAGAAAGAAAGAAAGAAAGAAAACTAAAGGCATCAAAAGAAAGAAAGAAAGGAAGAAAGACAGGAAGGAAGAAAGAAAGAAAGATACATGAATGAAGTTTGGATATACAAGTGAAAGGAAGCAAGTAAATGGCGCCTTCTATGAAAATAATGGCGCCTGGTAAATTAATACATCAAAGAGATGACAAGAAATCAGACGAAGCCGATTTACACTTGATTAAACTTTCTGCGTTAGGTAAGTATAACTGTGTCTACCTCACTGAAGAAGCTGATGGCAACATGGAGCTAGGGTTATGAGCAGGGGGTCATGGATGTTCACTAAGTTTATTTCGACACAGGATCAAATGGGATTAGTAAAATACTAGAAACAGAAGATTCTGTTGCGTCAACCCCCTAAACAGGTTGACCCTACCAAGCTCTGGAATTCCTCGGATCTAATCCCTACGGAACAGACCCTGTACTTTTTTACCCAGCGTAGATGGATTTTGGGCGGAGGTCAGACAAGCGTATCGAATGAAAAGCGACCTTATACCTCAGCGAATGGCCAACTATCAGGTCGTATTTCCGTTAGTATGAGTCAATTGTAATGACGAATGTACCCGTTCTAAATAGTAATCATATGTGACAGTTAAGAATAAATTTGCATACGACAATGTTTCAACGCAAAAGGCACGTGATCGACGAAGAAAAATCGGTGCTACTTTGGTTTGGTATCTACAAGGAAAAGATATCTACACCGTACAAATTTTATTTTGGAACGATATGTACATAGTAAAACCTATTATAACATATATATATATATATATATAACAAAAGAAAATGTAATTAAAATATTAATTTTTTTCTTTTTATATTCGAGCGATAAACAGGATAGGCTCAAATGTCCGCACAGCACAATTTTTCTTAAGCGTTTTATCACTTGATTATTATCGATCACTGCAAACCGCTCCGATTGGGTTTTTATGAACCCTGAAGGATTTTACGAACAAGGGATCAACAACTTGCCAAAAATATACGATTATATCATTGATCATGAGGGAAAATATTATCTTGATTAATATTTCAAATGCGACAGTGCTTTTTTCCTAGACGAACATTTTGTTAAGTACATATATTAATAACTCTCACAGGCTGGATCCAAATTGCCATGCCCCGGTAAACAGTTTCAGTCCACGTGAGGAGTGGTGTTAAACACACCACTGGGCGAAGGACCTCCTCGACGCAGGTTACCGACCAGGGCGGATGGGTTCCTCACATGAACTACAACGACCACGTGCTCGCGACCAATGAGAACCACCTAGTTGGAGGACATAGACTGTGGCCTAACCTGGGGAGGGATGGGATCCGCCAGGTTATAAGGCCCAAGAAAGTCACGTGATGAGCACACCAAGAAGAAAAAATAATAATTGCGTTGAGGCAGTCGACTCATAAATTTCATGTTAGTCACTATCATATGACAGCTATCGCATTGAGGCAATTAATGTAACGTAATGACACGATGTGTCTAAGGACACATAGCACAGTGGATAAAGGCGTTGGTTAGATCCAGTGACAGAACCCAAAGAGTGTGAGTTCAATACCTGGTTAAGGCAATGGAGAACTTTCAGAGGGTAATTAACAGGAAATAACTGACATCCATTAGACATGGCACGAGGAACTAGATCAGTCTACCCCAGTGAGCGAAATAAAGGGTTCAGTTCGACATTCCAACCACCTGAAGATCACTGGAGCGTACAACGGCCGAAACGTTGATAAACATAGCGACAGAGATGAGGACAATAGTCCGAATCATGTAAATAGTGTCACGATTCCAGTAACCCATTAGGTTTGTAGAGCCCTACACCTCCCAGCAAGATAACCTGACGGCGACTATCCCTCTTCAGGCTAGGTTTGAATTCTCCTAGGCTGGTTGCCATCACAAGGTAGGAAAGCCCAATAAGCCCTGTTATTTAGGACGTGGATCCATACCTTTTTCCGATGTTATTTTTGCGAAATTGAACGTAAGGAATTCTTCGCCCGGAATTCGAACTCGGATTGCTGAATTTGCTTTCCGAGCCGCTAACCGCTTACACGACCCAAACATCCAAGTAAGTAAATGGTAAGTTTTAAAAGTACAGACAAGACAAAGACTTTAAAATGACTGTATCTTTGAGATCAGGGTGCAGGCGTCAAGCCTGTAAGCGTCTTGGAGGCGCGAACCAATAATGAATAAGCAGCAGTATTCATCAGATATTAAAAAAAGATCTTTTTTTTTTTTTTTTGCTGGGTGGAGGAGGACACCTCCGACGCCATTACTTTGAAAGAAGAAGAGTAATACTAATCTGAAAAAAGACAGGTCTCTGGGTACAGAGTTTGTATTGTCTTAGTTCTTTTTTTTTTTGTTTATACCACCAACTTCTTTGACTCTAAAGAAAAAAAAACGAATATAGTACTGATTTACAATAAACGCTCTTAAATGCGCAGTTCATAGCAACTTACATGCTGATAAAAGCAACAATTTTGCATTGATGACACGTTTGAAGTCCGCCTGTATTTGGGTACCGCAAGTCGTTATTCTTTGCACTCGGGTTTAGGTAAGGCATTGTTATAATGCAATATGCAATTATAAAAAGTAAAACGCGATAAACAGGTTTTATGAATCGGGGAGATACGAAAGCAAATAGAGTAAACATCCAGAAATCCAAACCACACATAAACAGGCGCTTTTCAAAAGCTTTCATTCCTGGGCATGACGATAAACTACATTAGGCAGAAAGGCCTCTAATCGGGAGTTTTTGAAGACTGTGGAACCACCACTTAAATAGTGTTGTTCCCAGGTCTGCCCTAACTCAGGGTGGTAGCATTTGTTAGGGTCCCAGCTATGGGCAAATAATGAACCCTCAAACACAAACAACACACTACGAATGTATAAAAATACATTTTTATATTTAAAACAATTACCGAAAATATATATTTATATAAAAGAAATTACAACAATACAATTTTATAGTAAAATTACCAGTAATATAATTTTAACCCTTTGATCCCCGACCACCGCTTTACCGGTGGTAGAAAAAATGACTTAATACCCATCCACCGGTTGAACGGTGGGTAAACACTATTGTAACTATTTTCATATCTACCATGAAATATCACATACTAATTAATTACTAATTTTGACTCAGGAGCTCAGGCAGAAGGATTAACATTGTTCAAGAATGCAGGGCTGAAAGAGTTAAGACAATAGTGTCTATAATATATCTAATTTATAAAAGCAATTAAATGCTTTTCTAATTATATAATGTCTTAGTTTTATTATATTTTTATTTTACGATGCAGATTTTCGGTAATTGGTGGTCCTGTTTTACAAACAAAAATGATTTAAATTTATCAATTATTTGCGAATTTTGACTTAGGAACTCGGGCAGAAGGGTTAAAATTGTTCAGGAACGCAGGGCCCAAAGGGTTAATCCTTTAGAGTGGTATTCATGGAAATGACTTAATGCCCAGCCACCGGTTGAACAGTGGTAGAGAAAAATGACTTAATGATCAGCTACCGGTTAAACGGTGGGTAAACACTTATAACTATTTTTATATCTACCGCGAAACGTTAGATACGAATTATTTGTGAATTTTAACTCTGGAGATCAGACTGAATTGTTCAGGAACGCAGGGTTCAAAGGGTTAATGCAGAATGGTCAACAATACATTTATCTGTAGTTGAAGGCATACAATTGCATTCAAAATATATTTAGATGACGCCATTCTGTTCAAAATATTTAGATTTCGGCATTAAATAACCAATAGAGGTGTTGATATGCCGCTAAACAAAACCAATTAATCAATCAAAAGCTTTCAAAGATTTTAAATACAGTGAAGTTTGGTGTCTGCGTGCGCATGCGTGAAATCAAAGCCTATCACTCTACCGCCATTTTAAAGCGAGGAATTAGAATCTTACGACGTTACATATCCAAGCTCTTACTTTTTCCACCTACCGTATACATATATATATATATATATATATATATATATATATATATATATATATATATATATATATATATAGGGTGGTCCAAACGTAGGTGGACAGTAAATAGTTACATTTATTTTCAGATTACATATACATACAATTATATATACTAACATAATTATTACATTAACAATTAAATTTTATTGTGAACAATAATACAAAAGCCCTTAAATTTTATTGTGAACAATAATACAAAAGCCCTTAAACTTTATCAACGCAGGTGCTCAAACTGTTTTCCATCACAATTTACACAGCTTTGAAGTCTACTTCTAACGATTCGACAAACTTTTTTGCACAAGTCTTTTTGGGTATTAATTTCTTGAAATGCATCTCTTATGTCATTTTTCAAATCACTGACACTTCTTGGTTGTCGACTATAAACTTTGTCCTTGAGTACTCACGTTAAGAAGAAATCCATTGGGGTCAAGTCTGGTGAACTCCAATCAATCTGACCTCTTCGGCCAATCCATTTCTCAGGAAATGTTTCATCAAGATACTCAGTTGTAATAATATAACCGATACATAAACCTATTCCACATACAGTCCACCTACTTTGGGACCACCCTATATATATATATATATATATATATATATATAATTCAAACCAATACTTTCATATGAATGCCATGCATGGCGTCCAACTCTCATGTATGGACTATCATCTATATACAACATTTTCCTCTCCTTCATATCACACACCTAATTCGCTATCCTTTTAAAAATGATCCTCTACTTTGAGTGGCTCTCAAGCCTTCTATTAGGCGGATTTTAGCATTAAAAAAATATTGCGTAAGTTGTCTGGAAAGCTGTATAAATACTTTCATGGTAATTGTTTGGATGAGCTCATCGCTATGGCACGCTTTAGTTTCTTTTTCATTCAGTTAACTTAGCTAGGGTATGTATGCTCATTGGCCCCCTTTTATTTCTGTCCCTATTTTTCTTTAAGTTTAATTCCCCATCCCCTCCCTTGTTAGGTGGTCAGTGATGTCAGTTCACTGGTGGATGCGGGGCGCCTTTCGTTTCGCGTGAGTGTTTTCGTATTTGTTGTTGTGTTTGAATGAGTGCGTGTCAGTGTGTGTCCTTGGAATGAATGAATGTTTTATACTATTATAGTCCCGCATTGATTTCCGCCAGTGAACTGATATTTCTGCCACATTTAGTGATTGGGGTGGGGTTTATTACTAATATTATTTTCTTTAGTTTCTTGTAAATATTTTTGTATTCATATTGTAAATACTCATTGGGGTTAGCTTTTAGAATTGTTGTTTTATTCCCCCCCACCACCACTACAGACAGTGAACTGTACATATGGGGACTAGTTAGTATTTTCATAGAGACAGTGAGGTATTATGGTGGTTGTAGTAAGAAAGGTACGTATGAATGTGGTGTTTTGGTGTAAGGAATATTGTTTTTATGATTGGGTCAGTGTTTGTGGCTAGCTAAGTTATCGTTAAGACAGAAGAAGACCGTCCTCTCCCTAATCCCCACTTCGGCCTTGTGCCACATTTTTGTGTACAAATCAGAATAAATATTGCTTTTCGCTATGGTACGTAGACTTTATGAATTTAAGCGCGGTACTAGATTGGCAGCTAGGTCCCATCAATTTACAGTTGAACTGGCAAAATGTAACCGTAAGTTCTATGCTAACAGTTTCTTCACTCGTTTGTGGAACTCTCTTCTGACTCCATATTTCCGGCCAAATTTGATCTTAAAAAATTTAAATACATTGTCAATCGTTACCTACTCTCTTCCTGGTTACTCTTCAATTGTTCCCGCTCCTTTCTGTTGTCTAATTCTTTCCCATCCAGTAATCCCTTGTGCCTTAGTTGCTTTACACCCTTGCTTGGGGTGAATTTGATTTTTTAAAAAAAAAAGATTTATGAGATACGATGAGCCAACAAGTTAGCAGAAAAATAAACTGAGATCAAAATCATGACATCAATTCCCAGAAGAATCTTTTTGGGTTCTTCAAGAGCCCAAGATTGGTCTAGTGAGTCCTGATTTACGGGTCTATTACTGACTAATACGTTATTAGGCAGACTATCGTCATGTTATGATTTAGCAATGAATGTCGCTTTACAAACTCATTTTACTCCCGAGAGGATGACTTCAGAATTCCATTGATCAATATAACACACATAAAAAGACAGACCCTTATTCATTGTCACCCAAAGGCTTACAATCGTAACAGACAGCAGGTTAAAAATATATCAGAAAGTTGAAAATGGCAAATTCCCACATGGAAAGAAAATACGA
This sequence comes from Acanthosepion esculentum, assembly GCA_964036315.1. Classification (NCBI taxonomy): domain Eukaryota; kingdom Metazoa; phylum Mollusca; class Cephalopoda; order Sepiida; family Sepiidae; genus Acanthosepion; species Acanthosepion esculentum. The sequence goes on along the minus strand of OZ038485.1, from coordinate 20,755,634 downwards.
CGGTAGAACAAACAACCTGAGATAAATCCGTCTATATCTCTGAGATGAGGTATTATGATTACTTGCATTATTTACATTATTCGGACTGTTATCCTCATCTTCGATGCCATATTCACAAGTTTTCGGCCGTTGAACGCTCAGGCCTTAAATATCTGTCTATATCTCTGAGGTATTGTGATGATTTGCATTATTTACATTATTCGGACTGTTATCCTCATCTTCATTGCCATATTCAAAACGTTTCGGCCGCTGTACGCCCCGGCCTTCAATATCTGTCTATATCTCTGAGATGAGGTATTATGATTACTTGCATTATCCATATTATTCGGACTGTTATCCTCATCTTCATTGCCATGTTCACAACGTTTAGACCTCTATATCTCTGAGATGATGTATTATGATTACTTGCATTATCTACATTATTCGGACTTTTATCCTCATCTTCATTGTCATATTCAAAACGTTTCGGCCGTTGTACGCTCCGGCCTTCAATATCTGTCTATATCTCTGAGATGAGGTATTATGATTACTTGCATTATCCATATTATTCGGTCTGTTATCCTCATCTTCATTACCATGTTCACAACGTTTAGGCCGTTGTACGCTACGACCTTCTTCACTGCAGCTGTGGTTAGAAATACAAAGGAGAAACAGCCCGCCCACTTAAGGTCAGGCTACAAGAACATCCTAGAACGATAACACGGGGAGAAACAGAAAAATCAGACGTAGCTGACCACATATGGAGGGAAAAGGAAGAACCCCCCCCCTTTGGGATAATGTTGAAATTATAGACAGAGAGAAAAACTGGAAAATTCGTAAACTTAAGGAATCAGCATATATGCTAGGCCACAAAAATCTCCTGAGCCGACCAAGCATAGAAATTAATACAATATGGGAACAAGTAATAAGGAGTGCCAGAGAAAAGCAATGAATAACTAAAAATAAAATACAAAATAATTTAAATAATGCAAGTAATCATAATACTTCATCTCAGAGATATAGACAGATATTGAAGGCTGGAGCGTACAGCGGCCGAATCGTTGTGAATATGGAAATGAAGATGAGGATAACAGTTCAAATAATGTAAATAATGCAAATAAGTTTTCTATTGTAATTAAGTAATGAACTGATTTTCACATAATTACTATATATATATATATATATATATATATATATACAATGACTTATACGTAACTGACTGAGTGATTTATATTTTACGTCGTACTTTGTGGGTTATTTCAAACTTTAATATATTTTAATTGTGCTAATATATTTTTGCGGGGTTGGTGAATAACAATGATTTTTTTTCAGATGCATGTCCTACGAATTATCGCATAGCTTGGACGATAGATGGCTTTATACCTTTCCCACGGATATTTGCGCGTAAGTGAATGTAACGAACTGTGGTGAAATTCGAACGCGGCTCCCCGCGTTCTCGTCCTAAGCAGCTATCCATTACGCCACCGTGTATCAACACTCACACACGTAAACATCTCATAATAGCAAGAACATATCATAAATACTCCGTCATTTTTTTTTTTTTTTTTTTTACCACATGGGTGAAATAGTTTGAATATAAGTTTCCAGTAGCCAAAAATACAAATGCAAATTAACCTATTTTTTGTTCCCTTCCTGCAAGAAAAAAAAAAAAAAGTCTCCACATTTCTTTGCGACCAAAATAATTGTGGGTGGTAAAAATAGATGAAAAGTTCAGATGCAACTGGAAACAAAACTAAGCCTTCGTCTGAATGACGTTCTTTTACTCTGCTAAAATTTCAGTTTTGCTTCCTTTTTTTTTTCTTTTCTTTTCATGTCGATTGTATAACTCACCCCCTCTTCTGCAACAGCCAGAAAGTGCAGACGCCTTTACGTTCGGATGGTTTGGGCATCAGATGACACATCGTTTGACATCCCAATAATCTCTCATTAGATACTGTGATAGCTTTAACACGACCCAGTGTTAATTTGTGAAACTCTGCTACAAGAAAGTGTTCTACATTTATCTCAGGTTACTCGCATTATTTACATTATTCGGACTGTTATCCTCATCTTCATTGCCATATTCACAACGTTTCGGTCGTTGTACGCTCCGGCCTTCAATATCTGTCTATATCTCTGAGATGAGGTATTATGATTACTTGCATTATTTACATTATTCGGACTGTTATCCTCATCTTCATTGCCATATTCACAACGTTTCGGTCGTTGTACGCTCCGGCCTTCAATATCTGTCTATATCTCTGAGATGAGGTATTATGATTACTTGCATTATTTACATTATTCGGAGTGTTATCATGATCTTCATTGCCAGATTCACAACGTTTCGGTCGTTGTACGCTCCGGCCTTCAATATCTGTCTATATCTCTGAGATGAGGTATTATGATTACTTGCATTATTTACATTATTTCAACTGTTATCCTCATCTTCATTTCCATATTCACAACGATTCGACCGCTGTACGCACCGGCCTTCAATATCTGTCTATATCTCTGAGATGAGGTATTATGATTAGTTGCATTATTTACATTATTCGGACTGGCGCAAAAAAGCAGATTGTGCAAAGCCTTTTCTATTATTAGTAAATTTTTATACGTCATTCTTTAAATGCTTGGTACGGCAAAAATGACACCATTTTTTCTTTATTAAATTTTATTGAATGGAAAATAAACTACATTAGTTTAAGATGGCTAACTATGGCTTACACATTCGGGAATAATTAAATCTTAAATTCGAGCTGAGGTGGATAGGACGACGTGTAGCAACTGATAGTCCCTCACGATCAACAGACTTAACACCACCAAATATATATATATATATATATATATATATATATATATATATATATATATATATATATTATATATATATATTATATATATATATTATATATATATATATGTGTGTGTGTTTGTGTGTGTTTTTATTATTATTATTATTATTATTATTATTATTATATATATATATATATATATATATATATATATATATATATATATATATATATATATATATAATCCTAAGGAGCCAGGCAAACCTACCTAGGTTTCACCTAAAAGGATCTTCAGGGTAAAACTGGCAAAAAAGACAAATAATGGAACAATATTTATTGATAAAACCAAATGAAACCATGACCACATGACTTGGAGCACAAGCACTTGACAAGAGAATCCGTACAGTGTTAGCTTCTCACTACTCTATCCTCTGCAATCCTTATCGCGCTAACGAAAGGTTGCTAGCTTCTCACTACTCTATCCTCTGCAATCCTTATCGCGCTAACGAAAGGTTGCTAGCTTCTCACTACTCTATCCTCTGCAATCCTTATCGCACTAACGAAAGGTTGCTAGCTTCTCACTACTCCATCCTCTGCAATCCTTATCACGCTAACGAAAGGTTGCTAGCTTCTCACTACTCCATCCTCTGCAATCATTATCACGCTAACGAAAGGTTGCTAGCTTCTCACTACTCCATCCTCTGCAATCCTTATCACGCTAACGAAAGGTTGCTAGCTTCTCACTACTCCATCCTCTGCAATCCTTATCGCGCTAACGAAAGGTTGCTAGCATCTCACTACTCCATCCTCTGCAATCCTTATCGCGCTAACGAAAGGTTGCTAGCTTCTCACTACTCCATCCTCTGCAATCCTTATCGCGCTAACGAAAGGTTACTAGCTTCTCACTACTCCATCCTCTGCAATCATTATCACGCTAACGAAAGGTTGCTAGCATCTCACTACTCCATCCTCTGCAATCCTTATCACGCTAACGAAAGGTTGCTAGCTTCTCACTACTCCATCCTCTGCAATCCTTATCGCCCTAACGAAAGGTTACTAGCTTCTCACTACTCCATCCTCTGCAATCCTTATCGCGCTAACGAAAGGTTGCTAGCATCTCACTACTCCATCCTCTGCAATCCTTATCGCGCTAACGAAAGGTTGCTACCTTCTCACTACTCCATCCTCTGCAATCCTTATTGCGCTAACGAAAGGTTACTAGCTTCTCACTACTCCATCCTCTGCAATCCTTATCGCGCTAACGAAAGGTTGCTAGCATCTCACTACTCCATCCTCTGCAATCCTTATCGCGCTAACGAAAGGTTGCTAGCTTCTCACTACTCCATCCTCTGCAATCCTTATCACGCTAACGAAAGGTTGCTAGCTTCTCACTACTCCATCCTCTGCAATCCTTATCACCCTAACGAAAGGTTGCTAGCTTCTCACTACTCTATCCTCTGCAATCCTGATCGCGCTAACGAAAGGTTGCTAGCTTCTCACTACTCTATCCTCTGCAATCCTCATCGCGCTAACGAAAGGTTGCTAGCTTCTCACTACTCTATCCTCTGCAATCCTTATCGCGCTAACGAAAGGTTGCTAGCTTCTCACTACTCTATCCTCTGCAATCCTTATAGCGCTAACGAAAGGTTGCTAGCTTCTCACTACTCCATCCTCTGCAATCCTTATCGCGCTAACGAAAGGTTGCTAGCTTCTCACTACTCTATCCTCTGCAATCCTTATCGCGCTAACGAAAGGTTGCTAGCTTCTCACTACTCTATCCTCTGCAATCCTTATAGCGCTAACGAAAGGTTGCTAGCTTCTCACTACTCCATCCTCTGCAATCCTTATCGCGCTAACGAAAGGTTTCTAGCTTCTCACTACTCTATCCTCTGCAATCCTTATCGCGTTAACGAAAGGTTGCTAGCTTCTCACTACTCTATCCTCTGCAATCCTTATCACGCTAACGAAACGTTGCTAGCTTCACACTACTCCATCCTCTGCAATCCTTATCACGCTAACGAAAGGTTGCTAGCTTCTCACTACTCCATCCTCTGCAATCCTTATCACGCTAACGAAAGGTTGCTAGCTTCTCACTACTCTATCCTCTGCAATCCTTATCACGCTAACGAAAGGTTGCTAACTTCTCACTACTCTATCCTCTGCAATCCTTATCACGCTAACGAAAGGTTGCTAGCTTCTCACTACTCTATCCTCTGCAATCCTTATCACGCTAACGAAAGGTTGCTAGCTTCTCACTACTCTATCCTCTGCAATCCTTATCACGCTAACGAAAGGTTGCTAGCTTCTCACTACTCCATCCTCTGCAATCCTTATCACGCTAACGAAAGTTTGCTAGCTTCTCACTACTCTATCCTCTGCAATCCTTATCGCGCTAACGAAAGGTTGCTAGCTTCTCACTACTCCATCCTCTGCAATCCTTATCGCGCTAACGAAAGGTTTCTAGCTTCTCACTACTCTATCCTCTGCAATCCTTATCGCGCTAACGAAAGGTTGCTAGCTTCTCACTACTCTATCCTCTGCATTCCTTATCACGCTAACGAAACGTTGCTAGCTTCACACTACTCCATCCTCTGCAATCCTTATCACGCTAACGAAAGGTTGCTAGCTTCTCACTACTCCATCCTCTGCAATCCTTATCACGCTAACGAAAGGTTGCTAGCTTCTCACTACTCTATCCTCTGCAATCCTTATCGCGCTAACGAAAGGTTGCTAGCTTCTCACTACTCCATCCTCTGCAATCCTTATCGCGCTAACGAAAGGTTGCTAGCTTCTCACTACTCCATCCTCTGCAATCCTTATCGCGCTAACGAAAGGTTGCTAGCTTCTCACTACTCTATCCTCTGCAATCCTTATCACGCTAACGAAACGTTGCTAGCTTCACACTACTCTATCCTCTCCAATCCTTATCACGCTAACGAAAAAAATAGGTACTAGAAATTTTATTGTAATTCCTAGCCGTGGACTTCTGGTTAGTATTAGTATTAGTAAAAAAAAAAATCAAAGACCCTCCTTAGTGGACGATCTCGGAATAAAAAAAAGTTTTGCCCAAATATATTATCCTCTGATTTAAAACTGATTTAAAAGAACTTTTCGAAATGAAAATTACAATTTAAAAAAATAAGCACTACGGTAATTAGCAGTTCTGCCCCCACCTCCCCAATAGGCATGGGGTTCCCCAAGCGATTGAGATATTCAGTGCAGTAAGTACAGGTCTTGTCGATTATTATAGTTGATGATTGATGTTATTGTAACTTAGGTAGTAAAAAGTAAAAAAGCAAAAAATGGTAAAAAACGGTGCTGAAACTAGCCCTTTCGGGAGTACAACCTCGTCGGGTGTTCTTGCGTAGTACGCACCACACCGGCCATGCAGATACACGATGTATATTATGAGTTGATGACTGAAAATGTAACGTCAGTTTAAAAATAATTTTTAAATTAGCAGAGGCAAGACGCGCCGGCCCTACCCTTGGGAAAGAAATGAATCCAACTCTTCTCCCCCCCCCCCAGCTATGGGGAAATAGCAGGACAGACTGGATTCTATAGCCTTGGGTGACATCTGGTCTCGGAGAAGAAAAACTCTGTATGTAGCTCTGGCGAAGCACATACTACGCAGCTAAAGAAAGAATCGTTCGCATTGACTCGATGATCCCGACTTCGGTCGACTCCTTGTACCACGGCTTAAGAAAGATATTCACATCTATTTTCGCGTGTGCTAATAATAAAACGTGTGGATCTGTAAAATAACGTTTTACAAATTACAAATATCATTCCGGACTTGGCACTGTAAGTGTAATCGTCTTTGTTATTACAAGTGCTCGACAAGGAACTATTCTTGGAAACGGACACCTCTCCTTGGAATTCTTGTTTGGAAATCGACTGCGTTTGAATCCAAGAAAAGTTCCAGAATTTCTCTTAGATTTTCTACGCTGGCGGGTTCTTTTTTACGTCTTTTGCTTTTGTACAATAGTAGAGGTTTGTTATACAATATTGCAAAATACACCCTGGGGTGGGTGTGGGGGATAGCTCATTACTTTGCGACACTCCCCAATTCTACTTTTTTCGCTCACGTAGATTTTATAACATAAACACACGTCTCGTAATCGTTATTCAATACGGTAGGGTTTCTAAACATTTAGCAAATTAATCTTCACTTTTTTATTTTGAAAAATAACGAAACTGTCCATGTATAATAGGTAACAGTGTATAATACGCACCCGCAAATTTATCGGCGAAATTTTCTAAGAAATAAGGAAATTTCGTTAGAAACAAGGAAAAAGTATTAAACAGTTACGTGATATCTGTCCTCCTGTATGGCAGGGAATGCTAGACAATCTCCTCAAAGATGAAGAAGAGACTTGAAGCAATAGAAACAAAAAAAAGAGTACTGAACAGTTACGTGATATCTGTCCTCCTGTATGGCAGTGAATGCTGTACAATCTCCTCAAAGATGAAGAAGAGACTTGAAGCAATAGAAATGTGCCTTTACAGAAGGATGCTGAGGATGTTATGGACCGAACATTTGAGCAATGACGAAGTTTTGGAGACAATGGAAAACAAAAATGAAACTAATGTTAACATTAGGAAGAGACAATTGTGATTTCTAGGGCATATAATGAGGAAGGAGGGCTTGGAAAATCTGTTACACACGGGACAGATCGAGGGCAAGAGGCACAGAGGAAAGCAGTGCATAAGCTACTTAGTGAGCTTGAGTAACTGGATGGCACAACAAGGTTTAGGAGAAATAACTGAAAGACAAAGTCTATTTAGAACTACAATGGGCAGGAAGTTGTGGAGAGTCGAATGTATCATTTGTCTCACAAGACAAGATCATTTTATTCGAGTGAGTTTGAGCCTTACTATGGAAGGGCGCATTAGGTTGAATAAATATGAACACACACTATACTTTTTTTAAAGTAATTACTAAGGTAGTCTCACAAGCAGTAACAACTGAAATCTGTTTGATCATCATTTTCTGCACCACAGATATGGCCTTGTGCTATACTCAACTGATGTTAGACAATATGCATAGGTGTAACTCGCCGTAGAGCAATTGTTAGCAAATTAATCTAGCAGAACATTACGACTGAAATGTTGGAGATTATCACTGAGGGCTCTATTTTCATTGCCTTTTACCAAATCAGGATAAGAGACTTAAGTATTTGTTTGTTTTCGTGTGTGCTAATAATAAAAGACGAACCTGTTAAGTAATAGTTAATTATAATTGTTTGGTTATTTTTCTGGAACCTTTACCACGCTAATTTCTGGAACCGCTACCACGCTAATTTCTGGAACCTTTACCGCGCTAATTTCTGGAACCTTTACCACGCTAATTTCTGGAACTTTTACCACGCTAATTTCTAGAACCTTTACCACGCTAATTTCTGGAACCTTTACCACGCTAATTTCTGAAACCTTTACCACGCTAATTTCTGGAACCTTTACCACGCTAATTTCTGGAACTTTTACCACGCTAATTTCTAGAACCTTTACCACGCTAATTTCTGGAACCTTTACCACGCTAATTTCTGAAACCTTTACCACGCTAATTTCTGGAACCTTTACCACGCTAATTTCTGGAACCTTTACCACGCTAATTTCTGGAACTATTACCACGCTAATTTCTGAAACCTTTACCACGCCAATTTCTGGAACCTTTACCACGCTAATTTCGTTCTAGAATTGTCCCCCCCCCGCCACAGCATTTTTTTTTTGAGGATGCAAAAACATGAACACCTTTTTTTCCTTTTTTTTTTAAGCATTCAACCCCAAGCAAGGTGGGAAGCCACTAGCACGCAAGAGTTTACAGAGAGTTGGAGCGAGAGCAAACAGGAGTGAAAGAGGAAAGGATGAAGAGAAGCATAGGGGATAGATCAAGGCATCCGGAGACGTCGATTGACATTACATTTGAATAGTTGGAGATTATAGCTATCAGGGAAACAGGAAGAGGGGAGGGAGTTCCACAAGCGAGAAGTGCGAGACATGAAGCTATTGGAGTAGTAGAGACGGCTATATTTAACAGTTTCCACAGTGAAAGGGTGAGAGCGAGATGCCAGCCTAGTTGAGCGCTTAAATTCATGAAGTCTGGGAACCAGCGAAAGCAGCTCATCGGAGCAGTTAACATGAAAGTATTTGTAAAAAAAGACAGAGGGAGGCGACGGCACGTCTGTGAGAGAGTGACTGCAGACGAGATGCCAGATCAGGGCCAGTTACATTTTCATATCCGTCTTTGGATTTTATCAAAGACCTTGAGATAATTAGAAGTGGCTCCAGCACTGTTTTGAAACTGTTATAAATTTCTTTGTACTGTGGGTATAGATTTTAATCTATGTACACTAATAAATGAAGAATAAATAATATTTTGATTCAAAGCATTACGTTTTGCATGCATGTTTTGTCGTTGAAAACAAAAAAATTGAAACGCGAAATAAAATTTTTAAAAAGTCCATTAAAAAAATACATAAATAATTCAACGTATTTTAACTTTTATTACTCCTTGTAGAGTTCTGGGGGTGCAATGAGAAGCAAAAAGGCTTTCATTTTGTCAAAAGTGACGTTTCTTTTCCGTGTCTGATATCAGTACTTTGTCATTTGTGTATCTTATATTGGTATGATTGTGGCCGCCAAAGCTGAATCACGGTAGGATTTCCAATTCTCTCAGAACTCGCTCTGTAGGTTGAAACAAGTGATATAGTTTCTATAATATGGTAATGCTTAACTTTTGCAAGGCATCTTTCGCTATTCTAATAAGACTAAGTTTTTCGGTGTAACCTTTTTTTCCGTCCTCTATTAAAACAATTCCTACATATTTTAATTTTTGAACTTGCTTTGTTTTCCTGAAAAAAATGTTTCCAAGGAAATATTTTATAAACGGCTATTATCACCATTACTATTCTCTGGTGTCTTTGAGGACTTGGAGACATTTTGGAAAGATCGTATCAGCGTCATGAACCGTGTTATTTTCAGAATCATAGCGTGAGTGCCATACTCAAATATTCATCTCACCTTGCCTGCAGCAAGTCATTCTGGCGATGATTTGTCTGAAGAAAAGCAAACTGGCTATGGTCTAAAAAAAAAAAAAGTGGGGAAGCTTTTCGTACAAAAAGAGAAAGAGAGATTAAGAAAAGGGGGGAGTATGTGTTTGGATGGGGGTGCTAGAAGACAACCGGTCGGACTGTAAGCAACGATGAATTGAAAAAGCAACACCATCAAATATAATTGGCAAGCGAGAGAGAAAGACATTGAAAAAGAAATGGAAAGCCAAAAATTAGAGAGGTTATCCGGCCAACACAGATTGCTTAGCGAGACAGAGATAGGAGTGTCAAAATCAGTTAATGACGTTATTAAACAGAAACAGAGAGAGAAAGAAAGGAGGAGAGAGAATACCAGATCAAAGACAAGCTATCTAATTCTATAGCCATATGACAGTCGTCTTGCTGATTTTGCAAGTATGCAAATGTACTAAACCACTGACGTGATATAAAGAGTGTGCTGCAGCAGGTTTTCAAATGAACCTGCTGGTTTTTAATGTTTTCTTTAAAATACCACTTTTACCTGGCCTCATATGTCGACGAGTGCCGTTTAAGACAAATACATATTTCCCTACAGCAAATAAAACGCATGCAGAGGACCGTGTGCGTATTTACGTGTTGTTGTATTAGAAACACGTGTGTAACTCCTGGTAGAATATTAAAAGGTCCAACTACATGAAAATTGGAGGACTTAATTTGTCTAACCGAAGATGAAAGAAGACAAACAAGACAGATATATATATATATATATATATATGTCTTTAAATAATTGTTGGACTTTGTCCATTTCATAATGTGTCACGTCATTTGTTTACATTTGATACGCCATGAGCAGTTATGAATGTATGTGCGAGATTCATGGAAGATTGAAGTTTATAAGCAGTAAATTCGACCTTGCCAACCGAACGATCCTCAGTGGCCGAATCGGTTAAGGCACGTCAGGCTATATGACGGTTCCGTATAGGATACAGGTTCGAATCCTGTCGGAGGACGAATATTTTCTATGAAAATTTCTCGGACATTCAGGCCGGTAAATGTTATTTAATACTGTTTATTATAAACAGAGCATTTACTTAAATACTTGTATCTATAAAAAGAATGTTAAACATAAAAATGTCTTTATATATATATACATATATATATATATATATATATCAACAAATTTGTATTAACAAATGACAAGGCACCTAGACATAACATTTGTGTGTGTGGGAACATTGTGTTTGTTCTTTGGTGAATGTTCGTATTTTGGTGAATGTTTGTAATGTTCATGGTGTTTTCCCAGAGATGGGAAACGCTGATCTTCTAAGAGTTTACATCTTGTCGCTAAAATGAAGAAAAAGACATTTACCTCACCACCACGCGAGGTAGGATTCGGCACGAGGCCTGAGGCGAATAAGAGAAAGAGGCAATAAGTTTCCCAGTATTTATAGCATTGGGACAGAGACACCTGGTGAAGAATTAGGGTACTAAGGAGGAGGTTACTCCGACACGCGTCTCTTCGTGCCATTTCAAAAAGATGCTGAAAGAATGGCTGCACCAGAAAATACCAGACTCCTGCTGCCATGCTTTATCTTTATAAATGTCAGACCAGACCAGCATTGACAGAGTTCAAAAGCTACTACGCGGCCTTGCGGGTGATGAATTATTTTCCACCCTACCACGCGTTTCTCATAGACGAAACGTCGCTAGCCTACTCTGTCGCTATTACTATGGCAAATGTTCTAACGTGCTACATTCCTTTGTTCCACCAGTTCAGACCTTCACAACTAGGACCTGCCATGCCACGTACACAGAATCAAATCGCCCTTGTTCCTTCGTTGGTAATTTCCACTCAGACAGCATCTTCCCTAGAACTGTTTCTTTTTCGAGAGGATGCTTCCTCGACAACTACAACCTTAACCTCTAAGGTAAATCGATATCTATCCTATATATATATATATATATATATATATATATATAGGGTGTCCATAAAGTCCGTGTGCACTTTAAAAAAATTTATAACTTTATTTGTATTTGCGATAGAAATAATTTGTAAAAAGAATTAGAAAGAAGTAAATCTATATTTTTTAAGGTTTTATTGAAATTTTATTTAAGTGTCCACATGTCCTCCATCATTAGCAATACAAAGGGTAATACGATTTTGCAGTTCACAGAAAACATTTGCCAACTGATTTACAGTAATGCCTGAAATCACATTAGTTATTTTAGCTATACTTAAAACTAGGTACATTAAACTTTATATATATATATATATATATATATATATATATATATGTATGTGTGTGTGTGTGTGTGTGTGTGTGTGTGTGTGTGTGTATGTGTGTGTATGTGTGTGTGTGTGTGTATTAAGGGTTTCACATTTTCAAGCAAGGCGGGAAACCACTAGCACGCAAGGGGTTACAGAGAGTTGGAGTGAGAACAAAAATGAGTGATAGAGGAAAGGATGAAGAGAAGGATAGGGGATAGATCAAGGCATCCAGAGACGTCGATTGACATTACATTTGAATAGTTGGAGATTATAGCTATCAGGGGAACAGGAAGAGGGGAGGGAGTTCCACAGGCGAGAGGTGCGAGACATGAAGGTATTGGAGTAGAAGAGACGGCTACATCCTGATAATATTCACTTCTTCCTCCTTCTTCCACTCTAACACCCTTCAAACAATTTCATTCAGTAACCCTCTACCTTGAGTGGCTCTTAGGTGAAAATCACAACGGCTGTGCCATCCGAATTATAACATTAGCCCGAATTCAAATAATAGAAATAAAAGCATCGTATGATAATTGTGCTTGTCACCGTTCTTTTTAACTTTTCCTCACTCCCCCTCTTCTCTTAACGTCCTGGGTAAGACGATAAACTACGTCCGCGTCCTGGGTAAGACGATAAACTACGTCCAGCAGCAAGGCCTCTGATCAGGAGGTTTTAAGGAGCGTGGAACCATCTCTTAACTGCTGGTGTCCACAGGTCCACTCTGACCCGGGGTGGTAGCACCTGTTAGGGTCCCAGCTATGGGAAAATCGTTAACACCGAATCTGACGTAAAAAGCATTATAAAAGTGTAAAAATGGGTTTTAATACCAGAGATACTCTGTAAAAGAATTGTTACCAGAAATAAATTTTTTGAAGAAAAAAGACTATTACCACCAATATATTTTTGAAAAAAAATATTACCAGCAATACATGTTTTAAAATAATATTACCAGCTATACATTTTTGAGGAAAAAAATATTACCAGAAATAGATTTTTGACAAAACAAAATATTACCAGGAAAAAAAAGTTGTCGGCATTAAATGACCCATTGGGGTTGATATGCCGTAAAACACAACAAACCAAACCAAACCTTTTCTCTTACTTTCACTTTCTGTAACCCCTCTCCCTAGTGGCACTCCCGCCTTGCTTGGGGTGAAATGATTAAAATAAAAAATATCGCTATTGCTACGGCCGATCTTTCTTTGTGGAATCAATTCACGAATGAACGCTTCCCTACAATCTTGGTCACTTTAAATCCTGGGTCAACCAACATCTAACCTACTCGTCCTCGTAATACTTATACTTACTCCTAACCCCCACCCCGTACAATCTCACTCAGTAACCCTCCACTTTGAGCGGGTCTTGGGCCTTGTTTGGGGTGAAATATCAACAACAAAAAAAAGTATATATTCTAAATGGATTTTACTATAGAAATGCATTGAAAAATCAGAAACAAATGAATTGCCAGTCTTTTTTCTATACGCGGTGTCTTTTCAGAAGCTTGGCAATCAAGGCTCGCCACAATATCCCCTTTGTTAAGCCTCCCGTTCTATCGGGCATTCTCACAAGCTCATCAGGTCTGTTGCCCATTGCTTTTCCTTTATTTCTTTTGTCATCAATATGCCCTGTGTGTGTCAAATTCTCCAAGCACTCCTTCCTCATTTTGTGCCAAATAAATGTCAGTAGTTTCTTTCTAATTCTGGATATGAGTGTTCTTTATGCTACTATTTTCTTTAAAACTTCCTCGTGGCTTCCTTGCTCTGTTCAGAAAATTCTCAGTATCCTTCTGTAGAACCACATTTTTGTTGCCTCCGATTTTCTCTTAAATTGCAAAGAGATTATCCAATAGTCACTGAGATACACGAGGATTGATATCGCATAACAATTCAACAGACTTTTCTTTCTTTCTAACAATACATATATATATATATATATATATATATATATATATATATATATATATATATAATTCCAGTTTTTGGTCAGCTTTTGAAATGAATGATTCGCTCATCATTCGCAAATCCAATGTGTGCGGGGATTTCGCTGTCGCACTTTCCATCCTCATTTATTACATATAATTCCAATCATATGGTGAAACATTAACAGACCGAGCTAGATAGCTAGATAGATAGAAACAGACCGACATGGATAGATAGACAGAAAGAAAGGAGGAAGGAAGAAAGAAAAAAAGAAAAGACCAAGATAGATAGCTAGCTAGCTAGATAGATAGATAGATAGATAGATAGATAGATAGATAGATAGATAGATAGATAGATAGATAGGTAGGTAGGTAGGAACAGACCGACATATAAAGAAAGAAAGAAAAGACCGAGATAGATACATAGATTGATAATGAACAGACATAGATAGATAGATAGATAGATAGATAGATAGATAGATAGATAGATAGATAGAAAGAAACAGACAGACATAGATAGGTAGAAACAGACCGACATAGAAAGAAAGAAAGAAAGAAAGAAAGAAAGAAAGAAAAGACCGAGATAGATAGATAGATAGATAGATAGATAGATAGAAACAGACAGACATAGATAGGTAGAAACAGACCGACATAGAATGAAAGAAAGAAAGAAAGAAAGAAAGAGAAGACCGAGATAGATAGATAGATAGATAGATAGATAGATAGATAGATAGATAGATAGATAGATAGATAGATAGATAGATAGATAGATGCTTTTCCTTCCTACATGCCTATACATTATACAGTCAGGAGTACTTTTTCCTGAGGCACTCCACTAACCACGATCCCGGCCTTTTCTACTTGGTTACTTCTGCTTCTCGACGTCCTGTCAAATCCACACCACCCTGACGCCAAACACAAATCTTGCCGCTTTTAACACCATTCCAGCATAACTAAACCGTTCGACTTTGCAGGCAAAGGATATGCCTACCCTGCGCCTTGGCCTTCCTTTCCCCCCGCTCCAAACTCCTCCAATCTCCACTCACAACATCATCGTCCAATAACCCCTTCCTCGCCGTTTTCAATGTCCGCATCATCTTTCCTCTCCTAATCATTCTGAGAACATTTAGTTTCCATCAAGTCGTCGCTCTGATTCACTTGATAATATCCTAACCAATGTCATTTTGTGTAAAACCTCATGAATTGTTATCCATTGAATTTAGACAAGCTTCTTTTCTTTGCTGTTTTTTATCAAAACTTTTCAGCCGGTGTACCCTCCGGCCTTCATTCCATTTGGATTTTTGAGCTCTGATTACAGTTACCCCTATTATAAGCGTAAACAAAACTGGGTGTTAAACTCAACCTGGGACCTTCAAGTGGAACTCGTACATACGATCCGTCTCTAAAGATATTAGAAAAAGTGTCAGTTCCCCCGTATCTCTCCAGGATAGATAGATAGATAGATAGATAGATAGATAGATAGATAGATAGATAGATAGATAGATAGATAGATAGATAGATAGATAGATAGATAGATAGATAGATATGAGAAGACTGACATAGATATGAAAAGGCTAATAGATAGATAGATAGATAGATATGAACAGATTGTGATTGATAGATAGATAGATAGATAGATAGATAGATAGATAGATAGATAGATAGATAGATATGAGAAGACTGACGTAGATATGAAAAGGCTAACAGAACATAGATAGATAGATAGATAGATAGATAGATAGATAGATAGATAGATAGATAGATAGATAGATAGATATGAAAAGACTGACATATGTAAGAAAAGGCTAACAGAACATAGATAGATAGATAGATAGATAGATAGATAGATAGATAGATAGATATGAAAAGACTGACATATATAAGAAAAGGCTAACAGATAGATAGATAGATAGATAGATAGATAATGAACAGATATATAAAGATTCCTCGCAATTTAGAAAAAATCGGTAACAGAAAATTCGGAAATTTTCGGTAATTTTGACAAGGTAGAAAAATTCGGTAACTATGAAATAAAAGTCGATAAAAAAATTAATTTTAGGGTTGTTCTGTAGTATGTATTTAAGAGCTAAGCCCCGCTCCACTTTAATTTTAGATAACTGAAAATAGTGGGCTCCTGACAAAAACCCACTACAACAATACCACGGCCGTACTTGCAGAAGTGGGGCTTAGGGGTCTAGACCCCTTCCACATTATTTTTTTTTTAAATAATTAACTATGATGTCTAGATAAACCCCCACTGCAACAATATTAAAACCGTACTTTCTGGAGGAGTCTGGTCACCCCAAATACGTTTAAATAAGTATTAACTAAAAAAATCATGGGTTCCAGTTCAGATAAAACCCCACTGCAATTCCAGATCCGTACTTTCTGGATGGGAGTTCGGGGGGGGAGCTAAGACCCACCTTTAATACTTTTAAATTTTTTTTTAAATAAGTATTTATTTAATTACAATAGTTTAATGTTTTCAAGCAAATAAAATCGATTTATCTCAGACAACGTTCTTGTATCTTCTTTTCAAATTATTATTTTAATATTTTAATAAATAATAACATTTTAATAAAAAAAAAATAATAATTTTAATAAATAAATAAATTAAGCTTTAGATGGTTATTTCTTTTTAAAGAAGCAAAAACTACAAAACCTCATTTCTATTTCAAAAAATGTAGGGGAGGGGGACTTAGCTCCCAAATCCCCACTCCAGGACGGCCCTAAAATCAAATATGTACGCGCCACTCGAGCAGATTCTTCGCGTGAACCGTTTTTTTTGGGGGGGGGGTGAACAGACTCCCAAGAGGATGCTTCCCCGATCACTAAAAGCTTAATCTGTTCAAGTCTAGGTTTAAACTTTATCTTACCCATATATACGCATAAAGTGTGCCTCTTACTGTGTAAACCTCTACCTCGGGTGGCTCTTGGGCCTTGTACGAAGTGAGCTTTATTGTAAAAACGTATTAAGAAACAAAAGATATCGTTAAAAACAAAAAACAGAGTGCTGAACTGCTATGTGTTATGTATTCTCCTATATAGCAGTGAATGCTGGACAATCTCCTCACTGAAGAGAACACTCGAAGCGATACAGATATGGCTCTACAGAAGGATGCTGAGAATATGGTGAACGGAAAGGAAACAGTGAATAACCTAGATAAATAGCTTGTGGAAATGGAAGGTAGAACAAGGACTGGGAGTAATAGTAAAAAAGACAAATATTTTTTTTTTAATCTATTCACCCCAAGCAAGGCGATAACGCCACTGAGACGCAAGGGGCTACCAGAAGTGAAAGAGAAGAAAAAGACTTAAGAAGAAACCTGAAATCCAATCCTAAACAGGATACAAGGAATAAACCTCTACTCTTGTTTAAGAAATCTGGGAGGAGTGTGAACCGGGTACTATAAGTTATAAAAGATAGTTGTGTGTAGCGATTGCTGCTAGCATCCTAAGGGGGCGTGGTACACAGAGGATGGTTATCTGGCTTCTTTTGTGAGGTGAGGCATTGTTATTGTTAAGTCTGTTATCGGACCAGTCTTCTCTTCTTTATTGCTTTAATACTTAGAAAAGAAATCCTTGTAGTGAAGTACATAAGGGCTTAGTGGGGAAGATAGTGTGGTAACATACGGGAGAATCCATGTTTGTTAGGTTTGAAATTCTCTCGGAAGTACACCGGATGTCAGAAGTAAAGGAATGCGAACAGCGTACTCTCGTTGATTAAATAAAGGATTACCTTCAACATTCTACTTCGACATTACCGACTAAAGAAGCCCATTACAACAGCCGAAATATTGTGATAAGGTAGAAAAAAAGAAGAAAACAAGTCGGTAAATTGCAATATATATATATATATATATATATATATATATATATATATATATATATATATATATATATATATTTAAAGGCATTTATATTATGTTTAACGTTCTTTTTATAGATACAAGTATTTAAGCAAATGCTCTGTTTTATAATAAACAGTATTAAATAACATTTACCGGTCTGAATATCCGAGAAATTTTCATAGAAATTAAATTAATTAAATAAATTGTCGGACTATGTCCAATTCTAAAATATATATATATATATATATATATATATATATATATATATATATATATATATATATATATATATATATATATATAACAAAGGATATGTGCCTGTGTGATACCTTTTCACTTGAGATCCATCTAACCGATTTTGACCAAACTTGGCATATACATTGTACCATGTAAGAGAAAGGTTCTTAGCATTAAAAAATCGATAATTTTTTTTTAAATCAATAATCGATAAAGCCGATGAAAAATCAAAGTTCAACTTTTTTCTTCCGATTTCGTTCAATCTCAGTATGTAGGTTACTTACATCATGACGAGCTCAATGATAACTCATTTTTTTTTTCGAAAAACCCCGAAAAACGAAAAATCGATTTCAACACAAATCGATTTCAACACAAATTTTAAACTAAAACTCCCTCAATTTTCAAGCAATCTAATACAAACTTCATTCAATTCTAGCCAACAATAAGTTGATTGTTTAACAGTCGTTTAACTTGATAATTGAGTCCACCTACCCAAACTCGCGTAAATAGCAAAAAATGGCGATTTTTACTGGTTTCTTTCTTATTTTTTTAATTTTTCAACCAATTTTCATCAAACTTAACAATTGCTTTCTAAATGTATCCTCTTTTACATCCCTCTCAGCACTCTGACAAACTGAATTTCAAAAACTCCAAAGTAATTGTGGTCTGAAGTGGGTCTTCATTTTGCCTGTTTTATCCCTTCACATCCTCAGCTAAATTCGATTGAATAAATACAGACTACTTCTGTTATATCAGTAACTGCATTAATTCAAAATGATTTTAATGAAAGTACTTTAAGGTAATTGAAGAAGATAGACTCATCTAAACATGATGCTGTTTTTGCTCTATTTTAATTGAACGCTTTTTCTGATCGACCAGTTGGGTATGGCTGTTAGTGTATACTAAAATACAATGAAATAAAATTGTTACAAATGCGTACAGTGACGACAGATTAAAACTACAAGGAAACTTAGCCATACAATCTGAAATCGACAAATTTAAAATTTCTGGCAGACATAATGAAGAAAGACTGGAGACACTAACATTCACGGGACATTATACCAGAATTCGCACAACAGAATGCTTGAGAGCCGTTCAAGCGTGTTATTATTACCATAAATTGCGGTGTACAAGTCGACCTAGCGTACTAGTCGAACTCAAGATATTTAGCTCAAAAGTCCAAGTCATACCTATACCTACCGTATAGGTCGACCCCCAAACATACGGTAGACTACCAATGGCCCAAAAGTTAAGCTTAACGGCAAATTAAGTTAGGCTACAGAATACGATAACCCGTTCCAAAACTACATAGGGTCACACCACTTGGTATTTACTCTATCCCCCTACTAGGACGTGATGTGACACAAGGTCTATTTTTAGGTGGGGACCCGAGCACGTACGCCCGGGACAGGAACAAAAATTCCCCTCAGCCACCGCAACCGTCGGTTGCGCTGGCCTCGGTGGGAGTACCGATCCCTTACTCTGGTGCAATGGGAGGGCGCTGCCTCGGGCAGCTGTTTCCCAAGGGCTGGGCACCTCTTCAGTATTATTTTCCCAGTTGCTCTCTGTCCTTTGAGAGAGAAGCCCCTGAGCGCACTCTGCCCAAAGACAGAGACCAACTGAGAGATGATAAGTAGACGTGAAATTACTCAAAAAAAGTCACACCTCTTACCTGTATATTGAGACACTAGCCGTAATATCATATCATACCTCGCTGTTTGACTGGGCGCCTGAGTCAAACGCCGCTTCGGTCAGTGATTACACTTGGTCTATCAGCTGTTCAACACAAATCATGTAAGAGAAAGGTTCTTAGCGTGAAAAAATCGTTAATTTTTTTAAAAAAATCAATAATCGATAAAGCCGATCAAAAATCGATAAATTCAACTTTTTTCCTCCGATTGCGTTCAATCTCAGTATGTAGGTTACTTACATCATGACGAGTTCAACGATAACTCATTTTTATTTCTATGCCTCTGCGTTTAACGGGGAAAAAAACGCGAAAAAGGAAAAATCGATTTCAACACAAATCGATTTCAACACAAATTTTAAACTAAAAACTCCCTCATTTTCCAAGCAATCTAATACAGACTTCACTCAATTCTAGCCAGAAATTTGCTTTGTTTTAGCGTTAATAAAATACTGAATTTGTGTTAATATTTTATTATTTTATATTAAATTCTCTGTTAATGTGCCAAATATGTTCGCTAAGCACAAGCTTTTAGCGGGATATATTTGTGGTAGCCTGCTGGTTTAGTTGTGTACAGTAAAGTGTGCTGTTCCACTTGTCTACAATTCTGTGGTAAAGGTTATCATTTTATACCCGCCATAAAAGTGAACCGCTAGATTTAGAAAGATTTTTGTAGGCTTGAAAAACCGACTTGTACGTAGCAATGTATGCTAAATGGTACTGAATAGTGGGTTTGATATGAATGAAAGATGAAGTGGCAAGAAGTTAAGATTCTGAAGAAAAAGTGGATAGATAATGATTGACACTTGACTTGAATATGTCAAACCTGAAGAGTTTAGAGAAGCACTTATGTAAGAGGTCTGTTCTTGGGGGAAAGTTGTGTGAGTGGATATTTCTCCTTACATTTGGAACCCGGGGTGGGGGGAAATGAGCGTGATTTAAATCCATGGAAATGCCAACAAAAGAATGGAGTTCACTGAACATTTGCCGTGGCATATCGGTAGGGTAGCAGTAGGTTTTAAAAAGTTGCCGTCCATGGGGAGAAAAAGAGGCTACCGCGTAAACGATTTTGAACCCTATGAAGGTCAGAAAGTGATGACTGAGCATTTTCAGCCCATATATGATACTCAATAATACTGTAATCTGACTCTTGCAAAGAGAAGACATAAGGGAAACGGGGGTGGTGGCTAACCTACTTAACGATCTATCTATATTTCCATATACATTATTCGGACAATTACAACGTTTCGGCCGTTGTACGCTCCGGCATTCTTCAGGTGGTTGGAATGTCGAATTGAACCCTTTATTTCGCTCCCTGGGTACATGATAGCAGCAAAAAAAAACTGGGATAGGCCGGTACAAGAGGAGCACAACAACAGTCAGAAAACAGCCTGCCTGCCTTATGTGAAGGGGTTATCAGAGAAAATACAAAGGATCTGCCGTCCATATAACATCAGAACAACCTTCAAAAGCTGGACGACACTTCGCAGATATCTCTCCCGAGTAAGACCCCCAATAGAGGAGAACATAACTAAAGACTGTGTGTACTCAATCCCGTGCAGATGCGGAATATGAAAATTTTCTCGAACATTCAGGCCGTTAAATGTTGTTAATACTGTTTATTATAAACAGAGCATTTACTTAAATATTTGTATCTATAAAAAGAACGTGTAAACAGAAAATATATTAATATATGCGTGCGTGTATCATTACGTTTTAGAAAAATGAATAGTTCTTTACAATATGCTATTTATTACAATATATATATATATATATATATATATATATATATATATATATATATATATATATATTCATTTCTTGATTTATACGCGATTGTGTGCTTACTTAGAGTATGTTTTATTATATTATTGTATGGTTAGGTATATCTGTATATCCGAGAATGCATCTGTGTGTGTGTGTGTGTGTGTGTGTGTGTGTGTGTGTGTGTGTGTGTGTGTGTGTGTGTGTGTGTGTGTGTGTGTGTGTGTGCGTAAAATATGAACATGTGTAATCTTATGAAAATGATATTTAAGTGAAAGCACGTGAGTGCGCGCGTCCGTCAATGTCTGTTCGCCCTTGGGTGCCCGTTAAACGTGGGAGTGTTTACAGGCGGCTAAATTAAGCAGACAAAACTTATTAGTGACGTATTAGCGTGCCATATAAATAGTTCCTCGCGCCGTCCGTAGCCCGGGCGTGTAAGATCCGATCTATTTGGACGTTTGCAAAGATTACCGGAATCAACGATATTCTTCCGACTGGCAGAACAAGCAGAAATACGGGGTGGGAGTCGAGCTTTGGCAAAGCTGTGCGATCGGCCATATCAGATTTACGAGAAAAGGCCGTAGCCGATGGGCTATTGTGTGAATCAGAGACGACATATGTTGCTGAGGTTATATTAAAACCCGAAACGCCTGTATCCGGGACTAGGAACATACGCCTGGCTGCAGGCTTGAACATTGTGACCTCTGGCATATGGTTTGGAGACAAGTGCTATAAGATAAAGCATCAGATTCAACGATAAGCCTGTCTTCTCGTCGTGGCTTCTAATCGATGGGAGGCCTAATTAAGTGTGGCGAGAGAAAGAAAAAGAAACGCCATTGTTTTGGAATGGGAGCAGACCATTCTAGAAAGCATAGATATATAGGAACATAGTCGCATCCGTCTAAGCTTGTAATCCAAAGGTTTTTTGACTATTAGTCTCCCTATTGTTTCGTATTTTAAAAATAACAGCTCCATCTCTCTCTCTCTCTCTCTCTCTCTCTCTCTCTCTCTCTCTCTCTCTCTCCCCTCCCTCTCTGGTAGTTTCATATGAGAGCTGCAAAGGAGGTAGAAAGAAAGCCGTGAATCCAATACAGCTCTTATCTCAAATAACAACTTAAGAGACTGTTTGACCAACACAAGGAATGACCAAAATTCATGTTAAAAAAATGAAAAAAATGAAAAAAAAACAAATGAAATCTACAGACAAAAATTCATTTTCTCCATCAAGACATTCATTTCTGTAGTTCACTGCTACCAGCAAGCAGGATTTTTTTTTCTCCTGATGATGGCCATGTTTGCCGAAACTAGTCGAGAAATCTAAATGAAATAATAATAAAAACGAAAGAATATTAATATACAACCCAGTGTGTCTGAAGATTTTCAATTTTTAATATTTTTTTATTGTTCAAAACACACACACACACACACACACACACATATATATATATATGTGTGTGTGTGTGTGTGTGTGTGTGTGTGTGTGTGTGTGTGTGTGTGTGTGCGTGCGTGCGTTTTGAACAATAAAAAAATATTAAAATATTAAAAAATTTTCACTAAAAATATTGACCCTGAAGATGAACAATGATGTTCGAAAGCGCTAGGTCATCGTATGGACAATACTTATTTCGAAACTATTTTCAAATAAAAAGTCTCATGAGAGAATATGAGAAAATTCAAAAGAAAATATGGAGGACTATGCTGTCTTTAACATTCAATACTACATGTTTAAAAGAAAAGTTGCTGCCAAATTACACACATATATATATATATATATATATATATATATATATATATATATATAGGGTGCGATGGGTATTGTTTCGTATTTTTAAAATAACAAGTCTCTCTCTCTCTCTCTCTCTCTCTCTCTCTCTCTCTCTCTCTCTCTCTCTCTCTCTCTCTCTCTCTGGTAGTTTCATATAATTAAATACTTTTTTCACTACCTGTTTTAATAATTTGTATATAAAATATATATACGTGTCAAATAATTTATTTTTGCTGTTTATTTGCATTTATAATTGTTTTACAAATATATTGTGAGCTTTAGACAATGCTTTTTTTTTCAATATATGATTCTAAATCCATTTTTTTACTGTCCAAATACTTGTTTCACCTCACTGTATATATATATATGGTGCAATGGGTATTGTTTCGTATTTTTAAAATAACAAGTCTTCCTCTCTCTCTCTCTCTCTCTCACACACACACACACACTCACACACACACACATACACACGAATGTGGCAACAATTGGAAAAGGTGTAATAACAAATTTACACAACCAACATTTGTGAGCGGATCGAACTCCCCATGATACAATGCAGGTTAGACACCATTTTACGATTAATGCGTGGGCTGGAATTGTAGGTGATGCACTGGTATGTTAATATGAGAGCTGCAAGGGGTAGAGGTAGGTGGAAAGCCATGGTCGCCTACGTCCTGAAAGAACATGGCATATATTTGCCTTCATAAAGTCCATCAGAGGAAGAAACGCGTCGGTTAAGATAAGTTTTTTCCTTTATCTTTATTCATATATATATATATATATATATATATATATATATATATATATATATATATATATATATATATATATATATATATATATATATATATATCGGCTCCCCATGAAAGATTATTACCTGCAGAACGACATTTCCGCTCACACAAGCACGATTTTAAAACCCATGCCAAATTCACTATAATTGAGAAAATAGAAAAGTGCAGAGCAGATAACATTAGAAAGATTTTAGAAGGACATGAAAATAAGCGAATTCGACGCCTGAAAACGCTTTATCCAAACGGGCTTAATCACAAATTTAACAATGTAGATAGTATTAATATATAACCCCACAAATTAGGACCTACTCTCATTTCCCACCCACACAAGACAGACATGCTTACGGAGGTGTTGAGGCCTCACACTTATACTCCCACCTATACCAATATACACACACACATCATAATCACTCACTCCCTAAGAACCAAATAACACACACACTTAACATAGACACATCTCCTTTCCAGGAACCAATAAACCTGTCAAAATGACCAAGGGAATTCAGAGCAGCATGAATCCATCCAATCTTATCTTAAATAACAACTTAAAAGAGACTGTTTGATCAACACAAGGACTGCCCAAAATTCATGTTAAAAAATAAAAAACAAATGAAAACTACAGACAAAAATTCATTTTCTCCATCAAGACATTCATTTCTGTAGTTCACTGCTACTAACAAGCAGAATTTTTTTTTCTCCTGATGATGGCCATGCTGGCCGAAACTAGTCGAGGAACCTAATTGAAATAATAATTTTTATTCTTCAAAACACACACACACACACACACACACACACACACACACACACACACACACACACATATATATATATATATATATATATATATATATATATATATATAGGGTGGCATGGGTATTGTTTCATATTTTAAAAATAACAAGTCTTCCTCTTCCTCTCTCTCTCTCTCTCTCTCTCTCTATCTCTCTCTCTATCACAAAATGTAAACACTTTCTCGTTCGTGAAGAGTAAGTTGCGTGGAAGTTATTTGCATCTGGGAACATGTCCTTGGAGACAACTGAAAATGAAATGTCTGGAACGATAAGGATAGAAATGTCTTCTCATGGCGGCTTCTAATCATTAAGAGGCCTAATTAAGCGTAACATGGAAAAGGAAATGGAACGTCCTTTAAGTAGGCTATGCCAAAGAGCATAGAGGAGACTGTACGAATAAGTACAAAGCCACATTCATCCATGACTAAAACTTTAATCCAAGAATCATTTTACGATTCGCCTCAATATTTTAAAAATATTTTCCTATTTTAGAAATGGCGGATCTTTCTCAACTACTTCTTTGAAAGAAAGAATAAAGGACATATTGTTTCCATTCCTGAAGGATAAGACGCTACTAGCACCCGGAAGTTGAATATACTGCCGGCTGCAGAAATGGTTTAGAAACAAGAATTACAAGATTAGTACGATTAGGATGGAAACTGTGTTCTCGTTATAGTTTCTCGTCAACAGTTCTAGCTTTATTGTTCCATCCAATTTTAAACAAAACAACGCGAACTGTCACGTGAAGACGCGATACTTTAACAATAGCGACACGATACGCGACGACGCGATATTTCAAAAACAACATAACACAAAAAGCGAAAACTCTTTAATAATGGATTGAAAGCCGAAAGTCCTCAGATTTTGACTAATTTATATTTAAATAATAAACATAGAAATCAAGAAATACCTTACAAAGAGCTTTTGTTAGTTTTTAACCAAATTTGTGTAAATAAAAAAAACTGCCGCCCCAAATCACCTTATACAGGGTGCGATGGGTAAATTGTCGCCATTTAAAAAAAAAAAAGAATTTCGCGCATGCGCTTTGTCAGCTTTTGATTTTGTCGACTTGTACAGTCGACAAAATCAAATTCACTCCAGTAGAAATTTTGAAACGACATGCTGCACTGCCTGACATTCGCGCTGGAGGCTCTAATACGAACATGTCAGAGTGTTTGGGTGTCAATCTGAGGACACAGTGCTGAGGTTTCAGAAAGAGTTGGGTGAGTCTAACGATGATTACGAAGGTACGCAGCTCGCAAAATTAACTCTGATCGTTCCGATAAGAAAAAAAAGTCCCTAATTCTGTTGGTGAGGGCCTCGGACTCAACACAAAGGCCGACATCGAGTGCCTTAAGACGTAATGTTGACCTGGATCAAGAGGCTGGCTGGTGGAAAACCATATATTTGGCAACATGACTCTACACCATGCCACACAAACAGGCGAACTCATTCATGGCTGTCAGACAATTTCTTCGACGACATCACCCTTCACATCTATCTACCTTACTCCCCAGACTGTAACCCTCTTGATTATTATACGCTGGGCGCTGTCGAGCGAGACCGGCAAAACCCCTTTCAACACCAAAGATGTTCTGAAAGCAAGGATTATGGCAGCATTCATAAATTTAAACAAGGACACCATTCAGAAGAGATGCAGGAGATTCCGAAGATGTCTGGAGGCCGTGGTTGAAACTAATGGTGATTTTCTTGTATAAATTTGCTCTTTCGTATTTCCAAATATTTTTGTGCAATTCTGGTAAATATACGAGGTGGGACCCAAAAGTAACTGGAATTGTTTTCTGTGTGACAAGCTAGTAGTAGTTCAGGCTTCCACCGCTAGATGCCACTTGAGGCAACCTTCAGGTCTGGTGCTTCTTCTATGAATTTAGAGATTATTGATAAAATACGAAGAAGAATCTACCATGTTATTGTTCTTGACCTGGCATCTCGGCTCCGGTCACATTCCCACCGCAGTAATGTAACTTGCCTTTGCCTTTTCTATAAATATTTTCATGGTAATTGTTCTGATGAGCTTTCCAATTTGGGACCTATCTTTTATGAATTTGAGCGCAGTACTAGATTGGCGGCGAGGTCTCATCATTTTACAGTTGACATGGCTAGATGCAACAATAAGTCTTATGCTAACACTTTCTTCACTCGCACTTTTGCTTTGGGGAACTCTTGTCCGGCCACTTGCTTCCCAGTCAACTTTGATCTTTAAAAATATGAATGCAATGTCACTCGTTATCTTCTGTCTTCTTAATTGACTATGTTTGGTGGTGGAAGGGGGAATCTGCTATACATACATACATACATACATATATATATATATATATATATATATATATATATATATATATATATATATATATATATATATATATAGAAAAGAACGCTAACGCTTAACAAAACCGGTAAAATTACTGGCTGTTAACGTATTTAAAGTCAAGCAGATATTTTTCAACAAAGTATTCAGTATTAAAGGCCAGAGAAACTATAGTCAAATAATAATAGATAAAGTAAAGTCCGAAATACTTATCTTTTCGACTTTGTGTTTTGCAGATATTAAGTTATACTAAGATTTAAAAAAAAAATAGAAATCTCTATTCAAACAAATGTGTCCACTAACTATATCGTTTACAATAGATAGATAGATAGATAGATAGATAGATAGATATTGACAAATTGAGATAGATAGATAGATATTGACTAATTTAGATAGATAGATAGATAGATAGATAGAAAGAAAGAAATTGACAAATTGAGATAGATAGATAGATAGATAGATAGATAGATAGATAGATAGATAGATAGAAATTGACAAATTGAGATAGATAGATAGATAGATAGATAGATAGATAGATAGATAGATAGAGAGATAGATAGATAGAAATTGACAAATTGAGATAGATAGATAGATAGATAGATAGATAGATAGATAGATAGATAGATAGATAGGAACAAACTGAGATATATAGATGGATAGATAGATAGGAACAAACTGACATAAATAGATAGATGGATAGATAGATAGGAACAAACTGAGATAGATAGATAGATAGATAGATAGATAGATAGATAGATAGATAGATAGATAGGAACAAACTGAGATAGATAGATAGATGGATAGATAGATAGGAACAAACTGAGATAGATAGATAGATAGATAGATAGATAGATAGATAGATAGATAGATAGATAGATAGATAGATAGATAGATAGATAGATAGATAGATAGATAATGCTATAATGTTTATTATTTTAAATCCGCTAGACATTGAATTATACTAAAATGTAAATACAGGTAATGTTATTTAATTTTATTTCTTCTTATTTTTTAGAATATTATCTCATAGATATTGAAATGTATCCGTGACTTTACTGATGCGTGTTTTGTAATAATAATAATAACTTTAAAAAGAAAATAAAGATGCAAACATAATGGCGGGCAACCTTACAACTTCATATCTTTTCATTTCAGGCGAATTAGTCTTTGGAATCTTTCCGTCTCCATTTGTAAAATAAAAACAGACGACCCGAAGCCAATTCATTCTCCGATTTCAGAAGGCAAACAAGACAAATTTTAAACGAAAACTGAATTATGTTTTTCTTATTTAAGAAGATATTTAGTCTCAGACGAATTCAAACCATGGATCACAATCGGTTGGTAAAGATTGAGGAAATGGCAGGCGACTCACACACGTCGTAAGGTTTCCAGTGTGAAACAAAATGGCGGTAGATACGCTGCTCGTTTCAAAGTGTAAACGATAACCTTTTCCGCTGTAGGAAAACGAACATCCAGGGATTTGTTCTGAAACGTAAAAACATCGTACTGTCGCCAACTTGGATTTCGAGGGGATTTAGTCTGTAATTTCAATCCATCACAAAGAGAATAAAACGTTTATGTTATTTTATTTGGTTTTCTCATTTTTTTAATTTTTTTGTCTTCGTCTATTTTTTTTTTTTTTGCTTGTCTTTTTTCCTTATGATCATGAATCCCCATCAGGACCGGTGCGTACTACGCCTGGATCCCCCAACCGAGGGTTTACAAGCATGACTGAGAACCTTGGGCAGTGCTTTGTGACCCTCGCTACCATATCAACATTTGCGTTTTTATACCTACATTTACGTACGTTACAAATTAATCTGACTGACTATTAAAGGATGAAAAATTTCACGTCATTCTGGGGGGGGGGGTTCTCATCCAAATTCGTGAATTTGTTTTGCTAGTGTGAAGTCTCGAAAAATACGATCTAAAATTCACTATTTCTCATGCATAATGTTCAATGTATTAAAATTATTCAAGTTTTTCGCAAGAAAAATGTCAAGTTGATGTTAAAAATTGCAGTAAAATATTGATTAATTTAAGATGTTATGATCTATTATAATACGTCTCTATTTTATATATAAATACACTATAATTAATTTCAGTTTTTCTAGCTGAATTGCCCACCCATAGCAAACAACGCAAGGTAAAGAATATTTTAGTTTATGTTTTTGTGCTTCAAGTCTGGTTTTAGTTCAGAATGTATTTAAATTTAGAATTTTTTATAAAGCAGTTATTTTCATTTTCGTGATTTTATAACGTCTAGTTTCATAAACTGAAATGATATCAAGATGGCAAACTCATATTTATTTTGATTGTTATAAAGCTGGTTATAAAAAATCTGTTTTTTTTTTTACTACGGTTGTGTTGGAATATGTGTTAATTTGGTTTGCAATAAATACTAAAATCGTGGTATTTCTTAAATAGCATTCATATTGACAACCAAAGATAGATCTTCTAGTTTATTGAAAGAATTTGCAATAAGTTTACTCTCACTAAAATATATCATATGTCGCTAAAATATATCACGAGTAAAATCAGGAATTTAGAGAACAGTTTATCAACATGGTACCTCATATATACACTTAGGCGTTCATGTATCTTTCGATATATGTTTAAGGAGACAGATTTCTTCCCCGCAGTAGGTTGTCATTTTTTTTCCTGCGGTAGACCAGTTGCCATCCAAGGTCAGAACCCGGTCTGCCCTGCTATTTACACATAGCTGGAGGTAAGAGAAGATTCATACCCTTCCTAAAGGTATTAGCACGTAAGTGAATGTAATGGATTCGACTGGATTTCGAACTCGGCTCTCCGATTCCTCAATGCGAGCTGCTATCCATTACTCCACCGTGCCTCCTAACATGGTGTCTATTTCAACTAAATAAATTAGTTATGTAACATTTCAGAAGCCTTTTTATTCATTTCTTCTAAAGTCCGCCATTTCATGCGGGACAACCTAATGTTACGAGACTGATATTACGCAGAATAAAATGTTCTTTTCAAATGTCTCCATTCAAAGTTTCCCTTCTCGACTGCGTCGCACTGTTTTTCTTAAAAATGTATTGCTTATGTCGTCTTTGCTATTTGGCTGCCATTGAACAAACGCAACTTAAACACGACAAAATATATTAGCTAGAACATGGAACCCTAGCACCTGGCAAATATACGCAACATTTTCAGGCCATTAATACTGAAAGTTACTAAACTGAACTAAGTCGGACGCCGTCATCCGGTTCACACGCCTCGCTGGTATTTTGAAAGGGAATAGAGGTCTACGCTTTATTTTCGGATTGGTTGGTTAGGGGGGTAATTAATGCCGAAGTCTAAATATTTTTACACATTTTTTAAAAATAATAATGGTTTTATGATAAAAGTCTTACTCAGTCAGTTACGTGCCATGCGTGATACACGCTTAGGCGTTCATGTATCTTTCGATACATGACTGACGAGGCAGATTTTTCCCCACAGTAGGTTGCCATTTCTTTCTGCGGTAGACCAGTTGCCATCCAAGGCAATAGAACCCTGTCTGTCCTGCGACTTACCCAAAGCTGGGAGGAGGAGGAGGAGAAGAAAAGGAGTCATACCTTTCCCGAGGGTATTAACACGAAAATGAACATAAGTGCATCCGACTGGAATTCGAACTCGGCCCTCCGATTTCTCAATCCGAGCCGCTATCCATTACTCCACCGTGCTATTACCACAAACAAATAATATACATATAATTATATAATTTAACGTCTATCAATTTGAATTCAGAGTTGTCCTCCTCCTATACCAGTTGCCATCCAAGGCTATAGAACCCGATCTGTCCTGCTAATTACCCATAGCTGGGGGGAGAATAAAGGGATTCATACCTTTCCCAAGGGTATTAGCACGTAAGTGAATGTAATGGATTCGACTGGAATTCGAACTCGGGTCCCCGATTCCTCAATCCGAGCCGCTATCCATAAAATATTTGCGCGTCAGTGAATATAAAAAACCCAACTGGAATTAGAACTCGGCTCCCGGATTAACAATTCCGAGCCATTAACCATTACACCACCCGCACAGTCAAGCTTACTGCCCTTGGTTTTCTCAAGCGATCACCCATCTAGGTACTGACCTGGCTCGACGTTGCTTAACTTCGGGGATTGTACGGGAATCTGTTTAAGACTGGGTTCCCGATTCCTGATAAAGTTTTCTCATTCTCTTTCACTCGTTGCATCTTAGTGACATTATCGCCTTGCTTGGGGTGAATTGATTCTTAAAAAAAAACAAATAAACAGGGCGAAATAGGACGAGGAAGCTTTCCTGGTGAGAAATATCGACCCGCAACAAAATCCAACGTTCAAATCGATGGCTTTCACCGAGTCTCGAACACCATCATCAATGTGAAATATTGATCTATCTAAATTTTTAAATAACGCGATTTGACATTAGAAAGATTATGCTGCGCCATTTTTAACGAGAAAGAATAATTACGGAAATATTCTGGGTTTTTTTTGTTTTGTTTTTGTTTTTTGTTTTTTCAGATATTATCTGCATCCCTTGTCTAACCACCTGTGTACAGCTTCAGGTAGTTGAGTTTTTTTATTCAGTTTTCCTTCTTCTAAACTAGCTACCAACCATGGCTAGAGAGGCCAGTCTGTGCTGCTATTCAACCTATAGCTGTAGAAGAAACGGTTTTATACATTTCCCAAGAGTATATGAGGCGAAGCTAAGTTTCACAAACCTGATCGGAATCCGAACCCGTTGCCCCGATTTCCCGAGAAAGATCTACCGTAAAAACTGCCGGAAAACATTGCTGATCTGTTTCAGATGAACGATCTATGATGATTTTTAATTTGTATTTATTTTCAATTTTTCTAGTTCATCTGCACCGCATATGATCCATAATTTTAAATAATTAGGTTACAATAAAATTTATATATTACCTGAATACTAATTTAATCGCAAATAAATACAGTGAATATTTTTTTCTTTTTGAGGACTCAAATTAAAGTATGTGCAACTATTAACCCTTTGAGCCCTGACCACCGCTTTATCGGTGGTAGAGAAAAATGACGTAATGCCCAGCCACCGGTTGAACGGTGGTAGAGAAAAATGACGTAATGCCCAGCTACCGGTTGAACGGTGGTAGAGAAAAATGACGTAATGCCCAGCTACCGGTTGAACGGTGGTAGAGAAAAATGACGTAATGCCCAGCCACCGGTTGAACGGTGGTAGAGAAAAATGACGTAATGCCCAGCCACCGGTTGAACGGTGGTAGAGAAAAATGACGTAATGCCCAGCTACCGGTTGAACGGTGGTAGAGAAAAATGACGTAATGCCCAGCTACCGGTTGAACGGTGGTAGAGAAAAATGACGTAATGCCCAGCCACCGGTTGAACGGTGGTAGAGAAAAATGACGTAATGCCCCGCCGCCGGTTGAACGGTGGTAGAGAAAAATGACGTAATGTCCAGCTACCGGTTGAACGGTGGTAGTGGAAAAAATGACTTAATCCCCCAACTACCGATTGAACAGTGGATAAGCAGTTGTAACTATTTTTATATCTACCGTGAAACGTTACATACCAATTATTTGCGAATTTTGACTCAGGAGCTCGGGCAGGAGGGTGAAAAATTGTCCAGGAACGCAAGGGTTAAAGAGTTAAAGGATGAGACATTTTCTCGGTTCTTGTCGTCATTCTGGGGTCTTTTTTGTCCAAATACATAAATTTTAGTTCATTCCCTGTCTGGAAAAATACGCTATATCAAACTTACTATTTTTAAACCACAATGTTGAATGTGTTAAAATTCTTCAATTTTTTAACAAGAAACATCTCAAGTTAATGTTAAAAACTATCGCAAAACATTGTTTATTTATTGAAGATGGAATTATATATTATGACATGTCTCTAATTTGTATTTAGATACTTTGTATTTATTTTCAATTTTTTAGTTGAATTGTTCACATATACTGCATATGATCCATATAATGGACCATATGCAGTAATTAGGTTACTATAAAAATTTGTATTTTATATGAATAGTGTCTATATTTCTGAGATGAAGTATTATGTACACTATTTACATTATTCGGACCTTTGTCCTCATCTTTGTCGCCATATTTATTACAACGTTTCAGCCTTTTAGTATCCGTCTATATTTCTGAGATGAGGTATTATGTACAGTATTTACATTATTCGGACTATTGTTCTCATCTTTGTCGCCATATTTATTACAACGTTTCGGCCGTCGTACGCTCCAGCCTTCTTCAGGTGGCTTAAAGGGTTAAAGGATGAAACATTTTCTCGGTTTTTGTCGTCATTCTGGGGTCTTTTTGTCCAAATACATAAATTTTAGTTCATTCTCTGTCTCGAAAAATACACTATATAAAATCCTACTACCCTATGGCCTTCATAACGATAGATCCAACATTTTCGCCCTAACCGGTCCAGTGTAGGCGTGTAAAAGCCATGTCCCACCATCCACGCCCTCCTATTGAGGACATCTATTCTCTCCAACTCGACGTCCTTCTGCTTTAACTTGTTATCCCACGTTGGTGGGGGTGGGGAGGGGGCCTTCCTCCCTCCGACCTGCCTCCGTCCCGACCTTCTACTTGTGCCCTCTTGCCCTTTACATTCTCCCAAATCTTTTGGCTGTCCTTGGCTAGTGCAATAGCCACCGACAGCTTGACCGGTGCTTCTTTGCTCACATCATGTCGTATGCTCTCATTCTGGATCGCCTCTACATACAGATCAGCTAACTGGGCTTGTATGGTTAGATTGTCTCTTACCTCCCCTGGGAAGACTAGAGTGGCCATTTTCTCGGTTCTAAAAACAGTCTATCACAGTGAGCGAAATAAAGGGTTCAGTTCGACATTCCAACCACCTGAAGAAGGCCGGAGTGTACAACGGCCGATACGTTGTAATAGATATGGCGACAAAGTTGAGGACAATAGTCCGAATAATGTAAATAGTGTACATAATACCTCATCTCGGAAATATAGACAGATACTGATGAAGACCGGAACGTACAACGGCCGAAACGTTGTAATAAATATGGCGACAAAGTTGAGGACAATAGTCCGAATAAAGTAAATAGTGTATATGAATACAACCTTATGAAAACTGTGAACTAGTGGAGTGAGGGTCCTTAACATAGAATCAGAGGGGCACGAGACCTTTGCACCGGCCCTGGTTATACTCACAACGTTTCGGCCGTTGTACCCGATAACTTTCTCAGAATTTTGAACCGAACATTTCACTTAATCCACGGGGGTAAATATTCTAATCCCAGTTTCTATTCTAAGGGCATATTTTTGTATCCTTTAATACTCAACAATTTGTGTCGCATGACCTTTTATTCCACTGAATTAGGTTGTGACTTCCCAGCACTACCAGACCCAGGGATTGAACTCCCAACTGCCAGGAAACCAGATATCTTCAATCCCTAAAATTCCGTAAAAATTGCTGCAAAACATTGTTGATTTATTTTAAGATGGAATGATCCATCGTGACATATCTCTAATTCCTATTTAGATACATTTTATTTATTTTCAATTTTCTAGTTGAATTGTTCCGGGATTGATTTTTAAATCAGAATCAGATACTCAGGCTTTACTCAGACGCAAATGCTGACCCCTGACATCAATGGGAAAAGCTCAACTATCTCAGCTACCAAGCAAATGTTTTAATACTGAGATGGACCAAGTTTATTTTAGTCTCGCGCAATGTCAAATTAGGGAAACGTTATTAAGAACATTGCGTGAATGGTTCAAACACCGACGAATAACACCACTGGAAATGATGCCACTGGCTTAACCACCAAACAGGCCCGAAGCGTTGCTATTGTTCAGCCACCGACAGCGGACGCCTCATCACCGTCAGAAACGGCATCTCCCGCAGAAAACATTTGGCATGAAATTGAAAAAAATCCAGGAAGTAAGCTACGAAACAATGCAAAATAAAGCCAGGAAAAAAAAAACCCGAAACGACTACAACTGAGAAATTCGTTAACTCCAACGAAATCTGACGCACTGTATTACATTCTGACGTCACTTCCTCTCCAACATTTTAACACAAGCATATGGTGTTATCGGAATATCTTTTTTTATCATTACAACCCAAACAAGGCAATAAAGCCACGAAGACTCAAGGGGGTTACTAAGTGTCAGAGATTAGGTGAAAATAAAAGAAAAATACCATTAAGAAGAGAGAATAATAAAAAGAACAAGAATTAAGAAGACAGACGATAGTGATTGACATTAAAATTAAACGTCACACCAACTGTACCAACGGGCCTCGGTGACGAAGAGGTAGCGAATCAGACTCGATATAGCGCCGCTTGATCACATATTCCATGGTGGGACACATCCAAGTTTCTCTTTTACCCATAGGACTGTGCCCCCACGAGCCACGACTACTATCCCCAAGCCGGATCAAACAATGACATACAAGTGACAGATATACAAGTGTCCGGGTTTCAATTCTCGGTAGTGGATGCGCTTAAATTTTTGAAGATCAAATTTAACTGAGAAGCAAGAAGCCGGAAGAGAGTTCCACAAGCAAGAAGTGCGATAGAAGAAACTGCTAGTATAGAACTTATAGTTACATCTGGCCATTTCAACTAAGAACTTGGACGCCAATCTAGTGAAGAACTTAAATTCATAAACTCTAGGTACCGTAGAGGAAAGTTTGTCAGAACAATTACGATGAACGTGTTTATAGAAAAGGCACACGGAAGCTTTATTACAGCGTTCGGAAATTGAATGAAGCCGAGATACCAGGTCAGAACCAATAACATTGCAGATTCTTTTTTGGGATTTCATCAAGAATGTCTATATTTACAGTGCTGCTCGATAAAAGTGACTCACCAGATTTTTTTTTTTTACTTAAAGATTTTTTCGCCTATTGTTTTTTTTGGGGGGGTCAAACTAATTTTTAATCTTACTAATATAAAGACCCTTTCCCAACCACCTAGTAAAAAAGTTTACTCATCCTAAGGTATTCTATTGATAATTATAATTTTGGATATAAATGAGATTTAGGGGAAAAACTCTGTGCAAAAAAGTGACTCACTTATTTCCTGCAACTAGTAATCAATAGAAACATAACCGAACAGCTTTAAATAAAGAATAATAGAGGCATAATTTATTTATAATAGGTAATATAGTTCGAAATATTTAATAATCCATGGGTCCTCCTTTATTTTGAATAACGTTTTCAACCCTTTTTTAGCATTGACTTGATTAGGTTCTGGCAAATCTCATCTCCAAGCATTGAATTCCATTCGGATATGAAATTCACAATCAAATCCTCTTTGTTGCTCAACTGCTTTCTCGAGAGCCTGTACTTTATAATGCTCCATGAGTTTTCTATGGGGTTGAGGTCAAGAGATTGGGGCGGCCATGTCATAACACTCACCTGCTTCTCATCAAAGTATTCCTTCATCAATTTTGATTTGTGACAGGGAGCATTATCCTGCATAAAAATGAGCTTGGTGGGGTCGATTTGCACCCTTTCAGCAGAAGGGAGCAGACAAGACTCTAAAATTCTCTTGTACTGCTCGCTCCTGAGGGTCTTTTCAATAGGTTTTAAGAAACCAGTTCCATGAAAAGAAAAGCATCCCCAGAACATTATACTGAACGGATGCTTGACAGTACTTACTGCTAAATTCAAAGAGCTTCCAAAGCTTCTTCTTCGCATTTTAGATCGATTATCCTTTGAATTTAGCTCAACTTTCGTTTCATCGGAGAAGAGAACATTTAGTAAAAAAAATCAAGTGAGTCACATTTTTATCGAATAGCACTGTATAATAGGTGCAGCAGACCAGATGTAGTAGCAGTGTTCAATGCATGGACGAATGGTAGACTTATAAATTTGTTAGATTCCCAGACTGAATATGATGAGATTATATCGCTCAGTGGGAATTCGCGCGCAACTAGCGGTCCTTGGTAACCAGTCTAGTGAGTCATTCTGCCAAGAAAATCTACTTGTGTTTAAGTATTACGCGAGTTTATATATATATATATATATATATATTATTATTATTATTATTATTATTATTATTTTGGAACGGCTCTGTAATCTTTACGATGGTTGATAAATTCAAGTAAAGTGGCTGAATTTGATTTTGCATGAAGCGCGGCAAATTTACTAGCAAAACCCAGAAAAATTGCTTTGTCAGGCTTTTGGCGAACGATTTTTGGTCGATTTTGGTTTGGTTTGTTTTACAGTATATCAACCTCAATGGGTTATTTAATGCCGACAAAATTGTTATTGCTGGCAACAGTTTTTCCAAAAATGTATTGCTACTAATTGTTTTTCTTCAAAAATATATTGCTCGTACTTTTTTTCAATAATCTATTGCTGGTAATAATCTTTAACAAAAATGTAACCTATTTTTACACTTTCATAGTGCTTTGACTCCAGTTTGGGAGTTAACTATTTGCCCATCTTTGGGGCCCTAACAGGTGCTACCACCTCGGGTCAGGGTGGACCTGGGAACACCAACAATTAAGAGTTGGTTCCACGCTCCTTAAAATCTCCTGATCAGAGGCCTTGTTGTTGGATGTACTTTATCGTCATACACAGTTCGATATTTTGGTCGAATAGTTATTTATGAGTGGTAGGCATGTTTCAAAGCCAGTGGAGAGTCTGTTGAAGGCGATAAGAGTTCAGGACAACCAATTACTTTCAAAAACGCGTAGGGGGATGCGGGGAAAAGTTCGTGAACTCATGAGGACCGTCGCCGAATAGTCCATCAACTCTCATATAATTGGAATCACTCTGCGAATATCCACAGTTCTGGAGTGGGGTAGCCCCACTCCCTCCCTCCCTCCTCCGCTTCACTTTTTGATGAAAATAAAATTTAAACAGAAGACTATGTTATTGAGCCGTATTATTTGTCTAAAATCATTACTGCCATAATTTTTCAAATCGGAAAGCTTAATCTTTCTTTTTTCTAAACATTAGCTTCTAAAATTTTTATATAAGTCTTATATGCTGAAAACAAAACGTCTGTAATTTTTATTCCAGAAAATAAGTATAACCGAACAGCAAAAATGTTTACAGCAGGAGAATAGATCTAAAAATATTCATTGTATTGGAGGATCCGTAAATGTCTAGAGAGTTACTTAATCGCAAGGTCATTCACAGTAAATTTTCGCCCTGACCCTTACAATATTTCACTGTTCCTGGCAGGTCTTCTATTACCCCAGTATAAGATACCTAATTACAAAAGTGATGGAAAGAAAAAGAAAAAACTCTAAACGAATTCCCCAGTACCTCTCGTTTGTACGTATGTGTAGCCGAACCGAAAATAACAAATTTAGTCCGATAAAGTCCTGAATGATGAAATGCGTCATGAGTAAACTTTTTCCACTTTGTCATACATCTGGATCTGGATCATCAGACATCACTTCCAAAAGGTGAAACGAAAAATGAAATGAAAATTTACACTTTTGACGGGTAGTATTAAGTTTATGCAATTTAACAGAGGGGGTAGTGAGGAGTGGTGTGAGAGACATGATCGAGTTTAGAGAGGGATTATTTTAATATTTCTATCTATCATACTTAGTATTAGGGGAGGAGGGACCAGACATTGACCTATTTAATCGGTTAACTTACCGGAAGTGATATATTGAAAGGGAAGGAGGAGAAGAGAGAAAAAAAGAAAAAGAAAAAAGAAAGAAAAAAGGGGGAAGTAAAGAGAAAGAAGATGTAATTAGGTTTTACTAAGGAAAATGAGGGTATATTTTTAGCAATTTATGTAAAAAAAAAAAAGATTTTAATATTTGATAGTATATATATATATATATATATATATATATATATATATATATATATATATATATATTATATTATAATTAAGTAATT
Organism: Acanthosepion esculentum; assembly: GCA_964036315.1. Lineage (NCBI taxonomy): Eukaryota > Metazoa > Mollusca > Cephalopoda > Sepiida > Sepiidae > Acanthosepion > Acanthosepion esculentum. Next base: position 20,716,587 of record OZ038485.1, on the reverse strand, counting down.
CATCGAGTCTAGAAGAAACCTCAACAGAATTCATATATGTATATCCTTACTTGAACCGGTTTCTAATGCTCTGAAAGGCCGTTTCGTCCTATATTTGGGACACATCAGCAGTGCGCATCCACTACCGAGAATTGAAACCCGGACACTTGTATATCTATCACTTGTATAACCTTGCTTGATCCGGCTTCTAATGCTCTGCACGGAGCGGCTTGGGGATAGTAGTCCTGGCTCGTGGGGGTAAACGAGAAACTCGGATGTGTCCCACCACGGAATATGTGATCGAGCAGCGCTATATCGAGTCTGATTCGCTGCCACTTTGCCACCGTGGTCCATTTGTACAGTTGGCCGAAACGTTGTAATAAATATGGCGACAAAGATGAGGACAATAGTCCGAATAATGTAAATAGTGTACATAATACCTCATCTCAGAAATATAGACAGATACTGAAAGGCCGAAACGTTGTAATAAATATGGCGACAAAGATGAGGACAATAGTCCGAATAATGTAAATAGTGTACATAATACCTCATCTCAGAAATATAGACAGATACTGAAAGGCCGAAACGTTGTAATAAATATGGCGACAAAGATGAGGACAATAGTCCGAATAATGTAAATAGTGTATATAATACCTCATCTCAGAAATATAGACAGATACTGAAAGGCCGAAATGTTGTAATAAATATGGCGACAAAGATGAGGACAATAGTCCGAATAATGTAAATAGTGTACATAATACCTCATCTCAGAAATATAGACAGATACTGAAAGGCCGAAATGTTGTAATAAACATGGTAACAAAGATTAGGACACTAGTAAATAATGTAGGGAATGTGCCGTAGTTTGTTTTTTTGTTTTTTTAACCCAAGTACTTTCGACCTTTTCTAAGATCATCTTCAGGAGCAAATTACAAAGACAAACTTATTGTAACTGGGATAAAATTTGCATTCAGATGTGATAGTGATTTTAAAACTTTCACTTTTTTCACAACTGGAATTATTGATGTAAGTATGGGCCACATTTTTGAGATTCCCACTTCTTGTATTGTGATAGTTATTTTTTGAAGATCTTCAAAGATACATTACAGTCTGCAGGAACTGGCATGTCAATAAGAAAGCACATTTATTCTGGTTTTGGAAACGTGATCTTTCTCTAGACAATTCTGGTTTTATAATTAACTTACAAAAAGTTCGTTTGATTTTTATTCCTGTTTTTTTGTTTTTGTTTTTGTTTTTTTGCATTTCTTTTTTTAACAGCTTCAAATTCTTTACAAAAAGAAAAAGGGAGAAAGTTTTGACCCCACAATTTCTAATGACTGTTAATTTTCCCGGGTTTGATAATGTAAATTAAATTTAATTCATCTCGGAGCAACCCTTCTTCTTCTTCTTCTTCTTCTTCTTCTTCTTCTTCATGTGCCGTGTCCCCTCAGGACGTAGGCGATCATGAGTCTCCACAACTTCCTGTCCTTTGTAGCTCTTAATAAATGTTTTTTTTTTTTTCGCTATTTCTCCCAAACCCTGTTTCGCCATCTATTCCGTTAAAATCAACAAATATGTCATACGTCGTTTTCCTGTCACTCTTGCCGTCAGTCTTGTGAGTATCGGATTCTCGAAGCCCTCTTTCCTCACGGTGTGCCCTAGAAATTTAAGCTGTCGCTTCCTGGTGTTAAGTTTGAGTTTCCTTTTTGTTTCCATTTTTCTAGAACCTCCTAGTTGCTCACATATTAAGTCGATGGTATCCTCAGCATTTTTTGGGGTAGAACAACATTTCTGTTGCTTCAAGTCTCTTCATCTATGAGGAGATTGTCCAGCATTCACTGCCGTATAGGAGGACAGATCTCACATAACATTTCAGTACGCTTTTCTTTGTTTTTAACGAAATTTTCCCGTTTCTTAGTATTCTGCTTAGCTTTTGGAAAGCTTCTTTGGATATCAGTGTAGCACTTTCCGTCCTCTGTTAAAACACTGCGCAGATATTTATTTATTTTTTGACTGCTGACAGTATAAACGCTAGAGGGAACTTTTTGAGGCTTTAATCAGTTGATGTTGATTTTGTCGAAAACCAGAATGTTTAATTTATGCACACCTTCCTCGAGGAGAACATTGATACCATACAATTATACTCGTTTCATTTTAGCTTTGTTCAAGATTAAACTGAGCCGGGACGATATGTATCGTAATTCCCCATGTATAATACGCATTTTTTTTTTTAAATAATAAACAAAATTAAGGGTGCGTATTATGAACAGCTACAAAAATATCTTTAAAAAATTGCCTCTTTCATAGGTCGATTTCAGTTGTGAAATGACTCCTCACCTCAATGGGGAGACAGGGGTAAATATACCTTCGTCTGTCATACATTCTTTGAGGAAATTGTCCAGCATTCACTGCCGTATAGGAGGACAGATATCACATAACATTTCAGTACGCTTTTCTTTGTTTTTACCGAAATTTTCCTGTTACTTAGTATTCTGCTTAGCTTTTGGAAAACTTCTTTGACAGTTCCAATACGTCTTTGGATATCAGTGTAGCACTTTCCGCCATCTTTGAAAACACTACGCAGATATTTATTTATTTTATTTGGGGGGGGGGTATTTTGGTATCTCTGATTTGTAATTTGCATTTTGGGCCTGGGTGTAATCGCTGCACCTAACTAAACCTGGATCAAACCAGAAAGCAAAAGTACGGCCAGCTGAGAAAACACAGAAGGACTGACAAAAAAAAAAAAAAGAAAAAATTGTGTTACATATTCATCTCCCTTGACCGGACGGTTCGACCCATCTGGCCAATGTTTCTTTTATTTTTATTATTCCCTTATTTATTTTTCAGCAAGCGGGATTTTTAACGAAATATGACAGTTGCAGTTGGAGAGAAGGGGATAGCCGCACTGAATAACACGTGGTCGACACACAGAGCCAGAGATATTTTGATTAAATATGCCACGTGGCCCGCTTTGCGATTCGGACGAACTGCTGACAGTACAAACGGTGGAGCGAACTTCTTGAGGCTTTAATCAGTTGATGTTGATTTTGTCGAAAGTGATTCATCATCCACCTTTTATGCTGACCGAGTTTGGAACGTGCACGCACAATCTTCTTCTTCTTCTTCTTCTTCTACGTACCGTATCCCTTCAGCACGTGGGGGACCACGGCTCTCCACAACCTTCTATCCCGAGTAGCCTTTAGCAGTGTTTTTGTCACTTTTGTCAAGCCTCCCACCCACTGTTCCCCTATACATTCTGACAGAAGCTAATCAGATAGGCGGTCCGCTGACACCCCTATCATTCTTACCCTCGATATGACTGACGAAGGTAGACTTACCCCCGTCTCCCCACTGAGACGAAATGTGACACAAGTCCGGGTTTAATGTGAGGAACCCGAGTGTACCAGGGTCAAAGATTACCCAGCCGCCGCAACCCTCGCTTACGCTGACATCGGTATGACTACTGATTCCCCTCTCTAGAGCAAATGGGGGCAGTTGGTCTCTGATAACGACGATGGTCAAATTTTCCGAGCCCTACCCCCCTCATTATGCGTCCAGGAAATGTCAGCTAACCTCTTTTTTGATTCTGACCGTAAGTGTTCTTTTTTATTCCATTTTCCTTAAGATTTTTCCGTTGCTTACTAGCAGCGTCCATACTTGGGAAACGCTGAATCTAATTCTGGCATCCATTTTCTTGATATTTTGAGAAAACCGGAATGTTTAATTTATAAACACCTTCCTCGAGGAGAACATTGATACCATACAATTAGACTCGCTTCCTTTTAGCATTGTTCAAGATTAAACTGAGCCGGGACGATATGTACCGTAATTCCCCATGTATAATACGCATTTTTTTCTTAAAAAAAATAATAAGCAAAATTAGGGGTGCGTATTATACACAACTACAAAGATATCTTTAAAAAATTACCTCTTTCATAAATCGATTTCAGTTGCGAAATGACTACTCACCACAAACACATTCTCTTTCACTTCCAGTAGTCCCTTGCGTCTTAGTGGCATTATCCTCTTACCTGGGGTGAATTGATTAAAATAAATTCTTGTCACTATAAACGTTATTTTTAGTAGATACACATGATTGAGTTGTTAGTCTTACGTTTACTTTAACAGTGAAATTAATAACAACCGAACTAGAGAGAGAAAATTTATAGTAATCAGAAATT
>OZ038485.1:20692424-20707424 GCA_964036315.1 Acanthosepion esculentum | reverse complement strand
TACCTCCTCTAAGAAATATCGACAGATACTGAAAGGCCGAAACGTTGTAATAAATATGGTGACAAAGATGAGGACAATAGTCCGAATAATGTAAATAGTGTATATAATACCTCATCTCAGAAATATAGACAGATACTGAAAGGCCGAAACGTTGTAATAAATATGGCGACAAAGATGAGGACAATAGTCCGAATAATGTAAATAGTGTACATAATACCTCCTCTAAGAAATATCGACAGATACTGAAAGGCCGAAACGTTGTAATAAATATGGTGACAAAGATGAGGACAATAGTCCGAATAATGTAAATAGTGTATATAATACCTCATCTCAGAAATATAGACAGATACTGAAAGGCCGAAACGTTGTAATAAATATGGCGACAAAGATGAGGACAATAGTCCGAATAATGTAAATAGTGTACATAATACCTCATCGCAGAAATATAGACAGATACTGAAAGGCCGAAACGTTGTAATAAATATGGTGACAAAGATGAGGACAATAGTCCGAATAATGTAAATAGTGTACATAATACCTCCTCTAAGAAATATCGACAGATACTGAAAGGCCGAAACGTTGTAATAAATATGGTGACAAAGATGAGGACAATAGTCCGAATAATGTAAATAGTGTACATAATACCTCATCTCAGAAATATAGACAGATACTGAAAGGCCGAAACGTTGTAATAAATATGGCGACAAAGATGAGGACAATAGTCCGAATAATGTAAATAGTGTACATAATACCTCCTCTAAGAAATATCGACAGATACTGAAAGGCCGAAACGTTGTAATAAATATGGTGACAAAGATGAGGACAATAGTCCGAATAATGTAAATAGTGTATATAATACCTCATCTCAGAAATATAGACAGATACTGAAAGGCCGAAACGTTGTAATAAATATGGCGACAAAGATGAGGACAATAGTCCGAATAATGTAAATAGTGTACATAATACCTCATCTCAGAAATATAGACAGATACTGAAAGGCCGAAACGTTGTAATAAATATGGTGACAAAGATGAGGACAATAGTCCGAATAATGTAAATAGTGTACATAATACCTCATCGCAGAAATATAGACAGATACTGAAAGGCCGAAACGTTGTAATAAATATGGTGACAAAGATGAGGACAATAGTCCGAATAATGTAAATAGTGTACATAATACCTCCTCTAAGAAATATCGACAGATACTGAAAGGCCGAAACGTTGTAATAAATATGGTGACAAAGATGAGGACAATAGTCCGAATAATGTAAATAGTGTATATAATACCTCATCTCAGAAATATAGACAGATACTGAAAGGCCGAAACGTTGTAATAAATATGGCGACAAAGATGAGGACAATAGTCCGAATAATGTAAATAGTGTACATAATACCTCCTCTAAGAAATATCGACAGATACTGAAAGGCCGAAACGTTGTAATAAATATGGTGACAAAGATGAGGACAATAGTCCGAATAATGTAAATAGTGTATATAATACCTCATCTCAGAAATATAGACAGATACTGAAAGGCCGAAACGTTGTAATAAATATGGCGACAAAGATGAGGACAATAGTCTGAATAATGTAAATAGTGTACATAATACCTCATCTCAGAAATATAGACAGATACTGAAAGGCCGAAACGTTGTAATAAATATGGCGACAAAGATGAGGACAATAGTCCGAATAATGTAAATAGTGTACATAATACCTCATCTCAGAAATATAGACAGATACTGAAAGGCCGAAACGTTGTAATAAATATGGCGACAAAGATGAGGACAATAGTCCGAATAATGTAAATAGTGTACATAATACCTCCTCTAAGAAATATCGACAGATACTGAAAGGCCGAAACGTTGTAATAAATATGGTGACAAAGATGAGGACAATAGTCCGAATAATGTAAATAGTGTATATAATACCTCATCTCAGAAATATAGACAGATACTGAAAGGCCGAAACGTTGTAATAAATATGGCGACAAAGATGAGGACAATAGTCCGAATAATGTAAATAGTGTACATAATACCTCCTCTAAGAAATATCGACAGATACTGAAAGGCCGAAACGTTGTAATAAATATGGTGACAAAGATGAGGACAATAGTCCGAATAATGTAAATAGTGTACATAATACCTCATCTCAGAAATATCGACAGATACTGAAAGGCCGAAACGTTGTAATAAATATGGCGACAAAGATGAGGACAATAGTCCGAATAATGTAAATAGTGTACATAATACCTCATCTCAGAAATATAGACAGATACTGAAAGGCCGAAACGTTGTAATAAATATGGCGACAAAGATGAGGACAATAGTCCGAATAATGTAAATAGTGTACATAATACCTCCTCTAAGAAATATCGACAGATACTGAAAGGCCGAAACGTTGTAATAAATATGGTGACAAAGATGAGGACAATAGTCCGAATAATGTAAATAGTGTACATAATACCTCATCTCAGAAATATCGACAGATACTGAAAGGCCGAAACGTTGTAATAAATATGGCGACAAAGATGAGGACAATAGTCCGAATAATGTAAATAGTGTACATAATACCTCATCTCAGAAATATAGACAGATACTGAAAGGCCGAAACGTTGTAATAAATATGGCGACAAAGATGAGGACAATAGTCCGAATAATGTAAATAGTGTACATAATACCTCATCTCAGAAATATAGACAGATACTGAAAGGCCGAAACGTTGTAATAAATATGTCGACAAAGATGAGGACAATAGTCCGAATTATGTAAATAGTGTACATAATACCTCATCGCAGAAATATGGACAGATACTGAAAGGCCGAAACGTTGTAATAAATATGGCGACAAAGATGAGGACAATAGTCCGAATAATGTAAATAGTGTACATAATACCTCCTCTAAGAAATATCGACAGATACTGAAAGGCCGAAACGTTGTAATAAATATGGTGACAAAGATGAGGACAATAGTCCGAATAATGTAAATAGTGTACATAATACCTCATCTCAGAAATATCGACAGATACTGAAAGGCCGAAACGTTGTAATAAATATGGCGACAAAGATGAGGACAATAGTCCGAATAATGTAAATAGTGTACATAATACCTCATCTCAGAAATATAGACAGATACTGAAAGGCCGAAACGTTGTAATAAATATGGCGACAAAGATGAGGACAATAGTCCGAATAATGTAAATAGTGTACATAATACCTCCTCTAAGAAATATCGACAGATACTGAAAGGCCGAAACGTTGTAATAAATATGGTGACAAAGATGAGGACAATAGTCCGAATAATGTAAATAGTGTACATAATACCTCATCTCAGAAATATCGACAGATACTGAAAGGCCGAAACGTTGTAATAAATATGGCGACAAAGATGAGGACAATAGTCCGAATAATGTAAATAGTGTACATAATACCTCATCTCAGAAATATAGACAGATACTGAAAGGCCGAAACGTTGTAATAAATATGGCGACAAAGATGAGGACAATAGTCCGAATAATGTAAATAGTGTACATAATACCTCATCTCAGAAATATAGACAGATACTGAAAGGCCGAAACGTTGTAATAAATATGTCGACAAAGATGAGGACAATAGTCCGAATTATGTAAATAGTGTACATAATACCTCATCGCAGAAATATGGACAGATACTGAAAGGCCGAAACGTTGTAATAAATATGGCGACAAAGATGAGGACAATAGTCCGAATTATGTAAATAGTGTACATAATACCTCATCTCAGAAATATAGACAGATACTGAAAGGCCGAAACGTTGTAATAAATATGTCGACAAAGATGAGGACAATAGTCCGAATTATGTAAATAGTGTACATAATACCTCATCTCAGAAATATCGACAGATACTGAAAGGCCGAAACGTTGTAATAAATATGGTGACAAAGATGAGGACAATAGTCCGAATAATGTAAATAGTGTACATAATACCTCATCTCAGAAATATAGACAGATACTGAAAGGCCGAAACGTTGTAATAAATATGGCGACAAAGATGAGGACAATAGTCCGAATAATGTAAATAGTGTACATAATACCTCATCTCAGAAATATAGACAGATACTGAAAGGCCGAAACGTTGTAATAAATATGTCGACAAAGATGAGGACAATAGTCCGAATTATGTAAATAGTGTACATAATACCTCATCGCAGAAATATGGACAGATACTGAAAGGCCGAAACGTTGTAATAAATATGGCGACAAAGATGAGGACAATAGTCCGAATTATGTAAATAGTGTACATAATACCTCATCTCAGAAATATAGACAGATACTGAAAGGCCGAAACGTTGTAATAAATATGTCGACAAAGATGAGGACAATAGTCCGAATTATGTAAATAGTGTACATAATACCTCATCTCAGAAATATCGACAGATACTGAAAGGCCGAAACGTTGTAATAAATATGGTGACAAAGATGAGGACAATAGTCCGAATAATGTAAATAGTGTACATAATACCTCATCTCAGAAATATAGACAGATACTGAAAGGCCGAAACGTTGTAATAAATATGGCGACAAAGATGAGGACAATAGTCCGAATAATGTAAATAGTGTACATAATACCTCATCTCAGAAATATAGACAGATACTGAAAGGCCGAAACGTTGTAATAAATATGTCGACAAAGATGAGGACAATAGTCCGAATTATGTAAATAGTGTACATAATACCTCATCGCAGAAATATGGACAGATACTGAAAGGCCGAAACGTTGTAATAAATATGGCGACAAAGATGAGGACAATAGTCCGAATTATGTAAATAGTGTACATAATACCTCATCTCAGAAATATAGACAGATACGTTTTCTTTCAGATTCCATATACAAATGCCTTTGTGTTACGATTTTGATTAAAACTTCCTCATTGCTAACATGTTCCTTCTATGGTATTCTCAGCATCCTTCTGTAGAACGACATTTCTGTTGTCTTCAGTCTTGTCTTCATCCGTAATGTAATTCAGCAGCATCCACTGCCACAGAGGAGGTCCGATTTTTACATAACAGTCCAACACTATTTTCTTTGTTTCTAATAAATATTTTCCTGTTTCTTAATACATAGTTTAGCTTTTAGAAAACATTTACGTTACTTTTATTTATTCTTCTAAGCACAGAAAAAAGTACTACTGACGCATTCGGCGCAAGAGCTGAATATTTTTTTGTTTTTGTTATTTGCCCTTCTTTATGATACGTTATTGTTATATATTTAAAGTTTCAGCTCGTATAAGTCTTTTTTTTTATCTTTTTAATCCTAAATTTCTTTGTGAGTTAATGTTGTGTGGGCAGAGTTGTGGTAGACAAGGAGAGTTTTATTCGTCTAAACTGACATGTAATATGTGTCAAAAATTTATATGAACGTTGAAATAAAATTTATCGGTTACGTCGTACGCACCTGGACCGGAAGTCGTAGTTTATCCATTAAGGACACATTTTCTTCCAGCCAGCCGCGTTCGGGGTCGAATTGAACAAGAAAAAAAAATGCCAATCTTTTTTTTTTCCTTAAACCCGAAAAGGCCGACTTACTTTTAGACTTAACGGCTTTTACTAAAAGAATAAAAGCACATATAGTTTTCAGAAAACTTATAAAACGCGGTTAATGCATATTATATCGCTGATGAGAAAACTAAGGAGGTGGTGTATGAGTAACGGCTATCGGCACTGAATTTATAATTGTCGAACCGGGTTCAAATTCTGGTCCATACTGTTGCGTTCAGATTCGCGCAAATTACTTTGGGAAACACATAAACCCACCTATTCTCTCGCTAGCTGCAAGTAAAATAGCAGGACAGACTGGACTTTCTTGCCTTGCTGGTCATCCGGTCTAAGCGAACCAATTTAAAACCACAGAGTATGCAACGTGAAACGATTCCACTGGTTTTACGAAGACGTGATGGCAATTTACAGATACTAAGGTAAAGGAAACTGTGGAGAGCCGTGATCGTCTACAACCTGAAAGGACGGGACATTGAAAGAAAATAGAGACGGGCGCGAAGCGTGAATTGGGGGTGGCTCTTGTTGGCTCGAAGGCAAAAGAATATATTCATCAAAGTTGTCGTTTGAAAAGGAAAACTTTTGTCTATGTTACACGATGAGTCTATTAGTTTCGCTTGTTTCCACACGCCCACCACCCGTTGAGATTATTCCGCAAAACATCTGCAAGTTTCTTTGCATTTACGAGTTTTTTCTACGTTTTGTTTTGTTTATCTTGGCGACGGGCTTATCTGCCTGTGTTGCTAACTCACGAAGTAATTATACAAAAGTGACTGCATTCCTCATTAGTGACATAATTATTATTACTGCCGTTACGAGATCGTTGTAAACTATTGTAATCACTGGCTAAAACATGTGTTATCTTCCCCACATATCCACATAAACTGTGCTTCTTCAACACTCTACATTGAATGGCTGTTGGGCCTTGAACATGGTGAACATCATCGTAAAAAAAAAAAATTATTAAACCTTTCATTGCAGTGGGGATCCAAAAAAATCGGACCTATTACACTCCCGACCGTCTGCGAAAGAGGATGACTAACTTTACTCTTTACTTTATTTAAAATTGACCATGAAAAACATAAGACAAATATTTATAAAAATAATCCATGATAAAAGACCGTCCTCGGTATGACGATAGACTACATCCGCGTCCAGGGTAAGACGATAAACTACGTCCAGCAGCAAGGCCTCTGAACAGGAGGCTTTAAGGATCGTGGAACCACCTCTTAATTGCTGGTGTTCCCAGGTCCACCCTGACCCGGGGTGGTAGCACATGCTAGGATCCCAGCTATGGGCAAATAGTTAACCCCGGAACTGAGGTAAAAAGCATTATGAAAGTGTAAAACTAGGTTTTAATATCAGAAATACTTTGTAAAAAAATTATTACCAGAAATAAATTTTTGAAGAAGAAAAACTATTACCAGCAATACATTTTTTTAAATTATATTACCAGCTATACATTTTTGAGGAAAAAAATATTACCAGAAATAGATTTTTAACAAAACAAAAATATTACCATGAAAAAAAAAAGTTGCCGGCATTAAATGACCCTTTGAGGTTGATAAACCGTAAAACAAACCAAACCAAGTGAGTAATTTATAAAAAAAAAAAAAAAACTTTTCACGAAAATCAAACCATCCAAGATAGTAAATTTCCTAAAACAAGTTGGATTGTACTAAAAAATATGAGTAATTCAAGAAATGGTTCAAATATATATGTATACATACACACCTTTTTTACCAAACTATCGCTATGAATCTATTTCAAAAATTTTGTTGCCATTAAATGACCCACTGAGGTTTTGATATGCCATAAAACAAAACAACCATTATAAAAGAAAAAGATTCATGAAAATTCCTCACTCAGTCTACTACTGTGTAGTTTTACTCATTTTTCGCTGAAAACAAGTCAATATATTAATTAGAAAATGTATTTCAAGCATTTTTATCATGAATAATTGAAATGAACAAATTGCTATGTCGTGTATAATGCTGAGTAAGCCTTTTTTTACCTGTTCTAGTTGGTGTCAGTTTTTATATATGAGCTACCTGCTCATATGCAAATTAGTATAATTTGCATATCACCACACAAATGATTTATAAAAAGAAAGCAGCAAAAGTTATAGCTGCCAAAAATGTACATTTAAAAGCAAATAAATGAATGCAATATAACCCAAATTTCACAATATAAAATTCAAACTAGACAACACTGTGTAAAACTCACACTTCGAGAGAAAACAAAAATTATCAATAACTTCGTAGATTAGGTTTTCTTCTGTGTTTTATGCGTAGAAAAAGGTGGAGGTATACTTTTCACGAATAATTTTTGCTCATATGCAAGGAAGTAAAAATTAAGGTTAATAATAGTTACCTTCTGTGTTTCAATTAAATGCAACCATAGAATATTATCATTCAGTTTTTAAATATCGCCTCTTTGAATTCTTTAGATAAAATAATTTCAGGAGTACCTTTGGCTATAATGTACCATTTAGGTTACTTAGTACTTGCATACAGACATCCAAGTTCACAATTTTAATATTACTCGAGATAACACTGCATATAGTAAGAGGCGTTTATAAAACTCTCCAGCGCTGTTCTCTGAATATTAGAGATCGAATCGCCAAATGAAAGACTTTTCGCTGGGAACTTCGGCATATACCGAACAGATATGGTTGTATTTATTCGCGATCGTGAATCCCCTGACCCATCAGAGTCGTTGGGATAACACATGTACTGTGGCCGCAGTAGAAGTGGGGTTTCAAGCCCAATCCTAGGCCGGTTTTGGATTCAGAGCCTTGGGTGGCCACCAAAAGCTATAGAACCCTATACTGTCCTGCTGCTGCTAGAAAATGATTCATACCTTTCCCAAGGGTAAGTGAATGTTATGGATTCGACTGGAATTCGAACTCGGCTCTCCGATTCCTCAATCCGAGCCGCTATCCATTACTCCACCGTGCCTTATGCATTGATTAATTAGTCAAAAAATGCCATAGCGGGTATCCAACTGAGGACTGATTTCACTACAAAAGTAATGATAACTTTGGCTAAGTCTGGCAAAAGGTCACAATAGGGGCGTGCTCAGTAAGGATCCACCTCAATAGTTTGCTAAACAGGCATGCTAATCAGTTCTTCGTAGTAACTAATTAGTTTATTAATCATTTCACTTATAACGCCACTAAGACTCAAGGGTTTGCTGGAAAAGAATCTGAGAAAAACCCTTATAAAGGAGAAAGAACAGGATTTAAGAAGACGATTGATGCTGCGTTTCAATTTTTGAAGATCAAAGTTCACTGGAAGCAATAAGAAGGAATAGACTTCCACAAGCGAGAAGTTCGAGAAAAGAAACTGTTAGCATAGAACTAGCAGTTACAGTTAACCAATTCAACTGGCAACTGAGACCTTACCGCCAATCAAGTACTGCGCTTCAAATCATAATGTATAGGTACCATAGCGAAGAAATCACCCGAACACTTACCATGAAAACATTTATATAAAAAAGGCACAAGGTAGCAACTTTACGGCGGTGGGAAAGTGACTGAGGCCGTGGTACCAGATTAGGGCCAATAATATTGCTGATTCTTCTTTGGATTTTATCAGTTATCTGTAAATATATAACAGGATCACCAGACCATATGTAGCAGCAATATTCTAAGCATGGATGAATGGTAGACTTATAGATATGTAGTATAGATTCTAGAGAGAAAAATTGTCTAGCACAACACAGTGAACCAACTTTCCTTGCAGCAGACCTAGCAATGGATTCACTATAGTCTTTCCACTTCATGTCAGCCGAGAATGTTACCTCAAAAGGCACGATGAGGCCCTCTCCTGGAATTTAGCGTCATCCATTCTGATGGAAAGCAGAAAGGGGTCTCGCAGATGATTAATAGAGAGCAAGTTTGTTTTGGAGGCGTTAAAATTAACAAGCCATTCTTTGCCCCAGTTAACAACAGACTCTAGGTCATTTATTGTAGAGTTTAGAGAGAACAGGAGCCAGTTCTGGAAAACATTTCTGTAACTATGAAAACGTAGCCCTTATGTCTGTGAGTATCTATGTATTCAAGTGCAACGGTGATCATCATTAACGTCATCAGTATTTGTTAAGTGGAAGGGATTTACACACACTCATCTCTGTACGCTCCACTGACGAGATACGTGACACATATGTTTATATCTTCAATTCATGCGTGTTTCCGTTGTGTGTTTGGTAAGTGAATCGGTAGTTTGAACGGCACGTAAATAGTCACTCCACCTGCAAATGGAAACGCGGAGTCTAACTATAAATCGGCGGACACCATCTTAGCGACATAAGATACGCGAATGAAACTAGAATCAGAAAGGCAACTGAAGCTACTCTTAAATAAAGTAGTAAAGGAAAGCATGAAGAATGGACGAACTGTTAATTGTAAGAAAAAGGTTTGGTTGTCAGCAAAAGAGACACTCCGAAAACGGGGAATACGTACTGGGGACGTCAAACGTAAAGTGGTACCGAATTTAGGGACTCTAATAACAAGAAATGCGACACAATTCAGAAGCCGCATAGGATTAGCGGAAGATATATTCCTCTTCTTCTAAGAGCCAGGTCCTTTAAAGACATTGTCGAATATGGCTAAAGGACACATGCCCCAGTTGATAAGGGTGTTGGTTAGATCCAGTGATTAGACCCAAAGAGTTGTGAGTTCAAAATCGGATTACAGCAGTGGTGAATCAAAAAACTTAGAGAGTTGGGTTAAAGGGAAATAAATGAGAGACCCGGAAGATGCGTGGAACGTGGAACTAGAACAATCTACCCCGGTGGGTGAAATAAAGGGTGCGTTTCGAAATTCCAATCACCTGAAGAAGGCCGGAGCGTACAAGGGTCGAAACGTTGTGAATATGACAATGAAGATGAGGATAACAGTGCGAATAATGTAAATAAGCCCGTATATATATATAGGTATTTTAAGACATTTTTATGTTTATACATTCTTTTTAGAGATACAAATATTTAAATAAATGCTCTGTTTATAATAAACAGTATTAACAACATTTACCGACCTGAATGCCCGAGAAATTTTCATAGAAAATGTTCGTCCTCCGACAGGAATCGAACCTGTATCCTATACAGAACTGTCATATCGTCTGACGTGCCTTAACCGATTGAGCCACAATGTATAAAAATAAAAATGTCTTAAAATAATTGTCGGACTTTGTCCATTTCATAATGTGTGACGCCATTTGTTTACATTTGGATACGCATCGAACAGTTCAATATCGGGCTACAGCAGTGGGGAACAAAAAAAACTTGGAGAGTTGGGTTAAAGGGAAATAAATGAGAGATCCGAAAGAGGCATGGCACGCGGAACTAGAACAATCGAACCCGGTGGTTGAAATAAAGGTTTCGGCTCGAAAATTCCAGTCACCTGAAGAAGGTCGGAGCGTAAAAACGTTGTGAATATGGCAATGAATAAGTCCAAATAATGTAAATAATGCAAGAAAGAATGGTTGACATCAGATGCATCAGTTAAATGGATCCGGAGGAAGACCTTCATTGACGACAGAGACCGACTCGTGGCCAGATACATCAGGAGGAACTTTTAAAATATCGCTAATACCAGATGATCAGAGCGCAAGATGGCGGACAGTCAGGTGAAAGATATATGAAATACAGTCATTTTACGTATCCATAGACATTTTATCCATGCATATATAGTCTGGGGTATGTAACAAGAAGAGTGGGATGTTTATGCCTTTTATTTTTTGGTAGAAACTTTTCGACATATTCGAGCTAATTAATATCACTGCGTTTATCAATTTCACACTTATGTTACCTTTAAAATGACTTTAATAAGACACCACATTTATTGGTGTTATGGTCCAATATCCTCGTCGCCACTGTTATGGCCCAATATCCTCGTCGCCACTGTTATGGCCCAAGGTTAGGATCAAGGAAGAACAACACGAACACAAGAGTAGAAATAACGAAGATACACGATTCCGTTGCGACTCGTTCTCACGTCTCTCTTGAGAAGCGCAGTATTTATAGTGTCAGGAAGAGTTCATTATGTCGTTATAGGCCAGTTCCCATAATACCCGCCTCCCAAAGCTTTTACCTCGTAGGGGTCTTTAATATTTTTTCCACTTAGGATTAATCATCAAAGGCTCTGTGAATTTTCTTTCTCTGCTCGATTTTCGCGGTTCTGACATTGCTTGAAGCCTTTGCATATCGAATGTGTCGAATATCGTGTCCATCACTTCTTCCTCTTCCTGAGGTGGACCGTTAGAATCCTCTAACAATTGGATATTGAGAAAGATTCCGTTCTACCAATGATTCGTATATGCATAATGACCAGCTACTCTCGTTTTTCGCCCTCACCCTGGTTTTTCGCCCTCACCCTGGTTTTTCGAGCTCATCCGTCTCCAAGGACGTCTAGCCAAACTTTGCCGCGGAAACTTGCGCATTTGTATTGATTCAACAGTCACAGGCTCCACCGGTGGTTAATACAGCCATTATTCTGAGTGGGGCTCTGTTACAGTTTCTGGGAAAACAGCGCATAATCTGGCAGGATCAGATGCTTGAACAACGCCATTATGCCCAGACACTCGGTCACGATGTCTTGTAACTTCATGCTAACACAACCAACGAAGACTTCCGAACGGATTCTATCTCTTACAAGAGTTGAGTCAAAGCAACTACGAGTATGTATATATGTGTGAATATATGTATCTATCTACGTCGGAAGTTGTGTTAGCAAGAAATCGCAAGTCATCGTGACCGGGGGTTTGAGCGTGCTGGGCCTATTTTTAAAAAATGATCACGCCAGATTATGCGCTCTCTCCCAGGTATTGTTGCAGTATAAGTCACAGGTTGAGCCTGAGGGTTGAGTGGCTGTTTGGGATAGGAAATTGTTAGTCGCCCTTGCAGAGAGGGTGTGTGCTCAGAAATGAGTAACCTACCGTTATATATGCATGTATGTATAGATACACGCGTAGCCGATTGCTTGGAAGGTTCGCTTTCCGACCAGGAAACACGGGTTCGAATCTTACCATCGTCGGTTTGTCGGGATGGTGACATCTTAATGGTACCAGACAACCAAGCTTACAGAAACTTTGGAAAGTGCCTGAAAAATTTAAGACGGCTTGACGAAACTCTTGTAAGAGAAATTGGGTAGATAGAACCCGTTCGGAAGTCTTCGTTGGTAGTGTTAGCACGATGTCACAAGTCATCGTGAGCGATGAATACTGGCTTTGTTCAAGCATCTGATCCTGCCAGGTTACGCGCTGTTTCTCAGAAACTGTAACTGACGCTCACTCAGCGTAATGACAGTATAAACCAAAGGTGGACTCTGTGGCTGTTGAATCAATACAAATGTGCAAGTCTCTGCGGCAAAGATTGGCTAGACGTTCTAGCAGACGGGTGAGCGTGAAAAACGAGGGTGAGAGCGAAAAACCAGGATGAGCGCGAAAAACGAGAGTGAGTGTGAAAAACCAGGATTAGCGCGAAAATCGAGCGTGAGCACGAAAAACCAGGATGAGCGCGAAAAACCAGGATGAGCGCGTAAACCGACGGTGAGCGCAAAAAAACAAGATGAGTTTGAAAAAACAGGATGAGCGCGAAAAACGAGGGTGAGCGCGAAAAACCAGGATGAGCGTGAAAAACGAGAGTGAGCGCGAAAATCCAGGATGAGAGCGAAAAACGAGAGTGAGCGCGAAAAACCAGGATGAGCTCGAAAAACTAGGATGAGCGCGAATAACGAGGGTGAGCACGAAAAACCAGGATGAGCGCGAAAAACTAGGTTGGGTGCGAAAAAACCAGGATGAGTGCGAAAAACGAGAGTAGCTGGTCATTATGCATATACGAATTTGAAGCATCAAGAATACACTGTACATTGTTCATTCTGTCGTAATATTAATTTTCCTGGGAATGTTGTCACAGAATTTGATTTGATGTGTAATTACTGTGGTCGCGTCTAAGTAGAGAAGGGCTGAAACATCATCAGACACAACGGGGAGGGAGAGAGAAATCATTCATTACACGTTATGTAAGAACTACTGGGAATTACGACCAACGTTGCCACATCTTTTGAATAGATAGATAGATAGATAGATAGATAGATAATGAACAGGCTGAGATAGATAGATAGATAGATAGATAGATAGATAGATAGATAGATAGATAGATAATGAACAGGCTGAGCTAGATAGATAGATAGATAGATAGATAGATAGATAGATAGATAGATAATGAATAGGCTGAGATAGATAGATAGGTAAATAGATAGATTGATAGATAGCTCAAGACATTCTATGACAATAATCAATACTTATTTGTGTGTGTGTGTGTATGTATGTGTGTGTGGGGGGGATTTTATTTAGCGGCATATCAACCTCTGTGGGTTGGCCGAAATCTAAATATTTTGAACACAATCATATGCGGTCAACTACAGATCAAATGTATTGTTGGTCATTTTACTATACATTCTAATGTACTCTTATGCTTTCACAGTGTTCTGTTTTTGCTTGTGTGAGTATTCACCATTTGGCTATAGCTGGGACCCTAACAGGTGCTACCACCACGGGTCAAGGTGAACCTGGGAACAACAGCGATTAAGAGGGTCGTTCCACGCGCCTCAAAACCTCCAATCTCCAGATGAGAGGCATTTCTGCCGGATTTAATTCATCGTCATACCCAGGACTAGTGTCTGTGTTTTTGTGCATGTGTGTGTGTGTGTGTGTCTGTGTCTGTGTGTATGTACGTGAATTCTCCTGTCGACTTCGAGTTATGAGGGCACAACTGTTGCGCTTAAACTGAACAGCCAGTCAACCCACGCAGAATATTTGATTACAGTGGAATGCTTCTTTCGAACCAGCCACTCTTTTCGGAAAAAAAAAATGATAGCAGAGAAACGATGCAGAGTGTGACGCGAGCTCACCACGCAACCCTCCTCGGATTTAAATTCAGAGTTTTCCTTCTCCTAGACAGACTGCAGTATAATGCTTATTTCGTTAGAATTAGCGCCAAGTGAACGAAAATGGGCTCCCCGGCAAGTTTCTTCCTCTTGATTAAGTTTCTCGAATGTGCATGCCGGTAGAAGAAATTCCCAGTATTTAAAAAATAAAAAGGGGGAAGCATTTATTCCAAAACGGGTATCCTCAAAATAACATTTGGAGTGGTAGAAAATAATGTCAGATATAAAATCCATTGATACCTCATACATATACATATATACATATATATATATATATATATATATATATATATATATATATATATATATATATATATATATATATATATATTCATACATGTTTCATTAAATAATATAAACAAGTGTTTAGTTATTTTATGTAAATTCTTTTCATATCGTCTGATAAGCTTAATAACATTATCATTGAAAGATGAAAGAAAATCACTATATGGATAGCTAACCTGAACAAAATAAACTATGAAATCTCCACAAATATTCTTAAATGCCTATAATTGATAACAG
>OZ038485.1:20684924-20687424 GCA_964036315.1 Acanthosepion esculentum | reverse complement strand
TTTGATTTTTACTCAACTGCAGTACATTGTTTACAAGCCCCGGGAAAATTTATTTAGCTAAGAAACTGTGTTTCACGTGAATTTATGCAAAGTGATAATTGGTCAACTTTACGCCATTTTAATTTCCTTTAATCGATATTACAAGACGCCATTTTGTTAACTATATAATCAATGGAGATGGCATTACGAGAATGCAAAATGATGCAAATCATGGCTACAATATGGAATGCATTCTACGTATCAATATGGTTTAAATCTACCGAGGAATAAATTTGTTCATTTCTGTTTTTAATGGGATTAAAGGGATTATTTTTAAATGACTGGAACCATGACACGCAACAGTACAGTGAGAAACTAGCGTGTTTAAATGACACATAAGAATATATTACAAATGCGACGCAACAAACACCATTCATAGAGTTGGCTTATTTTCTCACAAGCGACATATTTACCGTGCCTTTCTCCTTTAAACCCAAGCAATAGTCGAGCTTATCTTTTTGCGGATGTGCGGTGGTGCAATGAACAGCGGATCGAAATTATAAATCGGCCATCCGAGTTCGAATTACAGTCGATTTCGTTACATTTACTTACACGCAAACAACAATATGAAAGGTATGAATTCTTCCATCCATTCCCCCAGCTATGGGTTAAATAGAAGGAACTTATATCTAGAAAAATCATTATTACCTCCAAAACAATGTTCATGGAATATTCACTCACAAAAAATTATTAATTCTTAAAATCCCAAATATGTTTCATTTGGGGAATGCTGTCATAACCCTTGCCTTCAGTTCATCTTCAGCGTAACAAGGATTCTTTTGGGCCTCTCGCACAACTGCGCCCCACATATAATAATCAATGGGTCCGCAATCTAGGGAGTTGGGTGGACAGACGTAAGGAGTGATGTATTTGCAGAAATTGTCTGACAGCCATGACTGGGTTCTCCTGCATGTGTGGCATGGTGCAGAGTCCTGTTGCTAGACATAGGGTTTTACAGCAGTCACCCTCTTGACCCAGGGCAGCGCTACCTCCTCAAGACACTTGATGTAGGCCTCCGTGTTGAGTCTGAAACGCAACGGGAAAATGAATCGAGGCATAACGTCGCCATCACTAATGATCACCCCAATCACCTTCACCGTCAGACTCATCCAACTCCTTCCGAATCCTCTACACTGTCATCAGATTGACGTCCAAACTCTCTGAAATATTCGTATTGAAGCTTCCGGTGCGAATGCCAAGAAGTACAACATGCTGTTTCCAAATTTCTGGCAAAGTGAATTGGGTTATGGTGTTCTTTTTCTCATAGACGGTGCCCAGCGAATCATACTGTACTGTGCAGTCGATAGAATGAAAAACAAACAAAGCACATGAGTGAAATTAAAAATATCAAATGACGTCAATTTACTCATCGCATCCTGGATGGGAGTATGAATGTGAATATACATATACACATAGATAGATAGATAGATAGATAGATAGATAGATAGATAGATAGATAGATAGATAGATAGATAGGAACAGAACTAGATAGATAGATAGATAGATAGATAGATAGATAGATAGGAACAGAAATAGATAGATAGATAGATAGATAGGAACAGAACTAGATAGATAGATAGATAGATAGATAGATAGATAGATAGATAGATAGATAGATAGGAACAGAAATAGATAGATAGATAGATAGATAGATAGATAGATAGATAGAAACAGAACTAGATAGATAGATAGATAGATAGATAGATAGATAGATCGATAGATAGATAGATAGATAGATAGATAGATAGATAGATAGGAACAGAACTAGATAGATAGATAGATAGATAGATAGATAGATAGATAGATAGGAACAGAACTAGATAGATAGATAGATAGATAGATAGAAACAGAACTAGATATATAGATAGATAGATAGAAACAGAACTAGATAGATAGATAGATAGATAGATAGATAGATAGATAGATAGATAGGAACAGAAATAGATAGATAGATAGATAGATATTAACAAAAATATATATATATGTATATATATATATATATATATATATATATATAGAGAGAGAGAGAGAGAGAGATACATAGATAGATAGATAGATAGAGAGAGAGAGAGAAAGATAGGCTAACATAGAATTACGTGCCTGTTCTTTTCATTTAATCTTCCCGCGTTGACCTTATTGGCGTTCTCCCGTCATCCCATCCACCTGGATTTTCTCCATTTTCTTGCATCCTATTTTTATGCCCATCGCCAGTTTCCTTCCTTAGTCACCTTTGCCCCTTTCACTGTCCCTACTGCTCCCCACACCTCTTCCCCCACCTTATTAATCCACCCCTCCTTATTCGCTCTAATTATCCACCCCCAATTCGTTTCTTCCCGCTTTCCTGCAGCGAAGGAAATTCTTGAAAAATGAAGACTGACAAGGCGACCCTAAAGAAAAAATGCAATGAAGGGGAAAGAATTAAAAGGTTTTGGTATCACAGAAAAAAATGGAGGATGAGAGA
>OZ038485.1:20664924-20679924 GCA_964036315.1 Acanthosepion esculentum | reverse complement strand
AATTCCCCCCCAAAATATTACGAATATTACTAGAAGCATTAAGTATAAAAATAAACACCTGAACATCAATGAAGATATCAAATTGAGAAAGAATCTCAGTAAACATATTTCTATAAATAAATGAATAAATGGGCGATGTCGCGAACAGTCACGTGAACAGGCGAAAAAGCGATATCTGAAAATGAAGCCCAAGAAAAACGAGAATACGCAGACATTGGTTATTTATATTTAAATACGTAGCAAGAACGAAGGCGGCATTGGATATTAAGTCGCATCGTTTTCCTGTTGAAATCGATGTAACCTTAAGTTCTAGTTTAATAACATTTTTTCTCGCCTGTTAAACTCCTTTCCGATTTCTTGCTTCCCAGCTAACGACAATCTTCAAAAATTTAAATGCAACGTCAATCGCCATCTTCCGTCTTCCTGAATGCTTTTCTTTTATTGTCCTTTCACTAAAATATTCTCATTCTCTTTCACTCTCAGTAACTACTTGCGTTCTAATGACATTATCGACTCCATTGGGAGGAAAGGATTTTTAAAATTATGACCGGAAATATAGAAAAATTAAATTTAAAAAAAATACTTAAAGAACATTCGTCAATCTTTAACTAAATTTGTTTTTCTTTTAAGTATAATTTATTTTTTAAATTATTATTTAATTTTTAAATTATTATTTAATTTTTTAAGTATTATTTAATTTTTTAAAACTATTATTTAATTTTTTAAGTATTATTTATTTTTTTTAAACTATTATTTAATTTTTTAAGTATTATTTAATTTTAAATGTCCATGTTCTTTTCTAGGTGCTAAATTGTCGACAGATAGTTTAATCATTCTTGATGGTCGAAAGTAATAGAATCAAAATCCCCGTTGACTTTGGATTGTGTCTTCATAACTTGGATTGAGCTGTATGCCAGCTGATACACCAACGAGAAGAATTCACGGGAACTGAACAGACGATCCTTGTCAATCAAATTTAATAAAACATGTCTTGGTGAATTCTTGCTTGCTACCTACACGTATTATATATATATATATATATATATATATATATATATATATATATAAATATATATATATATATATATATATATATATATACGACAGATGGAATACATGAAAATCAGTCGAATGAAAAACTTACATACATCTTACATATTTGTTGGGATATTTCATATCAATCATTTATCATATATATATATATATATATATATATATATATATATATATATATATATATATGTATGGGGGTGTAACATGAGATACAGAGATAGTGGAGAAAGGAAAGAGACATTCTGGTATTTCGTTCCTTTACTCGATCACACATATATGCATGATGGTATTCGCATTTTTGTTTAGGTCTTCTAGTGTCTACAAGTACACAAATAGACTGACGGCAGTGAGCATGGGCTGCTTAAGATCAAGATGTCATTCCGTTATATTTACAAGAGAGTTTTTGATCGTTAAAAACCAGCCTCTTAAAGAAATATATTTATTTATGTATACATTTAATATACCCACACAGATACGTGATTCATTTTACATCTTTCTACCATTGTCTTCTTTTGTTTCTATTGTCTACGGCCTCTTTACAGTTTAAAAGATGTATTGCAAAGGACAATTGATGAGATATCTTAATCAGATTTGTTCCATGTGCTCAGTCGGTTATCAAACCTTTTAATCACATTAGGTGTGTGTATCTTGGGTACCCTGTTGATGAAAGGGGTACTGTTAAATTAACCCCTAACATTTCCAGGCCGATGAATTGGAAGGGATGGTCCAATTCCCTGGCCACCTCGTTCATCAGATATCACTCTCCTGGACATTTTTTCTTTGGGGTTATGTTAAAGATATCGTGTATCAAACAAAGATACGAGACATCACTCATCTAAAGCAAAAGATCAGATACCATTGCCGCCATTGATGAGACTATGCTACAGAAAGCATAGCAAGAAATCGCCTACTGTCTTGATGTGCTTTGTGCAACTAATGCTGTCCATATAGCGGTGTATTAAATTAGTTTTAAAAACAAAAAAAACTTCAGTATCTACTCTTCATTTTGTAACAATTTTCAACTATTCATCTGTTCACTTGCTTTGGTAATACACTTTTTAAATCGTAAAGAAACTATATGGACACGCTGTATCCTTTTGTGGAATCTTCCACGTCTGCCAGTTATCCTCCTCTTCCTGTTGTAATTTTCACCACTATCATACTTACAAAATATACAACGAGCATTCATTGGTCAATCACCTCCAATCTAGCTTGTTGATTGGTCAGTTTCAACCAATCAAATCACGCGACAGGTCTGTTTCCGCGCTAAC
Organism: Acanthosepion esculentum; assembly: GCA_964036315.1. Taxonomy (NCBI): domain Eukaryota; kingdom Metazoa; phylum Mollusca; class Cephalopoda; order Sepiida; family Sepiidae; genus Acanthosepion; species Acanthosepion esculentum. The sequence continues at coordinate 20,677,600 of OZ038485.1, read as the reverse complement.
TAAGTTTGAGCCTGTCACGTGATACAACGTACTATAAAAGCCAAACACGAATAATTCTCGTTCTCTCTCGTTCCTCTCTTCGTCACTCGCGCGTCTCACCTCTGCGGCCAAAATGTGACCCTTAAAGAACTCCCGTCTTGACTAATGCAGTCAGACGTAAAATAACTTTACAACAATCATGCAAGTACAATTTCTGAACTCTTACCAACTTGTACAATACATAATTGTAAACATTCAACAGATACTCATTTTTATAAACTACAGTATAATAGTTACTTCAACCTTTATGAGCTCAGGTACAAATATTTCCAAATCTAAGAGACATAACTCTTTCAAACCTTTCAGTTTATATGCATGTACACGAAACACTTAATAAATTTAATTGTTATGATTTGAATCATTACGTTCTGTTTTGTATTTTATACCATGTGCTATTTTACGTCAAATATAAATTGCATTGTGACAACCACATTGGATAGCGACCTCCAGCATAATGGCATGATCCTTTCCCCACCTTTCCTAAACAAAAATAAAATAACTGTGGCGGGACCCGCAAACATGCACGTCCACAACATATTTGGAAACCTCGTCGTTTGGGGGCGCGCTACACTTTCCTTTGAAAAGAATCAAATACAGATATAGCCAAATCTTGTTACGGTCAATAAAATTCTTAAGAAATAACTTCTACTGATGGTACCATACTAATTTTATGTACGTTTTTCTGTGAAATGTTGTATTTGTGTATTTCGAGCATCTTGTTGATGAAAGAGGTATTGCTAAATGAAACCCCTAACATTTCCAGACCTGTGGATAGGAAAGGATGGCCCATTTCCCTTGCCATCTCATTCACCTGATATCACTCCCCTGGAATTCTTTCTGTGGGCTTATGTTAAAGATAATGTGTATTGATCAAAGATCCGATGCATCACTGATCTAAAGCAAAAGATCACTGATGCCATTGCAACCATTGATGAGGCTATACTACAGCGAACATGGCAAGAAATCGAATATTGTCCTGATGTGCTTCGTGCACCTAATGGTGCCCATATAGAGGTGTATTAAATTAGTTTTAAAAATTTAAAAAAACTTCAGTATCTACTCGTCATTTTGTAACAATTTCCACATATTTGTTTGTTCATTTACATTTGGAATATTTTTTTTGAAATTACAAAGAGACTTTTTGAATACCATATATATATATATATATATATATATATATATATATATATATATATATATATATATATATATATATGCATCACTATTCGTAAGAATTGAGCGCTATGGCGGCCGGTATGATGTTTATATATCACGTATATAATGAGTTAAAAATTACCTTTCTCTGCGGTGCGCCGATAGCTTAGGCTTGAAGCAATCGGATGTCTAACCTCACTGACGAGCTGTGATACATCCAAACAGTCTCTCTGCGGATGATATATATATATATATATATATATATATATATATATATATATATATATATATATATATATATTTACAGGAGTTGGACAAAATAATTGGAACAGGTGCAAATTCCACTCCTATATTTCAAAGATCTATTATATTAAGAACTTTAATTAAAAACTTCGTAATTGCAGGTTATATCTATTGTAAATACGTTTATTTATCTAATTTACTGTCTTTGTCTTATTTATTTTTAGAATTTAGTAAAATTTAAGCTAAATGCGTGACCTCTCCGAGTTCGAAAAAGGGCAAATTGTTAGAGCCCGCATGACAGGAGCCGCGATGACTAAGGTTGCTGAACTGTTTGGTTTTTCAAGAGCTACTATATCAAGAACTATGATGCAATTCGAGAAACAGGGCAAAACCTCTAGCAACCGTAGCAATTCGGGCCGGACTTGCAAACGTACTGATAGGGACCGACGTGCATTGAAACGCAATGTGGCAAAAAATCATCGGACTACTGCGGCCAAAGTGACTGCTGAGTTGAATAATCACCTGAATAGTCCAGTTTCTACTAAAACCGTTCGTTGTGAGCTCCATAAGGCTGGATATCAAGGAAGAGCCACTGTAAGGAAACCTCTTCTCTCCACTCGCAACATTCAGAAGAGTTTGAAGTGGTGCAGAGATCACAATGCCTGATCTGCAGACCAATGGAAGCAAGTCATATTCTCAGACAAGTCCAGTTTTTCTCTTTTCCCAACTTCATGGCGAGTTTATGTGTTGACGCAGCCCAAAGAAGCTTACAACCCTGACTGCCTTCTTCCAACAGTGAAGGTGGATCAGTGATAGTTTGGGCCGCCATATCATGGAAATGTCCCAGTCCAATAGTTGCCCTGCATGGTAGAATCAACAGTAAAGATTACCTGAACATTTTGGGAGATCATGTTCATCCAATGGCCAAGACTTTATTCCCTGATGATAATGCTCCAATACATACCGCTCGAGTGGTTAAGAATTGGTATGAAGAGCATGAAAGTGAGCGAGAACACAAGGAGTGGCCTCCCCAATCTCCAGATATCAATATTATTGAACATTTGTAGTGCATTTTGGGGCAACAAGTTAGGAGCCGCTATCCTCCACCGTCGTGTCTTAAAGAGCAGGAGCAGGTGTTAATGGAAGAATGGCTGAAGAATCCTCTGGATGAAGTCAGGAAGCTGTATGATTCCATTCCTAGACGTATCAAAGCTGTATGGGAGGCTAAAGGAGGACCAATTCCATATTAAATAAATTTTCTTTGAATTTAACAATTCAATTCAATTATTTTGTCCAACCCCTGTATATATTACAATGAATCATTCATACAATAAGTAGATTAGTAAAGTTAATATAAAATGGCGAAATCCTTTCGCAAACAACATTTTAAAGTTTCATTAACCTATAAATCAATCGATGAACGTTATGATCCTTGTGTTTAATATTTATAAGCTGTATAAGGTCTTTTTTTTTAATACGAAAGTACTTTCAACTGTACATTCAGTCATCCTCAGGCATGGAAATTATTTTGTTTTTCGTAAAATCCAGGTAGCATCCGAGACGAAAAAATTAAATGCGAATCGAAATATGTTTTTCAAATGTGTTAACGGATACTGTTGAGGGGTCTCCCCTTTAACACAAATGGACTCACCCAGGGTATACATATACTACTGCCAGTGAATACGATAGTCAAGTAGTAGTAAAGTGGAGAGAGTTGGTCGGTAGAAGAGTCACACACAGAGACGGTGCTAGAGTGACAGTAACGAAGCACGTAGACTCAGTAAGAAGTCATACAGCCATACGTCGATATCAAAGACTATATATATATATATATATTTGTCTACTAACCCAGCATTCCTGGAACTACTAACCTGTATTACCAGTTTGTATTATTACGTTAATACATTTATTTCCCTATATTCATTCTTGGCGTTTGTTATTATTTGATACCGGATTTCATCCCGGAATCCACAACAGATACAAACCTTTGGAGCGTGCACTTGCAACGCTAAGTTTGAATTTTTTTTTTTTTTTAATTTAAGAGAGTGCGTTGTTTACTAATATGGCGATTTGAGAATTTTTTGTTGTAGGAGTTTATCAGTCAATGTGGCATGAAGTAAATTGTTCAATAAATAGAGTAATGTCTCAGTTGTTATCCCGAAAATTTTCACGTCGGATCAGTTCTTTTTAAATCAAATATGTGGTGCAGTTCAATTTATATTACAATGAATCATCCATACAAAAAGTAGATTAGTAAAGTTAACGATATAAAATGGCGAAATCCCTTCGCAAACAAAATTTTAAAGGTGCATTAACCTACAAATCACTCGATGAATGTTATGATCCTTGTTTTTAATAATTATAAGATGATGTGTGTGATTACATTGGTCTGAAGATCATGTTGAGATAGGAAACTAACAATCCCCAAAAATGATTATTGCCCACCTTGACCAAAAAATGCTTCAAAGACGTCGAATTAACGGAATGGCATCCCGCCTCCGCAGATATTAACCCAACAGAAAAGTTGAGTTCCATCATTACAAGAGATGGATATGAGAATGGAAAACAATATTAAAGTAAAATATCTCTAGGAAAAAATTTTTAAAAATGCCACAGGTTTTCTTACAAACAAAGCAGCAGAAACGTTAAAAAAAATCAATGGTGGAAAGACTGCTGAAAGTTATAGAATGTCAAGCCGTCCATAATAATATGTAAAATAATGTATTTATCCAGGTATATGCGATAGTGTGTTCAGCAAATATATTGATTTTAATCATTATCTTTCTCTTTTGGATTTAGATAATATTTCTTTCACAGAGTTTGCATAATAAAAACTTTAAATTTATTAGCAATATGTTTTAATAAGAATAGTTATCAAAAATAGAACAATAAACATCTCCTATAAATATAGTTGGATAATCCACATTTTCTTACAAAAGTCCTCCTGCTATAATTTATCTTTCGAAGAGGCATACTACGAGTTCGGACAGATAATATGAACATTTAATCATGTTTTACACTAGTTATATTGTTTGGACTATCGTCCTCATCTTTCTTGCCATATTTATCACAACGTTTCGGCCGTTGTACGCTCCGGCCTTCTTCAGGTGTTTGGAATGTCGAACAGAAACCTTTATTTCGCTCACTAGGGTAGACTGTTCTACTTCTACGTGTCATGTTTAATGGATGTCAGTTATCAGTTATCTCCTGTTAATTCCCCTCTCAAAGTTCTCCAGTGCCTTAAGCGGGTAGTTCAGTATCTGTCTATATTTCTGATATGAGGTATTATGTACACTATTTACATTAATCTGACTATTGACCTCATCTTTGTCGCCATATTTATTACAACGTTTCGGCTGTTGTAAGCTCCGGCCTTCTTCAGGTGGTTGGAATGTCGAACTGAACCCTTTATTTCGCTCGCTGAGGTAGACTGTTCTAGTTCCACGTGCCATGTCTCATGGATGTCAGTTATCAGTTATCTCTTGTTAAATACCCTCTCCAAAGTTCAGTTGACATTCCAACCACCTGAAGAAGGCCGGAGCGTACAACAGCCGAAACGTTGTAATAAATATGACAACAAAGATGAGGACGATAGTCCGAATAATGTAAACATTGTACATAATACCTCATCTCAGAAATATACACAGATACTTAATCACATTTGTTGAGATAGATAGATAGATAGATAGATAGATAGATAGATAGATAGATATAAATACTTTCATGGTAATTGCTCTGATGAACTTTACGCTATGATACCTAGATTTTATGAATTTAAGAGCAGTACTAGATTGGCAGCAAGGTCTCATTTTACACTTGAAATGATTAAATGTAACCGTAAGTTCTATGCTAACAGTTTCTTCTTTCGCACCTCTCGCTTGTCTTCCGGTTTCTTACTGCCTAGTCAACTTAGACCTTCAAAAATTTAAATGCAATGTCAATCGTATATCTTCTGTCTTTTTAATTCATATTCTTTTATTGCCCTTTATCATTTATAGTAGTTTTCTCATGCTCTCTAACACTCAGCAACCCCTTCCCTTGCACCTTAGTGGCTTTATTGCTTTGCTTGTGGTGAAGTGATTAAAAATAAGATAGATACGAGTCTGCTGCAATAAGTTTATATCTTTTCATATTTGCCATTGATTAAGCGTTGCTTAGTTCTGGTACAAGAACACAAATGTGGTCCACTCAGTAAGGGTTGGAGTCACCAGTAATGATTAACAAAACACCGTTGCTAACCATTAAAATGCGATGAGGCGTCTATTTCTTTATGTGAATAAAGAAATGCCAATCCTACCCGTCAGCTTTTTGGGAGTTCATTTTTTTTCTTTCTCTCTTTCTTTCATTTTTCTTTCTTTCTTTTTCTTTCGCTCTTTCTTTCTTTTTCTTTCTTTCATTTTTCTTTCTTTCTTTTTCTTTCTCTCTTTCGTTCTTTTTCTTTTTTCTTTCACCCATTCTTTTCTCTCTCTTGTTTCTTTCTTTCTCTCTTTCTTTTTCTTTCTATTTTTTCGTTCTCTCTCTCTCTCTCTTTCTTTTTCTCACTTTCTTTCTTTCTTTTTCTTTCTCTCTTTCTTTTGCTTTCTTTATTTTTTCTCTCTGTTCTTTCTCTCTTTCTCTTTTTCGCTCGTTCTTTCTACTTTTCTTTTTCTTTCTTCTTTCTTTCATTCTCTCTTTATTTTTATTCATTTTTGTCTCTTTCTTCCACGCTTCTTTTTCTTTCTATTTTTTCTTTATTTCTCTCTTTCTTTTTCTTTCTTTCTCTCTTTCTTTTTCTTTCTTTCTCTCTTTCTCTGCTTTCTTTTTTCTCTCTTTCGTTTTTCTTTCTCCCTTTCTTTTTTCTTTCTTCTTTCTTTTTCTCTCTTTTTGTTTCTTTCTTTCTCGCTTCCTTTTTCTTTGTATCCTTTTTCTTTCTCTCTGTCTTTTTTCATACTTTCATTTCTTTCTCTATTTCTTTTTATGCGAATCCGACCCGTCAGATTTTTGGGAGTTCATTTTTTTTTCTTTCTCTCTTTCTTTCATTTTTTGTTTCTTTCTTCTTTCTCTCTTTTACTTTTTCTTTCTCCCTTTCTATTTTCTTTCTTTCTTTATTTCTTTCTGTCTTTATTTCTTTCTTTATTTCTCTCTTAATTTTTCTTTCTTTTTGTTTCTTTCTTTCCCGCTTCTTTTTCTTTTTATCTTTTTCTTTCTTTCTCTCTTTCTTTCATTCTTTTTCTTTCTTTCTTTCCGTTTTCTTTCGTTTTGTTTGTTTCACTCTTTCTCTTTTTTTCTTTCTTTCTTTCTTTGACTGTGCAACACTGATGCGTGTATGTCTGTGTGTCCCTATATTTTATGCTAAGCTCCGCGCGTACGCGTATTCCTTGGCTAATATTTTGGATTTTACCATTGTTCCTAAACACATCAATAAATGAACCCTTTAAAAAAATGTATTGAAATGTGAGGGTTAGTCCAGCTGTTAACGACTCGGGACCAGGAATGGGGAGCCGAGTTCGAATCTCGTTCGTTACTTTCCTACCGAATACACTTGGTATAAATGCATCTCTTTTCCTACGCAGCAGGGCTTTGAGGTGGCAACCAGTTTAAGAAAAGGAAGACGATAGATTCAAAATCAACAAAAAGGTGGGTCCCTTGACATACGAATGGTGTTATGGCTGCAGTACATATGGTGCCCTCCCTACGACCCTTACGGTGTGACGTGGGAAAAGGTAAAGGGATCGAGTGTGTAGGTTCACACGAAAGAGCAGGGAAAGAAATGAGGCGAGGAGCGCCGAAAATGAGACATTGCCTCCCAAACGACTTCCAGTAAACGTGTCTCATTCTTGTTTCCCATTGAAATCCTCAGATTAAGGAAAAAAATGCAGAAAAAAAATAGTGCCAACGAGTTCTGAAAATGGCAATACACATTACTGGACGAGAAAATGGGCGGAACTTGCATAACGCGAGTGAGAGATGAACAAGACAAAGAAAAAATATACATTAAAGAATGGAAAGACAAATAAACACAAAGGAAAGATAATTACGCATAAAAATAAAATAAAATAAAGGAAGTATGACAGCTTAACATTAAAAGCAACATTAAAAATAAATGGCAAAACAAAATAAAATAAATAAAAATGAATTGCGACCTTTATCCCACAATAGTTGTTACATTTAATATATATATATATATATATAGAGAGAGAGAGAGAGAGAGAGAGAGAGACAGACAGACAGACAGACAGACAGACAGACAGACAGACCGACCGACCGACCGAGAGACCGAGATTATAATAAAAAGCATTTTGAAATTGTTACACAAAACCAATGCTATAATTGTACTTCTTCAGGTGAATCACCAGTTGCTTACGATCATAGTATTGAAACATGAAAGCGTTTGTGTAACGATTTCAAAATGTTTTTATTATAATCTCTTATAATAAAAATATAATAATAATATATTTCTCTATTTTGTATTGATCACTTTTTTGAAAATTAAATGCTACGAACAGTGGATTTTTACTCTGCTCTTTCTCACATTTGTAAGTATATATATATATATAAGTGAATATTGAAGTCAACACTCAGAGGCGACAGGCTGATTCATGCTGAACGCAATCGTCAGGCCACCGATTGCGTGGCCTGACGATTGCGTCTAGCATGAAACAACCTGTCGCCTCTAAGTGTTGACTTCAATGTTCACTTTTATATTTACACACGCTCTGTCTCTGGTACTGAGCACTTTATCCCCATAAATATCGTACACCTTAAGAGTATATTTCTTCACACACATATATATATATAATTATTATTATTATTATTAATATTAGCATTATGATTCTTCTTTTTGCACCCCAAAACTGGTGTCAAAACACTATGAAAGTGTAAAAATAGGTTTTAGTACCAGCAATACATTTTTGAAAAATAAAATATTACCAGTAATACATTTTTTTTTTAAATATTACCACCAATCCATTTTTGAAGAAAAAAGATATTACCAGCAATACATTTTCGAAACAAAAATGTTACCAGCAATAAATTTTGGAAGAAAAAAATATTATCAGCAATAATAATCTTGTCGGTATTAAATAACCCATTGAGCTTGATATGCCCTAAAACAAACCAAACCAAACCAAACCAAACCAAACCAAACTTGTTTTAGTCCTTTTTTCTTTTGTTTTTTTGTTCGCTTTTTTTTTTGTTTTTAGAGTTTTTTAAATTTTATTTGTATTTGTAGAATTTTTTTCAAAGTTTTCAAAAACTTCTAAGGGAACAGAAAATGTAAGTAAATTCTATCGTTTTTGCATGGATTCAGTAATTCATTCAAACCTTCAAAAATATCGAATAATTTTTTTCAAAATTCCTTTAAATTGGGACGACTGTTCGTTTACCCAAAGTGAACATTTCGGAGAAGTCTTCAAAGAGATCGAGAAAGAATAATATTTCTTCAAGCAAAATACCAAAGGTACCGGTTTTATAGATGATTAGGCCCTGTCAAGGGTTACTACAAGAGTAACAGCCTTTTGCTGTTATGAGAGTCCGCTTTACACATGTTCTCATTTACTCATTCACTCTTCACCCAATTTATCTTGGTAAGAACATCGAGACATTTTTACCCAGATGTCTGTCGATGGAATAGAGTGCAGGAAAAATAGATTCATGTCCCCTTCAAAGACATTAGTGTCGAGTGAAAATTTACAATCTCAGTTTAGATTCGAACTTAAATCATCGATTTTCATTTTCCTTACTAATAATTGTTGCAACGATCTGGAGTACAGATCCCTTACTTGGTTAATGGTTGTAGAATTGTTGTTTCCATTTTTAATCGCTATGTTCACATAGTGATTAAAAATAGAAACAAAAATGGTTAATGGTTGTAGAATTGTTGTTTCCATTTTTAATCGCTATGTTTACATAGCGATTAAAAATGGAAACAAAAGTAATACGAAAGGAAAGCCAATCCATAAATTTCAAAATAGCCATTTGCCATGTTCTTAGTTCTTCCATCTTGGGCAGAGAAACTTACAAAACTTTTACCTACGTTTCTGTTAATGCAATTTTCTGCCGAAGACTTTAAACCTCGAAGAGTGCACTTAAGTATTCTGAACAAGCCACCCACCCATTGATGAACCAGACGTTCTCTACGTTCAATGATTTCTATACCCAATCGGAAGTGAAATGTCAGCGTTCATTTCCGGTTTGGAGGGAGACATGCTTCGGAGAACTGGTCATGGAGTAAAAGATATTTTTCTAACATTTATGTCAACGGAAATGACGATTGCTCGTCAATTCTCTTGTGATGGATTAAGGACGCTGTGTTGATGGCAGACACAGGAAGAAAGCTGCAGGAACTCCCAGACAAGGTGGTAATGGAAAGCTGGAAGTAAAGACCAACCATCCGGTTTAAGAAGACAGGCTATATGGTTGTCAGTAAGAGACAAAGACCAAGACTCGAACTACGAACTGGAGATCTCAAAAGCAAGCAAGAAAGTATAGAAGTTTAAATATCGTGAAATGTTTAAAAAAAAAACAATAGAAAATGTGGCATCAAAATCTGAATGCGCAAAGAACAAAAGTTGCTTTCCAAAATCTAAGCAAACTATTAACAAACATGAAGCAAAGAAAAGAGTATCAAACCGTTGTATAATACCAGTCCTTGTATGTGGCAGTGAATGTTGGGCCTTCTCAGCACAGATAAAGTAAACACAGGCGGCGACAGAGATGTGATTCAGCAGAAGATTGATGAGCATGCGATAGACAGAGCACTTTTTCTTTTTATTTCTTACAATGAAGTTCACCCTGTAAAAGGCCCGGGGCTACTCGAGGTAGAGGGTTGCATTAAGAGACAGTTTATGCGGAGGGGGGAGTATAACTGTTAACCATAAACTTAAACATTTCAATTGATCGTTTTTGTTTTTGTTTTTTGTTTGTTTGTTTTTTACTGCTTATACAGCGCTCTAGATATCAAAGTTCAAAGTTCACGTGTTCTTTGGGATTTTTCTAGTATAAGAAGTAACTTTTTTGTTTTTGCTCATATGTATATAATTTTTTCTTATATATATATATATATATATATATATATATATATATATATATATATATATATATATATATATACACATATATATATATATATATATATATATATATATATATAATTATGTATTTAGGCAGCAATCACTATATATATATATATATATATATATATATATATATATATATATATAGTGTGTGTGTGTGTCAACGGCTGTTGTGATGCGTCTAGTGTGGTAGTCTGTATTGGTAGTGCATGTCGCTTCTCGCTTTCAGTTACCGCCGCTAGCTAGCAGCAATGCGGAAAGGGGAGCCGAATGCGTAAGTTTTTCCCTGCCAGTATATAGCCTCTCCATCAGCAAGCCCTATGTAGTGCCTCCTCGTGGCGACACATGGCAACTGAGCACCTTGCGGACTCGGGCTATACTACAGGGAACGGGGGAGGAGTTTGGCTCCCTTAATATGCGGCATGCAGGCCCACTGGTGTGTGGACACGCCCTGGTGCCCATGAAACAAATCCCGACTATGGGTTAAATAGCTCCACTGCCTTGTGGAAATCTTCGGGAGAAGAAAAGGCTAAGGAGTAAACCCTACACAAATCCGGAGTGGAGCCCCTAAGGCGGATGGACGGCACTCTGTGCTACCTTCTGGCAACTCCTGCAGCCGCGCTGGTACCAAACTGCATTGGTTCATCCTTTCCTTTGGACTCTACTAGCAAGGCCGAGGGGGGGGGAACTAGACGCCCGGGCAGCTTTAGTTCTCCATACATCCCGCGCAGGCTCGTAGCGCACTGGAGAGGACGCTCCAGCGACGTCGCAAGACATCGGCAGTGGTACTCCATCGTCTCTCGAGACGGACGGATGCCGACGATATATATATATATATATATATATATATATATATATATATATATATATATATATATATATATATATATATAGGTGCTTTTATTTAGTTTTTTATATAATTTCTCGTGCGATATACACTTACTCACACGTACTTTTGTATAAAAGAGGGATTGCTGCCTAAAGAGTAAGTGTATATCGCACGAGAAATTATATAAAAAACTAAATAAAAGCACCTTGTCAGTCGTTTTTAATGAAATGTGCTTGAAAGAAGGATTGCTGCCTAAATACACAAATATATATATATATATATATATATATATATATATATATATATATATATATATATATATATATATATATATACATACATATATATATATATATATATATATATATATATATATATATATATATAAAAAATTGTGTATTTAGGTAGCAGTTACTCTTTTATCCATATAATACATATATATATATATATATATATATATATATATATATATATATATATATATATATATATAATTGTTTATTTAGGCAGCAGGGGGCGCCAGATACTACTGGAGCGATACATTGAACGAACCACTTTTTCGGATATATACGTTTTTAATGTGTCCGTTTAAAAAATAACTAGAATACAATACTGTACTTCTTATAAATCCGTCTGACTATCTCGACTGTCCGGTTTTTACGGTTCAGGGTTTCCATTGGAGAGTGTCTGAAAATCTTACTATAGTTTGACCCAAGCTTTCAGAGTGTAACATGGTATAAAATGTTCGGAAGCTATCGAAAGTTTTATTAGCACGAAGTCACAAGTCATCGTGACCGAGGATTCGATTGGTCATGTTCGCATCAGTAAATATCATTTGTCCGAAAACTGGCTTCACTAAAACCGTTAAATCGAATTCATTTCGTCAAATGGTTCGTCTCGTTGAAAAGTCCAAAAGCAGAAAATTAAAGGGAGATAACTGTTATATGTGAATGGTGCTTTGCTTAAATCATCTATCGTTTTAAAATTATATTCGTTAATTTGATGATTGCTTATAATAAATGATTGACAAGTCAGTTGTTTGTTTAACAGGATAGTTTAATGTTAAAAAGAGAATTATTTGCTTTTAAAATCAGCTAAAGTTAAGCAAAATAAAATATACATAAAAAAACGATCCAAATATAAATCTTATACTAAATAAGTAAAAAGAGTTATTTGAATTAATACTGAATACTTTTAAAATATTTAATTTATTTATTTCCTTTCTCTCTCTCTCTCTTTCTTTTTTCACACTTTCTTTTTTTCTCTCTCTCTCTCTCTCTTTCTTCTTATTACTTTCTTTCTTCTTTCTCTCTTTTTCTTTCTCTCTTTGTCTTTATTTCTTTCCCCCTTTCTTTTT